>NGKG01000003.1:1142920-1231609 GCA_002162505.1 Myriosclerotinia scirpicola
GGGAATGGTTTGGGGGGGTGAAAATAAGTAGGTAACCTGGAATGCCTCGGTACTAGTCGGTAGGGATAGGGAGTAGGTAGGGAAGTCCGAACGCGGTAACACGAGCCAAATAAAGTTAAAGTTTCTAGTTTCTAGTTTCTAGTTTCTAGTTTCTGGTTTCTGGTTTCTGGTTTCTCTTGATTTGAATTGAACCAAGAAACGTACTGACTGTACTAGGTATTTTAAGTATATTTTCGCTACTCATACTTATTGTGATCGACTAACAATTCCTTCGAGAATATTCCGATTAGATTCTAGGTACCAGGTACTAGGTAGGTACTAGGTAGGTAATCTTGGACTTGTTAGTTGAACTCGAACTCGAACCCGAAGTCGTACTACTCGAACTCAAACCTTGGTAAAAGGGGAGAGAAGGGGAGGGGAAGGGAAGGGAGGAAGCGTTCCCACGTGTGCTTAAACTAGATGGTAGGTATTTCTAACACAAGAATATGATCTAGCTACTTAAAGGGGGTAAAAGATTTGGAGAATGGTATGATGGTATGGTATGATGGTAAGTCAAGTCTTATATAATTTTTACCCATTAATTAACATTTTTAATTCACACCAGGATGATGGATGATTGACTTTTACATCGGAATACCTGCCTAGGTAGTAGTAGCTCGTAGTAGTAGCTCAGCCACGTTAAATTCCTTTGGGAATCTCCGGTTTCGACAGCAGATGCCTACTTGGGCAATTATTACTAGTCGACCTAGATTGTTATAGAACTTTCAATTTGGATCGAAAGCTTCAAGGTTACTAATAAGAAGAAGAAATCAAATATCTACTGGTACCGTACCGTACCGTATTTATTCTATAGCTCGACACTTTTGATGTTTCTTTTCAATTTAGATCTTAGATACTAACTATTATTACTACTTCGTACCTAGGTCCTTTTAGTACGTAAAAACTAAGCAAATCTAAAACACTGGCAGATGGATGGTTCATGTCTTAGCTCTATAGCCTTATGTACAAAGGGTCTTTTCTTTTGAAATCTTATAGAGACTATAAAATAATGAGTATATAATAGATATTTATCTATATTCAATTTACCTTTAATAGTATATATATACCTAGTATATATATACTATACTAACAATGAACTTAATACAGTGAGTAGTTGATTACAGTAAAATGAATGCAAAGTAGAAACAAGTGAAGAAAGAAAGAAAGAGGTGAAAAATCAATAAATCTCTCTGTCCTATCAGGCTATCATTCACTTAATGGACCCTGTTCGTATTCTTAAACACACCTGGACACCCCTCTTTCGCCAAATATCCATCACTTTTCATGTATTATGACGCAAGTGTCGATCTTTTTTTTCTTCTTCTTTGGATTCCAGACCATCACCAACTGCCCAGGTGTGTGTGCTCATCAGTCAGGACTCAGTAGGTAGATACCTCTACCTACACAGTATTCACAAGAGAAAACATCAACCAACCACCCACCCATCAGCCATAAAGTCATTTGCTATTCCATCAAGTATCCTTCCTAGCTAGACCTTCATATACTTTCCTACTATCTACTGCTACTGCTACTGCTACCGCTACTGTTTAAACTAAGCTTCACACCGGTTGTTCGTTCGAGGCACTAGGCACTGGTTTCATACACTAGGTATATGCCATAGAATTATCAAGTCGAGGTTTTCTTTTGATCAATGCGCGCAAACAATTAAAACTACTTTGACTACCTACCTACTCTATGTTAGTAAATAATTCCTTGCCTTTTCTATTAATCTTTTTATCCTATCTATCATCAGATCATCTATCATTACAATCCTTTAAATCCCCAAATACTGATTATCGCTTTCATCCAAGCAGATCTCCATTCCTTCGACAATCTCTACTTACAGATATTTCAATCATTAACCTTCCTCTCTTTCCCATCTCGTCGCACTCTCGACACTCATCCGGGCTGGCTAGCCATTCAAGTAAGACGAGGCGCAAATGGCGCCTGTAGCAGCTACAATTGCGCTTTCGCATATTGAGGGAATATCGGATGCTGCAAGAGCCAGAGAATTATACAAGTATGTCCTTTTGTTGCTTCGGATATTGCACAAATCTATCAACAAATACGGAAGGAGACAAAAAGGTTCACAAGTTGGATAGAGGGGAACGATTAGCTTCCATCTCAAGGACCAATGTGAAGGATTTTACCATTTACCCATTTTTTTGTGCCACCTGAGAAAATTTCACAGACTTACATCTCTTCACAGGTATTACCAACCTACGGCCCCCATCAATACCGAATCATGTTTTCCAGGGTCTCAGACAACTACAGAGAGGAGCAGTCCTGAGCCAGGAGTTCAATCTGATATTACCTCGACCAAAATCTCTTCTCCAGATACATCCTTGACTGCATTCTGCCAACTTGTATCTTGGAGGTTGGAAGCGCAAAGAGCAATGATCAGGTAAATGGAACAAACTTCTTTGAGTACTGCAAAGCTAACAGAATCATCTAGTCTTATTGATGATGGCACACAATATTTTATTGCAGAAAGTACCAAATCACTGGATCTTGTGGATGCAACAAAGCACAAGCCAGGTGATGAGTTGTGGCTAGGTTGTACTGCTGTGTCAAAGGCTGGTAGATTGTGTGAGAGGTACGACCAAGCAGAGTCTGAATTTAATGTTTGGTTGTCGAAAGTTTTTAATCTTTGCTATAGGACTATTGAAACTGCCCCAACTGTGTTGGGGGAGGAATATCCTTCATTCATTGTGAATGATTTAGCATTAGATGATCGATTCAACCAACTTTCTTTTGTCACAGAAGCACCCTACCTCAAGTTCTATGCAGGAGTTCCGCTTATCACCAAGCGAGGCATACCGATAGGAAGTTTGTTCATTGTTGATAGTCGTTCTCGATTAGGATTATCAAAGGATGAAATCTCGTTCATGGGCACAATGGCAAGCACCATTATGAAACATTTAGAGTTGACGAGAGAGGTGGAGGAACATCGACGCGGCATGAAAATGAGCCGAGGTCTTGCATCATTTGTAGAAGGCCGCGCAGAGCTTGAAGAGGCAGATCTGGAGGCGGAAGATGGAGAAGGTACAAAGATTGTTGGCCAGTTCGAAACAGACACGGGTATCAGGCGACAAAAGTCAAAATCCTCATCAACAAAAGATTCGGCAAGGACAAGTGCCGTTTCACTTCTTCTTGGTGATAAAGGGAATATACATTCAAATTCGCTAGCTCACACCGGGGTAGAGGGAATACCAGTGACATCTAGATCCGACTCATTGGGTGGTGGACGACCAGATATCGAATGCATACCCCAGCATTCTTCCTCTGGCGATACGGCCACGAGTCTGACTGAGCAATCACCCTTCGACATGTGCAAAACAGATACCCCCGATGAAGAGTTTACTGAGGCTTCCGCCCTAAAACTTCTATTCTCTCGTGCTTCCAATCTCATTAGAGAGGCATTCGAGGTAGATGGTGGAGCGGTATTTTATGATGCACAAAAAGGGTTTAACAGTGACGTAATGCAAGCCACTAATAATCTAGAACCCTCTGTTACTGATAGTCAGACAAGTGGTGATGATGATTTCGAAGCCAAATTTAATCCCCGAGCCTCGATCTCGCGACAGCCTGGTGGTGGAGAAAGAGCCTTCACTCGGTCTTCGACAATGTCACCCACTCGGGAGATAGAGATCCTGGGATTTTCCACCCCTGAGGCGTCTTCAATTAATGGTGATGCGTACCCAGGTACTCACTCCTTCTTACCGTTTGAGGAAAAATCATTACATAACTTCTTGCGCCGTTACCCACGAGGAAAGCTTTGGACTTTTGATTCGGATGGAGCTGCGTCTTCAGCCTCGGATGATGAGATCTTCAAAAGTCATCGATTCTCCTTGAAACAATCTAGAAACCAAGCACGAGGGAAAAAAAAGATTGCCAGGGCAGAAGCAGATGGAAAATTTTTGTCGAATCATTTTCCTGGTGTTCGACAGTTGTTGTTTGTTCCACTTTGGGATGCTGGTCGCTCCCGCTGGCTTAGTGCATGTTGTGTTTGGTCAACAGAGCCCACTCGTGTTCTATCTAAGCAGAATGAATTATCATTTCTCAGTGCTTTTGGCAATACTGTCATGGCTGAATGTTCTCGAATAAGTACCGAAGTTGCCGACCAGAAGAAAAGCGACTTTATTGGAAGCATATCGCATGAGTTAAGGTTCGTAAATAGTTCAACAATCTCACACCCCTTTCACACCTCTTTCACACCTAGTTACATTCCCCAAACTAACCCCCACCCTTCCCCCAACTGCATCCTTTTAGTGCCCCAATGCAGCTTGAATCCCTCATTCCTTCCAAAATCTTCCCTTCAGAGGCATTTGCTGACACCTAGGTAGATCTCCACTCCATGGCATCTTAGCTTCCGCCGAGATATTGGACGATCTTTCGTTACCGAATCTAGCACAAGAACTCGTCGAGACAATTGACAGTTGTGGCCGCACACTTCTAGATACTATTGTAAGTCCTTTTTGGCCACTACTACTGAGAAATTCTTACTCAAATCCCTCTTCGTTTCCATCCCGGACTTTTTGTTGAATATTGCTGACAATTTCTCGTAGAACCACATTCTAGATTTTTCGAAAATCAGTAGTCTCGAAAAGAATTGGCGCAGAAATCGTCGAGGTACGACAAAACAGTTATCACAATCGAGTAGTGCTGGTCCCCTGTCTTTACGACAATCTGATTTACCCATGATCAATTTGTTTGCGCCTGTTGATGTAGCCGTACTTTGCGAAGAGGTTGTTGCAAGCGTTTTTGCTGGCTACGTTTTCCAGAATGTTACAGCGAAAACTTTCGACATGGTTCATGACATACATGACAAAAGTACCGATTCAAAAATGCACCCAGCTACGTCTCTTGCCATGCCACATCCAGCAAATCCATCCCCACAAGTATCAGTCATATTAGATATTGCTCTAGATGATTACCAGTTTACTACACAACCCGGAGCATTCCGAAGAATTATCATGAACTTACTTGGCAACGCTTTGAAGTATACGTCGCATGGCTACGTACGAGTCAAGCTGGAGACCGCCCAACTAGAGGATCTAAATATTCCCGGCGGCGAGAAAACCCCGAGAGCTATGATAATCTTGACAGTGACAGATACCGGCAAGGGGATATCTAGCGAATTCCTTCGTTCGAAGCTTTTTACCCCTTTTGCTCAGGAGAATACACTCTCCAGTGGAACTGGACTAGGACTTTCAATTGTTAGAAGCATCATTAACTTACTCGAAGGAGATATCACAATTGATAGTGAGGTTGGACGTGGTACTGGTGAGTAATGCTGAAATTTTTCGGCCGCATAGAAGTATCGTGTTGATCAGTGCTAATTTACTTCTTCTTCAGAGGTCAGAGTAACCTTACCACTTCTTCGCGAAATACCAAACACATCGATGCCAGCCACACCAAAAGCCGTAACCTCATTATTGCGTGAAACAGACGAATCAATATCACTATTGCGAAAACAAATAGGCGGCTGTCAAGTGGGTCTTTTTAATTTCAACCCTCCAACCATGGATCCTGTACTTGCGAAGAAGGGGAAGTTCCTCGAAGCATCCGTCAGAAACTTTCTCACGAATTGGTACGGTCTTAAAATCGTGCCATTGTCGGAGAGCCCTCGTATTATCCTAGCGAATGCACCGGATTTATCTGTCCTCGTGAATCTCTGCAAGAAACTTCCTCGTCAGAATAAACCATCGATACTAGTTTTGTCGCCACACTCTTCGCGCTTCAATCACTCATTCGCGGAAGCCGGTATCAAAGGCAATGTTACTGTGGTAGCGAAACCAGTTGGGCCCCTAAAACTTGCAAGAGCTCTTCTATCTTGTCTGGATGGTACAACTAGTGCAGATGGCATAGCCATTACTCCTGATCCATCTGCTATTGCACAAGCTAGCACAAATGACCTTAGTAACGTCTTTGAGGATTTATCTATTTCTCCTCACGGAGGCGAAGTGTTGGACAATAGCCGAATGGCGGCTGATAGCGAGAATGCGCGGAAAGCTATTGAATCACCAACACCGAATGCGCTTATTGAAAAGGGAAAAGAATTTCCCTTTCCTTTACCTTCATTGGGTAAATTATCTCTTCCACGTGTGGAGTCTTCCTTAGACGATGATACTCCTACAGCTTCGACCTTTGGTTTTACTCAACCCAATTCAACAACTAGCGATGCGACTTGTCAACCATCTGGTTCAACCGCAACTTCAAGCACATATGAATCTTCAATAGCTACCGTTACTCCTGACCCGCTCGCGCCCAAACTACTTCTAGTAGACGACAACATGATAAACCTCAAATTGTTGCGCCATTTCATTACCAGATTAGGCTATACGACAGTTCACGAAGCGGAGAATGGATTGGAAGCTGTTAGAAAAGTCGAGGATAGACCAGAGGGATACGATATCATCTTTATGGATATAAGTATGCCGGTTCTGGATGGATTTGATGCGACCAGGGAAATAAGAAAGTTGGAGAAATCCAGACAGGAGAGAGCAATAGCAAACGAAGATGTTGATGGAGTTAGGAGAAAAAAGGAAGCACTTGTGGTTGCGCTTACGGGATTAGCGGGTAAAGATGATGTGGAGAAGGCGAGGGCTTGTGGTATTGATCTCTTTATGACAAAACCGGTGGCTATGAAGGAGGTCAGGAAGATGTTGGAGAATTGGAGGGCTAATCAAAAGGATTGAAGTTGGGTCGAGGAGTGATTGAGAGGTATGGTGGAATAATGAGAACGAGCAGGATGGAGGATCTTGCATTTGGTGGTGTTATGGAAACATGAAGAATTCATGGCCATTTGGCGACATGTAATAATATGGGCGATGGCATAGGGATGAATGATGATTTGACATGGCGTTTTGTTTGGAGTTTTGAGAGGGTGAGGATGGACTCTACTATACCCTGTGGACATAGGAATTTTGCTTACAAGGAAGGGATGGGATGGAGAATATCAGTTTAGAGGGGGGGGAGGAAAGGAAAATAAGTTGGATGAAAGATATTATACCCGGGGATTAGGGGTGCGATGGATCAATCAGGCGGCAATGGATGGGATAAATGGGATGGGCGGAATAAATATGTATTATATGACAGAAAGTATAAATCAACTTTATCAGTATATCGATAGAAGAATGATACATATGTGACGAGGAATCCATGGTCTAGATTTGGTTTTGTAAGTCTTACAAGGTTACCTATATACGCATGGCGAATGCTATATTCAAAAGCCTCGGGGTAGGGAGGAAGTTGGGCGGTCTTTCTCATTGCTTGTTGGGAAGGGGTATAAGCGTTTAAGGGTTTAAGGGTTGCGGTTTAGGAATGTGTTAGGGGAAGATGGTTTGGTGATGTGGTGATGTGGTGATATGGTGATATGGTGATATGGTGATATGGTGTGTTTTGATTGATTGGGTTGTGGGGTTGTGGGTGGGTTGGTTGGTTGGGAGGGAGGGAGGGAGGTCAGGTTAGGTTACGCGGAATTAGATGATGAAATAATTGAGTTGTGCACTGGCAGTCTGGCAGCACTGCAAGTTGGTTTGGAATGTGGTTGGGAATGTGGTTTTGATTATAGATTGGAATATGGATTGGATTATGGGTTATGGGTTATGGGGTATGGATTTATAGATCTCGTTGGACTTTTCTGTGGGTAGATTGTTATGTATGTATGTATGTATGTATGTACCGTCTTCTTTTGGCAAATTCGGTTATGCTAAATAAGGGTTATAAATTTAAGGTTTATATAAATTAAAGTTTTGAAGATATCCGGAGTTGATTTGATTTGTTTGTTTAACTAAATACTTACTAAAGCTTTTATTTTTAGTTAATTGAGTTTTACAAATATTAGAGAAAATTCAGTACTAAAATAACTTTAAGTTAAGAATCCCTATTTAATGTAATCGAATTTGCCAAAAGAAGATGGTATGTATGTATGTATGTATGTATGTATGTAGTTTATCTGGATTCTAGATTCTAGATATCTCGATCAATTGTATAGTGTATGTATAGTGTATGTATATGTATAATGTATAATGTATAGTAGTTCTTACACATAAATGTTTTTATAGTATTACGTTATATAATGAAATACTCATACCTAGATACGGAGTATGCAGCTCAGATACATTCGAAAATTTCCTCATCTCGAAGCTCGACGCAAATGGCGACGATTAGACTACCAATGGCTTAGATATCATTCCTATGATTTATGGTTCATGAAAAATATGGAGTGATTGGGTTTGTAGTTTTTTGTATGTGGTTTTTTGTGCTGAGTTTCTTGTGTTGATTACCTGGGTGTTCCAAGTTTTCTGTTATTACTTGGAGTTGTGAGATGTAAGTTGAATTGTGAGCTGTGTTGATTGTTGTTTCATATAATATTATACTGATGATTCATTTGATCAGGTGAAGGATGATTTTGACATTTTATTATAGTGTTGAGTGTAATTAGTCAATTGATTAATTTAAATGAAGTTGTCTTGCTCTTTGGCTGATGAATGAATATCTAAGATGTATGATATCTTACATACATCTAATTCACGAATACCTCTCTAGTAAATCTTCAACTTGTACCTAAACTCTCTCATCAACATGCAATCAACATGCAAACGCTTAAATAACAGATCATCACCAGAATCTTCAGAAAAGTATATCCTTAGGAGTCAGTACTGTATTCCGCGCGGGAAAATGCAGTATGTGATACTAGTAGATCGTTAATGGGTATGTAACGGTTCACGGTTTTGATATTGCTGCTTGTTTATTCTGGAACTTGATAAATTCACATGCAGTTGTGATGTTATATCAAGGTTAAGATTCGCTATGGTGATTACTTATTGTGCCTACTCATTCACTCTAGGTTGTTAATATTATCTACGGACTACGGATGATCTGCTATTTTAAGGGGATGTAGAGGTTAAGTGATTACTTGGACTTGGACTTGAACTTGAACTTTGAGATGATGAATAGGAATGGTTGAATGCGGGTGCATAGTATCGACATCTATACTTCTGTTTTTTCCTTTTTTCCTTTTTTTTTTAATCCGCGTCTCGTATGCACATTTGCTTCTCCTTTCTGCCTTTCTGCCTCTCTGCCTCTCTGCCTCCCTGATTCTCGACCGTATTATTAGCCATACTAAAAAACATTCCAATAATATAAACGAAATACATTTCCAACATAAAAACGGCGTTGATATTTTGCTGGATGCATAGTGATAATCCTCGACAGCCGATATCAACCCTCGATCCGAATCGCAAAGTTGGTTTTATTTGTCCTCCCTTCTTTCCTTCATTCCTATCTCATATTCTCATACTGCTAAACTCAAAATCTCAAAAGGAGAAGAAAAAAGGTACTATAGTTCCTTCGTTGATGTAGTAAAGAGAAAACGGGAAACACCCTCTTGGCGAGAAAAAGAAAAAGTAGAATCGTACGAGTCTTAGTCAAATCAAATGCTGAATATAAAACACACGTGTAGAACTTTCCTTCCTTGTTTGTTTCGCTGAATGATATATGAAAGTGAAAGAGAAATGAGTCAAATGACGGCGCAGACTTTAACACACTTTCTTGACCAACTATTTACCGGCACACCTGTTGTCGAACGAGTTGGTTATTCCCATCTTCTAACATTCCTCTGCATGGCGCATGGCGCATTGTGCATCCAACATTCCTACTTCAACATTCTCACCCTAGTCAATCTCCAGTATTCCCATAATCAGCCCATATTATCCCAGCCCATCCCATCATCACACCACTCGTCCCTCAAAACTACCACCTCAAACTCAACGGATTATAACGACATTGTTCACACAACCCTTCTCTCTTAGTAATTTCCACCCGTTGCATTCCTCCGTACCTACAGATCTTATGCCGAGAATCATAGTATAAGCATCTGTAAGTGATTTCGTAGCGGCCGACGAAGCGGTGACTGTTGCACCGGGTGCAGTGGTAGTTTTTACGGGTCTTTTGACACATGGTATAATAGTATGAGAAGGGAGGGATGGGGTGTGGGGTCACTGGGGTGTGTGGTACGGGAGTTGGTGCAAATGACGGGTGGGAATAGTGGAATGCTGGGGGTGGGATGGTCTAGGGAGAACTTTCTGGGCTTTGATTTTGGGAAGTTTTTGTGGAGTGTGTGTGACTGTGTGAAAAGCTTGATGGATATGGAAAGAGTAGGATGATGTGCCGAGAACTTGAAAGTTCTTATAGAGTATGATTTAGTTATGTCGAGAGTGAGTTCTAACAATGAAATAGAGTAGGGTACTGATTTGAGAAGATTTCAATTCTCCAGCTCATTTAAGTAAAGATGAAAAGCATGACTACTTGGAGTCTATGACTGACATTCAAAATTACAGCCTCCACAAGTAACAGGATGCCAGAAGGCAGCAGTGCGGCTGTGACATTTTCATGCTGTACTACATACATATCTATCTACCCATCCTTCCTTCATCTGACAATATGACACTATTGCAACTTGCCACCACCGCTTCGTACACTGGCATTTGGAACGGAATTATACTTGAATTTGTAACGACTCGATAACCACTGAAGAGTTTGACACGATTAATTTTGAATTTCCCGTCAGCAGTTCGAAAGATCAGGACAATGTCCACGCAAGCAAAATGTCAGATCAGAGAATGCTGACTGGCTCACTCGCGGGATTTCCTATGGCACGGGATCCTACTGCGATTTGTATACTGTACTAACAACTGAAATGACAGAATGAAAAAAGCCTGTATGACAGCTTCCACTTTGAGAATCCAGTGCTTTGAGCTTTTGAAAAATTATTATCGTGCTAATCGAATTACAGGCTGCGACTTTGGTTCGACTGGAACCTTCTCAGTGCTGGGTGCCTATTGTCTGCAGCTGTCCTTCCGAGATTTCTCAGCGAATGAATAGAAAATCAATGACTTGATGAGATGAGATGAGATAAGATGAGTCAGAAATGGTGCAACAGAAACCAGCCATCACGACACTCGTCGCGAATGCCTTGGTGTAGCCGTTTTCCCTATGATGATTTTAATCTGAATCCTGTATAACGACCCCGTGAACGACTTCTCTGCTCTGAATTCCTCAAATCCGGGAATCTGGATATCGGTAATGAATTTGGTAGTCCTTGGTTGCAATTACTCATCTACCTCGTTAATGCCGTGTGACCGAAGAAACGCAACACTGGAACACTAGTGTTTATCCGGATTTATCCGGCCCTTCGGGTATTTTCTGTGGCGGGGTTTCGCTGTATGATTTATTAAGGGTGTACCGGTAGTATACCGGTACTGTATGCTTAGTTACTAATAAGTCAAGTCGTGACGTGGTAGCACTAGCAAGTACCATATAATCTACGAAAGGGACAGTACGTAAATTTGGTCTCACCGTCTTCAATATCGAGGGCGGCGAGACCAAGACCGAGATCACGGTCCGTCCCTCCGTAGCCGATTGGATGCTAAATTAGGTATAGTGGAGTTTTACATGATTTGATTGGCTTAACGTTCTACAGCATTTCAGACGCTCCTGTATTCATATTCATGACGGGAAGAAAAGCTTAGATTTCTAATAGATTACTAGATTTCTAGATTCGGATCTTGAATTTCAAGTAAAATCTCATACAATCCCAATTCAAGTAACCGGTACTTTTAGCGGTACTCTCCGTGGAGCGTACGTGGTATGTCTGAGACCTCAGGCCACAATCTCCTTAGCATGACGTTTCTCCCCCTTTTTCCATTCGCAATTCTAGAACCTTTATACATCATACCAGCAACCCCCATCTAATCATGCATAGGAAATTGCAGGTAGTTGCGCCACGATGCGGGGTGGCCCCTTGCTCCCATTTTGGCACGCATAGTTGTGGGTCGCAGCCGGGATATAGATTGGGACGGAAAATGGATTCGTTTGGTATAGAAGATGTTGTGGATTTGCGGAATATTTGGTATCGGGAACTAAATTTCGGAGATTTACTTACCAATGGACACCTGTTTAGTAGGCGTTCGCTTCGAGTAGTTTCCACCTATCAATTTTAAGAATCATCGTCAAGTGAACAACTCCTTGGACAGTGTCCGATGAGAAGATGGTTGATGGGAGCCGCTGGCCGGTAGATCCAGCGGTTGATAAATGGTAAATATCAGGAGTTTTTATGTAAATGAAGTGGTAAAATAGAGACATTTAACCGTTTGTATAGTAGGCAAAGTCTAAAGAATATGAAATTCTGACATTATGGAAACAACATTTGGCTAATTTCATGTTCAAAGTGTTTATCTATCTCCTCGATGAAGATATCTTGTTAAAATAAGGTAGTAAAACACAATTCCTCTAAAGAATAACGGGCATCTAGGTGGAAGAAAGTCCAAGTCGGTTTTTAGATTCTGAATAGCTTCAATTTTGATGTTGCAATTAGACAAATATGAAAAGGACTTGAATATCAATTGATCATACATACTAATTGGATCTAATACGCGAAAACTACTGGGTGCTTCATGAAGTGGATCACAAGACATCCTCCTCCAAGGATTCAAGGAAGTCCCTTGGAGATTTTAAGGCTAAACAGCTTCCTAATGCTTAATCAACCCCAAACACGATCGCTACTAGAAATTTCCTAATTTGAAACTTTCAATTTTTGGCTAAATGCCTTTAATTTCGTGATCAGAAACTATGCACATTGCTGGCTAAACGTATGACCTTGATTGTTTGTGATTAATTTGTTTCCAAGTGTTTGTAGACCCAAGGGGTCGAGATGAACGGGGGATGGAATGTCAGTGATTTGAATATATAAGTAAGAACTGCTGTTCCCATTTCAAAAATCATCATCCTACATTCTTTATCCAAACAACTTCCTATTCCTTCTTTCCAAAACTCAAAAAAACTCATTCAAAATGGTCTCTGTCAAGTCCCTCCTCCTCGCAGCTTCAGCTGTCACTGGAGTCTTCTCCGCACCTGTCGCTGCCCCAGTCAGCGAGAACTTGAACGTCATCGAGCGAGCCGCTGCTTTGACTACCTCTTCCACCGGTACCAACAACGGATACTACTACTCCTTCTGGACCGACGGAACTGGTAACGTTCAATACACCAACGGAGCCGGTGGAAACTACCAAGTTTCTTGGTCTGGAAACAAGGGCAACTTTGTTGCTGGTAAGGGATGGGCTACTGGTTCCTCGCGGTAAGTTTCTCTTCTCATCCATCCATGATCCAAAACTGGTACTCCATACAAGTTTAGAAACTCATAACATCAATAGTAACATCAACTACTCCGGATCCTACAACCCCAACGGAAACTCCTACCTTTCCGTTTACGGCTGGACCACCTACCCCCTCATCGAATACTACATCGTCGAGGACTTTGGATCCTACGACCCCTCCTCAGCCGCCACCGAGATCGGTTCCGTGACCTCTGACGGATCCACCTACAAGATCCTCAAGACGACCCGAACCAACCAACCTTCCATTCAAGGTACTGCTACCTTCCAGCAATACTGGTCTGTTCGTACCAGCAAGCGTACGAGCGGTACCGTCACCACCGCCAACCACTTCGCCGCATGGAAGAAGTTGGGCTTGAACTTGGGAACCCACAACTACCAAATCATGGCCACCGAGGGTTACTACAGCAGTGGATCCGCTTCCATCACCGTTTCTTAAACGAGAAACACTGCATGACGAGTGGGGGTTTTCCAATGTGGGGGTGTGGGGGTGTGCGCTCGATGGGGATGGAAGGGTAGCTCACGAGAGTAGGGCAGCAAGGGAGTGGAAGGTTTTTCATCTTGTATATATTTCTTAGACGTTCCGGATTTTTCGGTTTGTCGATTACATACTTGGGCAGGCCTTGTTCACCTAGGCAGGCCTACAGATGTAGTATTTATCCAATTACTACACCAACTCATCGTCTCACTATGAACTGCGTGAATTGAAAATTTGAGGCTTTATATTGTGAATGTATTAACCTGACACTACCTAGGTATTATCAACAAATTTTGTGTTGTTAAATTAAGGTTACTTTGCATTGCAATTAGATTTGAAGTATCCATCCATAGAACACATTAGAGATTTTAGATGATATCTCTCTTGCACATGAGAACACGATGTTTAATTTTGAATTTGAACTAGAGATGCTACTACTGTAAGTTAGTTTAACAAAAATGATGGAATCTAATGTATATAGAGGAGTATAGTTAGACCTGAACATACTTTCCAGTACACATTGCGCCCGTCGTTCAACAGGCATACAATGGTAATTGAATCTTTTTCAGTCTTTCGAAATTTCATCTTTCATTCATAACAAAGGCAGGCACTTAAATTCAATGCAATCAATGACAGAAGTGTGGTATAATATAGTATATCTCTATCTAACTTCCATACAAGCGACCAAATAATACTACCCGGCCAAATCCCGATACCTAAATAGCATCTATCCACCTCCCTTCGAATCTAATCTACAATTCACTATGTTTAACATCCTCCTTCCCCTTCTGTTTCTCCGAATTCTTCTTCGACTTTTTAATCGCCTCCAATATTTGCTCTTCGCTAGGCATCTCATCATTTTCCCCAACCTTAAACATAGGTGTTCCTTCTTCACCCTGTGCTCCCTTTCCAACATCAATGGTTGCGTCTGCTTCCTCTGCAGTTGCTGTACTAGTCTTCTTTGATTTCTTAGTCTTAGATTTTGACTTTGATTTTGTGCTAGATTTCTTGGCTTTCTCAGATTTTGGGCCAGTCTTGCGAGCGGTTTTGTAGGGTTGCCTCATGCTCTTCATGATGAGTTCTACGCCAATATCTTGCAATTGTTTTGTCTTTTCCGCGAGATCCTTGATGAGAAGGACAGGGTCAGCGGTAGGGGCAAGTTTTTCTTGTTGCTCTAGAAGTTCGGATAGCCATTTGGAAACGCTGTCGAACAGTTCTTGGGGAGCGACGAGATCTGCTTCACTGTAGACAGGTGGATCCATGGTTTCTTCTTCGGGAGGGGCAGTTACTGTGGATGTGGCGAGTTCTTCATCTTCGAGATCGGCGAAATCATCAACGGTCGCTGTGGATGTTGTTTGGGAGTTGGCTGAGGCGCTAGATTTGGAGGCACTGAAGGAAGAATGAGCTGCCGTGTCATTTTTGATTTGCTCCTTGATACCCGCAATGAAAGCTTTGGTTTGTTCGAGGGCTTCGTTAAGAGATTTTAAATGTTCAGGTCGACCAGCATTTTCTTCTCTTCGTTTTTCGATTGGTGTGACGATATCTTTCATTTCCTTGAGTTTGGTTTTGAGTTCATCACGGGAGGCATCGGCACCACCGGAATAAATCCATTCACTTGCAGCCTTAGCTTTACTCTCAAGATCTGAACGTTCCGTTTCGGTGGATACGGCGACAAACTCTTCATTGTCAAGTAAATCTCTTGCCTTGTATGTGAAACCTTCCAGTTGGTTCAATGCTTCTTCACGTAGACGGCGAGATCGGTCGGAGTCGTCGAACGCAGCGATACGATCTTTCATTCTAGTGATTTCGGAGACTGGAAGCTCTGGGATACCCTTGAGTTGTGTTTCGTATTTCAATGGAATGACGATCAAGGTCTTCTTAGTCTTGGCAGCCTCCTTGTTTGAGGCGGAGGCGGATTTAGAAGAAGTTCCAGATGAGGTGGTGCCAGTGGACGTAGTAGAACTTTCAGTAGTGCTAGAGCTGTCAACCGATTCTGTGCCATCCTCTGACAATGGTGCCTGGTCTTTCTTCCCGAATCCAAAAAGTCCCTTGACGCTATCCACCATACTCTCCTTCTCTCCCTCCTCAACCTCACAGTCAACGACAAGTTTCATGATCTCCATTTCACCATTAGCAGGACTAAGGCGAGTGCTTAATCTAACCCTAATATCCTTGTCGACGCAATTATGTTTCTCTTTTAGAAGAGTAACAGACTCGGTCAAATTTTGAGTAGTGATGGCTTTCAATTCTTTCTCGGCAGATCCTGTTGATACTTTCTCTGAGCTTGCAACATGTTGGTAAAATTCGATGGTAAAATCCTCGTGGTTCTCGAAAGAAAATTGCTTCTCGGAATTGACATTACTGATTGGGTGGATCAATCTCTCATGTCGGCCCTTCTTGTGTATATCCGTATATTTAATACCAGCTGCATAAGAAGCACCATCAGAGCTTCGAATTTCCTTGACTCTGAATGAGGGGCTAAGTCCGGCACCTCTAAATCCAGCACCAAAAACAGCGGCTTCATCTGCATTAACATTGGTGCGGATCTTGTCAGAGCTTCCAACAATCTTCTCAAGCGCTTTTTGAACAAAAGGGGTTCGGATAGCACCTCCGTGAAGGATGATGGAATCTAAATCCTTAACTCCGAGGTTGACCAAATCCAAAGCCTTCTCAATCACTACACCAACTCGAGCAGCGTGGTCTTCGGCGAGTTTCTCAAATTCCGCTCTGCTGATCTTGTATTTGAAGTCGACATCTTCATAGAGTCCTTCGAAACTGGCTTGGGTATTGGCATTGGCACTAAGAATTTGTCGTAAACGTTCTGCTTCCTTCCACAGCTTGGCAGCCGCTCTTCCATGAGCCTGGACCTTTTCGGCAGTCGCTGATAATTTTTGTGCCTTTGGAGATTCGACAAATTGAGCAATCATATGATCAACAATGACAGCATTGAGAGCATCACCTCCAAGTGTTCTATCCCATCCGCTGCCAAGGACCTGTACTTCTTGAATGGTCTTGTTGAATTTCCCAACATCCTTTACGGTTCGTCCTTGGAACTTCAAAACTGTCGCCTTTGTGGATCCAGCACCCATATCAAAAACCATGTGGTATTCCGGCTTTCCTCCTTCGCTAATGCTTGGGAATGTTCGAGATGTGGCGTAATTGAGACCGACAGCCAATCCATCACTGATCAATTCCAAAACTCGAAGGCCTGCCAAATCTGCGGCCAAAAGAACAGCCCTTTTCTCTTCTGTGGTGTAAAATACTGGAATAGTAATAACCAAATCCTTCACCGTGCTACCTGCTAGAGCCTCTGCGTTCTTTTGAATGCTCTGCAATTCCATAGCTAAGATTTCCTCAACAGACCATGGCTGCTCATCTGTAGCAAACGCACCGCTTCGAAAAGCTGCTGTACCTCGTGTCTTTTCCGCCTCCAATTGCAAAGCAGGGTGTCGAATTCCATAGTCCTTGACGACTTCATTATCTGCTTTTAAACCCAAGAGGGACTTGAGGTTGGGATAAACATCTCCAGGGAATCGTGCAGCCAAAGCCACCGCATCTGATCCGTAAACTCGTTCTGGGAATGATCCACTGATTGGGTTCTTGGAAGGTTTAAAAGCTACGGCGGATGTTTCTTTTCGTCTAGAGTCTTTCGTGAGAACAATTTCAAGTGGAATACCGGGTTTTACAAGAGCTGCCTTGATGTATTCTGTCCCAAGATCAACCCCCAAAACTGCCGATGCAGCCAATGCTGTGGAAGTGAAGATATAAAATAAACATAATATGGCGAGAATTGGAGAAGAGAGTATCTTTCCAGAAGAGCCCCGTGAAAGAGCCATTATATGTTGTGGTGTAGCAAGCTTAATTGCTAAATGTATGAAGTGAAGAAATCTATGAGGAGGGGAAACGATGGAGAATAAGGACAAAGAATATATCTATGAAACTACCCTAGTAGGTCCTGAGTACCTAGTCCGCCTCAAATATACGACATAGAATCTGTCCACAACGATTCCGCATCAAAATTTCAAATTTACGGATAAATATAATAACAGGTCCTTTTTCCGTTTCTCTTTGATTACCTACTTTCTCTTGATGACAAGTATTCTTTTATTCTTTACCAAAAAGATCGACCATGTTAACCTTATCCTTGTACGTACCAAAGAGGACAGCTTTACACTTTTGGGGTCTCAATGACTAGGATTGTTATCGATAAGATGTGTTATCTGATCCCGATAAGGAGATAATGGGTTAGAAAATTATTTATCTGAACCTCGGAACCTCCGAGTTTCCGATATCTAGCATTCTTCTGCCCCTCCATTTTTCCTTTACGTGAACATCCATCCATCCATCCATACATGCATTATGATTTCACCTCTTTAATGTGGCAAAACAAGAACACTCCATACTTGTATTTAATCTCATGAAGAATTGCCGATTTTACTCATTCTCAGTTCTAGATCTCTCTCCCTTTGGTTCCCATTGATACAATAAACGCAGTCTCCGTAGTCAACTATTCTACAGCTTTCCAACTACCAAAAACACATCTTCCTACCTCTCGACCTATCCACCAGTAAGGTCATTCATATGTCTCCTTTAACTGCCGAGCCTTTATGACCATCATATAAAGCCACCAGTCACACCAGTCATCATTGTGCATACCTATCTTTAGCCTTCTATTCAACAAGCACCCCTCTTCTACCTCAATACTAGGTCGCAACTCGTCTCACAAACTTCTACAGAATTACAATCTACCAAACAGTGCCAAACCATCACAATGTCTGCAACTCCTTTTATCCAGTTCTTAGGTCCCACAAACCTTGATGGATATGATCGCAAACGCCCCGCATCAGAGCAACCCAATAACATCCCCAAAACATTCCTAGACGCAATGGAAGTTCGAGAAAGTGTTTTTGTTCAAGAGCAAGGCGTTCCCCTCGAAAACGAATATGATACTGACGATTCTCGAGCCTGCCACTGGGTCATTTATGCTTCAGTGAATGAAACGACAGATCCCGAAATAAAAGATGATGATGGAAATATATTACAAAGAAAGAAAAGTACAACTATTTCCCAACCCATTGGTACAATTCGCCTCGTCCCATTTCCTCATCCTCCACATCCTGAACCAGGATTGAGTTACCACGCCGATGCGCTTGAAACCGCCCCGAACTCCGACGGTACCAATCCGCCACCCTATATTGTAGACCGAGCAACTACGTATCATGACGGAGTTGAACCATACATTAAGTTGGGAAGACTTGCAGTCATCAAAGAATGCAGAGGTGCCGGTATCTCCAAGCTATTGGCAGGGGCAGCTATGTCGTGGGCTCAACAAAACCCCTCATTCTTCAACCCGTCTATTGCCACAATGGGGATGGAAAACATGGGAGCTTCGAGTACAGAAGAAATACCTGTGTGGAAAGGCTTAATGTGTGTTCATGCACAGGAACAGGTTGCGCCAGCTTGGGCTAAGTGGGGATTCAAAATTGACGAAGGAATGGGTACGTGGAATGAGGAGGGAATTAAACATGTGGGAATGTTTCAAAGAGTGAAGACGGTGAATGTTGCACCTACGATGATATGATAGGGGATTTGATACACGAGAGATACCCGGTTGACATTTTGAGAAGCAGTTTTAATGATGGATGAAAGTGGCAGATTACGGTAACGAATACTACACTTTGAAATGGCAAATACGCATATTCCCTAGGGAGGTATCTTCCAAGACTTACGCTCTCTTGTTTTGTATTGTTTTGTATGGAGTAAAGCATTGATGCGTTCTCATCGGTGGACTTGGTTGCCCCTCCCAAAGTTTCAACCCTACTCCTGGTCGTGCATGCTCTACTCTAAGAAGTATCTGAAGAATGATCAAGGAAGGCAAATGACTATTTTCCCTTCAAGCATCCTTATACCGGCTTATTTTGCCGATTTTCCTCGTCTACATTAACCTCTTCTCCATTGTCCCTCTGGCTGATCTGATGGGTACCGGTGCGATCATGTATCTGGGGGTATTCAAAATCACTGGCCCTCTCTATGACTCCGAGCCTCATATACCTTTCTATTGCTTAACTACAGAGTGACTATCATTGGATATTGCGAAAGCATAAGCATGCAGCTTACCAATATGCAAGTGTTTTCTCATTGGACACATGGAAGGCTGACACCTTTGAGGCTTTGACAGCCATACGTCCCAATCTCTTCAACACGGTAAGGAAACACGCAGATTCTATCTGCAAAGTCATAGGGGATTGCGTCAGTCAAGCTGATAGGCTGCCTCACTCTCAAGTAAATACTTCATTGGTTTCATGGGGATTATGTCTGAGTGCTGCCTTGAGTGTGGCAAATACATGTACTCGCGGAGAAGAGGGGTATATAATGTTGAATGTGTCATTGCTTGCTATTCATAGAGGAAACAGTTGCAAGCTAGATACCAGCATTAAAATCATTTCAGTCTTCACGCACTTCACTCAGTCGCTAGCATTTTGAATAATTTCAGTCTTTGAGCATATCAATTGTGCCTCGGCTCGAGCCTTGCGCCCATTCATCTTTGTACCAGCCCAACGGGAAAGATATCGAGATGGAAGAGCATGACGCAGCCTATAAAGGTTGGAAAGATCTAAATAGTGCACCCGCTATTGACCTTCCCCTCAACTTCTTCGAACATCTCAGAGAATGCTATCCATCCCATCATGTTGTTCAAACCGATGCCGGCCAATGTGATCTCATCGGTTACGCCAATGCCGGCTATGCAGAAGCTAGACGCGATGAAACAGAAGCCGCTTGGTCTATCCGTATTTACGAGGCACCAGGCTCTCGTCTTGCGAATGAACCAAAAAAAGTCCAGGATCGTGTCAATTTTGCCAGATGGATTTATATATGGGAAGAGAAGGAACATATTGTTTATCGAGTGCGTTACGAACATCCAAGGAGAATAGAGGCCTTAACCCTTCAATTTATCCTTGCATATAAAGAGCCGTCTGTCGATGTGAACGATCTTGTTGAAGCAATAGATTCTTTGATCCTCGCTGTTGGTGCCTGGTCCAGTGAGATCCACGATGAGATCCATGTCTTTGACAACCAAGGATGGGTCAAAGATCGGGACCTTTACGAATCTGTCAAAGGCTCCTCTTGGGATGAAGTCATACTCAACCAAACCATGAAGAAGAACCTCATCACCGATGTTCAAGGGTTCTTCGATAACCAGGATTTGTACAAGAAGCTTGCAGTGCCCTGGAAACGCGGAATCATTTTGCATGGTGTGCCAGGTGAGAACTGCCAGATTTTTGTGTGAACCTTCAACGTGCATTCTGATGATACTTATCTACTCTTACCACCTGATCCACGTTATCATTATTCTTTCCCTAGAAATTATCTCTTCTATCTCTCTTCCTCACTCTCTGAATGTAGTATTCTCCATACTACTTAGCGCAATAACGCCTTACTGATACCCCAACAGGAAACGGCAAAACAATCTCCATCAAAGCCCTAATCAACAGCCTCTCCCGCCGACCCAACCCTATCCCAAGCCTCTACGTCAAATCCTTCGACGGCGAATACCATGATCCAAAATGGTCCATCAATACCATCTTCCAGCACGCTCGAATAATGGCCCCTTGCCTGCTCATCTTCGAAGATCTCGATTCACTCGTCACTGAGAAAACACGTTCATACTTTTTAAATGAGGTTGATGGTTTGGAATCTAATGAGGGTATTTTAATGATCGGTTCGACGAATCATCTTGGACGCTTGGATCCGGCGATTAGTAAGAGACCCAGTAGGTTCGATCGGAAATATATGTTTAGGATGCCGATTGAGGAGGAGAGGAGGGCTTATGCGGAGTTTTGGAGAAAGAAGTTGGTGGGTAGTGATATGGTTGATTTTGATGAGGGATTGTGTCCAATTGTTGCACAGTTGACCGAGGGGTTTAGTTTTGCTTATTTGAAGGAGTTGTTTGTTATTACTCTTTTGGGCATTGCGAGGGGTGTTACTGAGGCGGGTGATGATGAAATTACAAGTGAGGGTGGTATATCTACCTCTACATCTACATCTACTGATGATGGGGTTTTGATTGAGAAAGAAGATACTGTAGATGGCAGTAAAGAGTCTCAACCTGCTAGTAGCAGTGAGGAGAGTGGGCCGGCTAAGCAGCCTGAATCTTACAAGAGTCTCCCCAAGGTAGATATACCTGAGCATTTCAAAGATAATGTGCTTCTCCGAGCACTTATTAGTCAGGCAAAGATGCTGGTGGATGAAATGGATAATACGGATGAGCTCGTGGTGGCGGAGAAAGTTCCTGGCCCGAATTAAATGGGGGCTCCTTTGCCTATTTAGATGGCAAGACCGATGGCTGGTTTTCGTATACAAAAGGTCGTGAGGGCTCAGTGAATTAATGGGGTTGAAATTTTTGCGGATTAGTAGTCTTTCAGTGCAAGGGTGTCTTAGTCTTTTGAATTACACTTAATTTTCGGAAGTATTACTTGTCCATCATGCACTCATGTGAAGCCTTATCGGGGTTTTTTTAACACTCTCCATTCAAAGTATTTTCTCATAACATACATTTCTGAAGACCAACATTCAAGGCCAAGCTATCTGTAATTCCATATTCGCGAGTAGACTCGTACACATAAACAGAATCCCAAACAGATATCCGCACCCTCCCTTCAATAAACACTTATCATCCTCTCATAAGCAAACTTATTCTTTGACTATTACACGTCCCAAGTTTCACACCCTGAAACCAGCAATACTAAGTGCAAATCACTTGTTGAAAAGCTTATTCCGCACCTAACCTATGGAACCTCACTTTACTCTCTTCTGACCATTCTTCTTCCTACCCCTCGAACGACCTGGTCCTAGAAATGCGAAGTTAAAATTTGAGTGTAGCGGCATTGTCTCAAGATTTGTTTGGAAGGCAGTAATAAGTCGCACAGCTTGGTTTCGAGTATGCGGTGAGCCCTGGATGAATACCAATGCGGTGTCAGAAACTTTGCCATCTTGAGCACGAAATGGATCGAAGATTAAGATTCGAGCTTTGGATTGTTCTTCGAGAGATACCAGTTCGCGGTGTGCATTGGCCATGAGGGATATCTGGCAGTTTGTAGAGATTTGGAGTTTGGTTGTTTCGAAGCCTACGAGGTGGGTGTCTGGAGCGGGTTCGAGTTTTAGGGTTCCTAAGCCGTCGTACCACGCGTCGGATGTTAGGCGTTGAGTCGATTCTCGAGGAACACTGGTTCGATGGTGACAGCGATGTTCCTCAGATGTGAAGTTGGAAAGATAAGGATTCGGTTCGTTGCCGTAGCCACCGGAAAAGCTTCTTCTTCTGGGACGGGCTTCATTGTCTTCTTCTGCCACATGAAAACAAACAGGCCCTGTGGCTTCGAAGTAGAAGTCTGCCCAACCGTTACTCTTGGTGGCACATCTGTCTGTTCGTACGTGAAAATTTTCTGCAAGTTGATTCAATCCTCGTCTATGTAGCACCTGGCAGTCGTACCAAATACCCACTCGTACTATATCACCACCTTGATCAAACTCTATGAGTAGCTTTCGGAATAATTCTTTGTTGTTTTCGTACAAACTAAACTTCACCTTGTCTATTTGTTGATCGGTCCGAGATGTATAAAACCGCCAATTCTCAGGTGGCCACATCCAACTGGCTGGACCGAACTCATCATCAGGATGGTCTGCTTCTTCAATAACACTATTATCTGGTGGATGACCGCCCGTCCATGGCACACGGTGAAACTTTTCTATCTTGTGTTAGAAGAAGGATCAGGGAGAGGCCGATGCGTTGTAATTACCATGTTTATACCAGAATATATATTGGGCCAGCCACTTTATAGCGCTACGTGATAAAGCGGAGTAGGGTTGATAACCTTCGAATTCCTCATACTCACACTTGAAGGCTTCAGCAACATATGCAGCACTGTACGGGTATATCTCGAGGCGATTATCGTCAGGTTCCTCATGGTACAAACAATTCTCGGCCATGTTGAGGCTGCTTGTGCAAGTAGGATATCGGTTGATCAAGGATGAAGTATCACCGCCCTCAAATGGATATTCTCGATCTATTGTATCGAAAGTCACGTTAAGCGAGACACTGCTGGATTGATTGTGAAATATGGCGAATTGTGCGGTGTTTGCCAAGATTCCTAAGAACAGATGATAAACATTCAAACTTTGTGTTGCTCAAAAGGCATGGGATCAAAGTCGTCGAAGAGATAAGATTGAATGAGTCGCGGTCGAGGAAAGTTTTGGTTTTGAGATTGCCATAGCATGTGCTTGAATACTTGAAGGTGAATATTTGACAACCATCACAACACTGGGGCACCTCTCAATCCTTCACTTAACCCAATTCTGATGTCTGTACAAACATACCTCGCCAAAACTTCCAAGTCTCATTTCAAAGTCTAAATTCAAATCGAAGAGCGAATCTCCCGCTGTTGCTACCCAGGTGTTGACTGATGGATATAGGTTTTTTGATCGACTACAAATGATGCTTCTTCAGTCTTGTTCATTTAGAAAAGTAAGATTTTATATATCCTCAAATTCTTAGCAGTAGAATGTGCGATCTCCTTTCTCCATCTCTGTGTCGACTCTCGTCAATGTTTGTATTTCATTCGTTCAGGTACATCTTTTGTTCATATGTTTGAACTGAAGGAATGTGAGTTCATGAAACCACAACAGTACGCGTGCATCTGCAAAGCTAACGGTTGTGAAGGCGATATTAATCAATAATTTTTATTGCATGCAGGATCTAATTTGGTTGGTTCTGCATGGTGGCAGTGCTGGATATCAAGCCTTATAGAACTCGCTACCTCCCGTCTCACTTGTTTGTGCTCTCAATCACTCGTGGACATAATTCCTTTGGATAAACCTTCAAGTTTCCGATATGCGCAGGGTACGAGGAGACCACCGATGTCGCAATACCAAAATCACAGGACTTTTCCGGATTTCAACGGTTTTATAAGTCCAACTCTCGTACCATCACCGAGTATAGTGTTAAACAAGGCTGCGCAGTGTGTAGACTCATACTTGATATATTCCAAAGTGCATAGCTGTGTGTATAGATGGAGCAATGTATTGGAGAGCCTGTTTGGATTCGGCATTTTTTCAAAGAACATGGACCTACCAAGAATGTTTTTAAGCCCTCGAACACTTCCCTATGGCAAATCTCATATCACATTAGAATGTGCTACTCGCGTGCGCTATGGGTCATTCTCCGAACCCGCATCGACCAATCTTAAGGGGTGGGACAACAGTCCTACACATCCTCTACTTTGTACCTTTCGTACTGGCTGGTAGATTATAGTCGAAGATTATACGAAAAGCCCATTGAAAATAAACAGTGATAAGCTCGTGGCATTTTCCGGTATTTCTAAGCGTTTTGGTGCACCTACCACGGACAATATCTTTTAGGGATATGGAAGGAGAATTTGACATATGCGCTGGTATGGTCTGCATATGATGAGGATGTGACCAGGCCACCTCTCCGGGGACCAAGTTGGCCGTGGGCAAACGTATATCATCACCCTCATCTGACAACAGTTAGTTGGATGCATGTATGGTGACTTTCCCCCCTACCACATACTGTCTATGCGGTTAAATGTCTCCTAACAATCAAGTCTTCAGGTAATCCATCATAATTCACTTCATCTCTTCGTCCACTTTTTCACTGGCAAATAAATAGTCAATCTTCCATCAATGTCTAAAATCAGGGTTCACTAGGAGACTTATAAGATATAGCTCAATAATGAGAGAGGATGATTTGAATATATTTGGAATCGACTTTTCGATGTTCTGGTCCGTCCCATTCGCCAATATAGCTGATTAGTTAATCGGCCTGTTCTATTAATCAATAGAACGTTTTATACGAATGGGATGTTTTATTAGTTAATAAGATTAATAAAATTTTTGAGAATATAAATTTTGCTTTTTTTTAAAGATATGAGATTATAATTATATTATTAATAATACAACAAATCAATCAATCAATAAACTTATAATGTATTACTTTTATTATTACCTTATCATTGTATACTAATATATTATACAAATGCAATACTTGCTATTGCTATTTCTATTGCTGCTTTTGTTGTTGTTGTTACTATTAATACCCTTTTTGAACGTTTTATAGAAAATAAAGTAAATTCTTTTTTTTGTATACTTTTATTATTTGATATCTTATTTGCTGTTTTTTTCTTTTAATGTTCTAAATTTCTATTTACTTTTTGTACAGTTGTTATACTATTATGCTTATTTAAAAGTGATATTGCTTTAGAAAGCAATATTCTTTAGGATTTAGTTGTAGTACTAATAGTAGAGAAATCAAAGTATATATTTTAAAAGGGTATTTTATTAAAAGTACTAGTTTGATAAAATTTGGTTAGCTTTTTAAATTTGCAAACTACTTAATACTTTTATATAAAAATTAGTATAAAAAAGAGAAGTAGAAAAAAGAATTTATTATATTTGATACTTTAATAATATATATTAGAAACTTTGAAAGTTTTATATTTAATTAATTTTAAAGTAATATTTTAAAAGTAGTACACTTTTATATTTTATATACAAAAATGTTTTTGCTTTTTTTGTACACCATTCTTTCTTTTATTAATTTCAAATAATTTACTACTTGTTGATTGAGTTTAGATAATATAAGAGGTTTTTGAGCAACCTTTTTTGTTATAAGCTTTGCAAAAAGCTTTTTAACTTTTTCTAAATCTTTTTTAATATTATTATTTTTAAATTTTTTAAATTTATATGTAGAAGTATAAGAACGAATTAATAATGTTTGTTTTTGAAAGCAATTAATAAAACTTTAAAGCTAATTAAATAGTTTTCTATTAAACTATATTTTATATAAAAATACTTTATTAAGAAAAGTAAATAGAAAAGTAGTATTAATTATTTAAGCAATTACAGGTAAAAGAGATTTCTATTCTTTATACTTTATATACTTTTAAGTAACTCGAAACCTTTTTTTGAAGATTTTATTAGCAATTTCAATAGATCTTTAAGTTTCAGAATAGTATAATCTATTTTGTATTACTTTAATACTATTAAAATCAACAAAATCTTAAATAGCCCTTTTGAACTCCTCCTTATTATCAATATTTAGGATTCTAAAGCAAAAATTTTTATTCAACTAGAACTTTAATTGCTTAATACATTAATCAATACTTTTTAATATAATAACTTTAAGCTATACAAATTTTGAGAAATGATTTTTGAATTGCTAAATCCAAGTATACTTTTTATCAAAGTTAGCTTATATTATTATTAGTATATATTTATTATAAAATTGATCAAAATAATAAAAAAAACTTACTTTAAAATCTATTAAATCCAAAATCATTTGTTTATCAAAATATAAAAATACAATAAGTATTATACTCTTTTTATTATACTATTTAATATTTTGATTACAATATTTGCATTTAACAATAACTTATTCTACATCATTTCGAAAAATACTATAGTATAACTTAACAAGTTTATTATAGGTTTTTTTTATTACTATTTTAATTAGAGATTAATAAAAAAGAGTAAATTGATTAATAAATATATTAAAATGCATTAAAACTTTATGAGTAGTATAGATATAAAAGAATATATTAGAAAAGCAAATAATATATCGAGTAGGAATAGTATGATTAAGTTTTTTATTGAATTTGGCTTTTCAATATATTTGCTTTTTTTAAAGTTCGAAGTTTTTTAAACAATAGAAACAGTTATTAATATTTTTTTATTGTTTTTTTAAAGTAACATCAATTAGTATATTAATAGGATTTTGTAAATACCGAATATAATTTAATTTTTTAAAAAAGTTCAAAACGAATCTACTATTTTCTTTTTTATTTATTTGTTCATTTTACTTATTTTTGATTTTAGCCAACTAATTTTTGGGCTTTGATTAACCAAGGAGTGTAGGAGAAGAAAATACAATAAATCAACATCTTAAAGTAGTAGTATTAGGGGTATTAAAATCAAAATATTATTCAAATGTATTAAAAACTTGATTTCGAGGGGTATAAGGGGTATTAGTATTTCGAAGAGTAGAAAGAGATATAATAAATGATATTGTAAATGATATTGTAGATAGGTAATATTGTAAATGATATTGTGAATAAATGATATTGTATGTTGGAAATAGTCAGCAATCGTATTGTATGGAGATTAAGCCTAATTAGGTCTAATGTTTTTCTTTGTTTAAATCAAGTATATAAGCTTATACAAAAGAGCCTAACTTTTTTATCCTTTTCAATTAATCAATTAAATACTACTGAATTTACTTTTACTTATTTTTTAAGTTATTTTATATAAAACTAATTAAGAATTTCAATAGGTTATAAACCTGGAAATGTAAGTTTAAAAAGAAATCTTTAATATTTTATTGAACTTAATAGTGTATTATAATTAAAACGATTTTTCTATGGATAATTTAAACGAAAGGTAATTAAAAGATTAATAAGCATAAAAACGAGAAAAGAAAAGATACAATATTATAGTATTATTTTTAAGAAATCAAAGTAATCCTGATTTAAGTATTAAAAAAAAAACTATTTAATATTATATCATTTGCTTTAACAAAGTTTATGATAGTAGAAATAGATAGTAGAGTTGGATCAATATTAATTACAATATTTAATAATCTAATCTTATAAATATAATTATATTTTAGAAATATAGAAAATATTGATATTTAGTTAGAAAATATAAAGAATATAATAAATATAAACAATTTAATAGATTATTTAAAGAATAATATAAATAAATCTATTAATTCTTATATTAAAATAAATGTGAAAAAGAAAAAAATGCTTGGTTTTAAAAAAAAATTTAATTTATAAAATTATTAAAATATAATAAATTTAAAAATAAGATTTAATATTTACAATTTAATATAAGACATTTTAAGTTTAATAATTAAAGAATATAATAATATTAAAAAAATAATTAAGCTATTTAAAAATCATTATTATAGTTTAAAATATTATTTTTATACTAATAAGTAAATATAATTTCTAAATCTAAAGTTTTACAATTATAATTTTGTTAATAAATTTATTATAAAATATAAATTAAATATAATATAATTTTTTGATTTGAAAATTACTTTTTCAAATTTGAATTATTATATTCAATTTTTTAACAAAACTTTTAAGTATTTTTTTGTATAAATAAATAAATATTTATTTTTAATTCAAAATAATAAAAATATTATTAATCTTTATAAATTAATTAATAATTTTATTAATAAAATAAAAAGAAATAAAGGAATTTTTAAATTAAGTTTTATTATATTTGGGAATAAAATTTATAGTATAAAATAAAATGAAAATAATAATAAAAAAGACAAAAAAAATAATAACAATTTTATTAATAAAATTAAATATAATTATTATAACAAATCTAATATTTATAAAAATTATATTAAATAATATTTTTATAATTTAAAGAATATAAAGAATAAAAAAACTTAAAAAAATAATAATTTAGATAAAAAATATTTAAAATAAAAGGAATAAAAAAAGATTTTTGAAAATGTTAAAGATAATAATAATAATAATAGGAAGGAAAAAAACTTTAGTATTAATAAATATGGCACTTTTTTATTATTTTTAATTTATTTTAATAAATTTTTAGTACTTTTAACTTTAATAAAAAATATATTAAAATTATTATTTATTGGTATTAATTTAAATCTTTTTTTTTTATAAATTAATAAAAATAAAGAATAAAAGGATTATATATAATATATCTAATTGTTTAATATAAAAATATTTTTTTATTATATATAAAATCAAAATAACTTTAAAACCTATAAATTTCTCTTAAAAAAAAAAACTAAAAATGCGACATTAATATCCGTAAATAATAAGATTATTCTAAATAGAAAAAGTATTATTATACTCTAATACAAAATACTTGATAATATAATAAATCCAATTATATTAATTAATTATCTTTATTTTGAAGATCTTCTAATCAAATTATTCTTTAAATTAAAACTCTAAAATATAAATATATATATAAGATTTAATATAAATAAAAACAGTTTAGGAATAATAATAAATATAGAATTTCAAATAATCTTTTAAATTGATTAATATTTTTGTATTTAATTGATTAATAAATTTAAAGTTTTTAATATTTTTTTAATTATTTTTTTATTTATAATAAATTTAATATTAAACTTAATAAAGATATAATATTGCCGTTTTAAGCATTTATTATTTTAGAATATTAAGAATATTTAAAAGGTAATTAAAGGATTTTTAGAATAGGATTTAATTATTAATAAAGAAAAAAACATATATAAGCTATATAAACTAGAAAAATCGTATTATATTTACTACAAAAATATTGAATATTATATTATAAAACTATTTAAAAAAATAAACATGAACATAATCAAGATTCACCCAATCGAATTAAATAATTTTGAATAAACAATTTTATTTATAGATAAAACAATCAAAAAACATATTGTTTTTATTTATAAAGAAAAAAATAATGCGAAATAAATGGTTTATTTAATAAATAAATATATATAAATTTAGTATAAAGTTATAATTAAATTATAAAGATTAAACAAAGGAAATGAATATAAAAGAATTATTAAATTCAATTATATAGTTAAATAATCAGGTTTATTATTAAAGTTGATTATTTCTTTTATTTTTAATTAAGATAATATTTTAGAATATTTAATTTGCTCAATTTTAAAGAAACTATATCTTACCTTTATTAAAATAAACATTTTTTTTATATTTTGATTAAAACTTATTAAAGGAATAATTTATATTATAAATCGCATAATAACTTGTACATTTCCTAAAGGAATTATGTTATATAAAGTTTATATAAATTATATTAAACTTAATATTAATAATCGCTTAAATGTTTTTTATTTAAAAGTATTAGGGAGTATTATATATATTTATATTCTTAAAAAAAAAAAAGTTATTAGTAATAAATTTGTTTTTAAAGCTAAAAAAAAAATATTAATAAATTTTGAAGATAATTATATATATAAAGTATATATCCCAACTTAAATTAAGAACAAAATTGTTAAATTATTAAATATTTGGTTTAATAAATTAAATTTTATAATTAATTTAATTAAAAATAATAATAATCATTAAAGTATTAAGAATAATATTGAAAATAATAATTTGATATTTATAAATGGTTTTATTTATATTTAATTTGATAAATTAATTATAGAAGTTAATAAATTATTGGGAGTAATTAATAAATATATTAATTTAAAAGATAAAGATATATTTAATTAAACCAACATTAATAATATTCTAAAAATTATTTTTGGATTAAAATATGGTTAAGGATATTTAAAAAGATTTAAAAACAAAAATAAAATTTAAGAATTTTAAATTAGAATATTTAAATAAAAATATATTATTATTTTTAATATTTATATTACAGTATTTAGTGATTTTAAAGATAATCCTAAAACGTTTAACGAGGTAATAAAATCATCAAATAAAGAATATTAAATAAAGTTTATTAAAGTTAAATACTAATTTATATTAAATAATAGAATATTTAAACTAATTAAGAAGTTTAATATTACTAATATTAAAATTTTACAAACCAAGTATATTTTTTAATATAAATATAATAAAAAAAAGCAAATAATTAAATACAAAATTAAATAAATAGTTTGTAGCTTTAAATAATAATATGGGAAGGATTTTGATTAAATATTTATAAGAGTATATAAAAACTTTTTATAAAAAATAATTATAGTATTAATAGTTAAGTATAATCTTGAATTATAATAAATAAATACAATTATAATATTCCTCAATATCATTATATTAAAAGATTTATTAGTTTATATAAAAATATTATTATATTAAAAATAAAACAAAATAAAATTCGGATAGTTTGGAGAAGATAAAAATAAAATAGTTTAAATATATTTATTATTAAAAGCTTTATATAAATTAAAATAAACGTTAGGATAATAATAAGAAATACTAAAAATCGCTTTTTTTTAATTTAATTTTATTCTATTAAAAATTAATAATTATGTTTATATTAATAATATTATAAAGATTATTATTACAATTTATATTAATGATTTTTTGATTATAAAAAGAATGGAGGAATATGCGATTTTCAAAATTGATTTTGTAAAGATATTTAAAATAAAGAATCTAAATCTTACTTTCTATTTTTTAAATATTAAAATTAATTAGAATAAAATTAATAAAACAATTATTTTTTGTTAAGATTTATATATTTAAAAAATTCTTTTTAAATTTAAATTTAAGTATTATAAAATCAAGATTATTTTAATAACTTTTAAAATAACAAAAAATATAGTTCCAAATAATAAAGTTGCAGATAAATAATTTATTATATTATATTAATTTAAAATTAAATCTTTTAGTTTTTTATATATTAAAACTAATATTATTTATACGATAAACTTACTCTATTGATTTTTAATTAATTCTTCGAAAATCTATATAAAACATTATAATTATATTTTCAAATATTTAATTAAAATTGTTAATTATATTATAATTTATAATAAAAATAATAATAATATTATTAAAGGTTATTTAGATTTAAATTATATTAAAAACCTTTCTTTCAGAAAAAGTACTTTTAAATATATTTTCTTTATATATAAAAGAATAATTTTTATATAATCTAAAAGATAATTAATTATAATTTTAAATTTAACAAAATCAAAATATTATAATTTATACAAAGTTTTTTAGGAAACTTTATAAATTTAACAATTTTTAGTTAAATTAAAAGTAATTAAATATATCATTTTAAAATCTAAAAAGATTAGAATTATTAAGGATAATTAAAATAATTTAGCTTTTATTAAAAATCCCGAAATCTATTAAAAAATTAAATATATAATAATTAAATATTATTATATTTGAAAGCAAATTGTATAAAATTATATAAATTTATAGTTTGTTTTAACAAACTAATAAATTGTAAATAGATTAATAAAAGTACTTTTATTTATTAAATATACTAAATTCGTTAAAATGTTATATATAAAAAAACTTCAAAATAAATAGGTTTATATATTAAAAGCTTAAAATGTTTTAATTAATAACAAGGAGGTATACTAGATAAAAAGAAATAGGTAGTAACAAAAAGTATTTAGGAAAAAAAGGATTTTATTTATTATATTTATATATTATTTATATTATTGATTAAGGAGTATATTAAAAATAATTAGTAATTGTATTATATAAAGATTAAGCTTAATTAGGTTTAATATCTTTCTTTATTTAAATCAAATATATAGGTTTATATAAAAAAGTTTAATTTTTTTATTCTCTTTAATTAATCAATCAAATACTATTAAATCTACCCTTACTTATTTTTCAAACCATTCCACATGAAACTAATTAAGAACTTCAATATTGTAAATGATATTGTAAGTAATATTAGTATATAACTTATTCTCTTTATTTAATATCTTTTTAATCCCTTCAATAATATCTTTTTAATAATACTCTTTTAATATAATACCCTTTTAATATAATATTTCTTTAATAATACCTTTTTAATAATAATTCTTTAATATAATACCCCTTCAATATAATACCCTTTTAATAATACCTTTTTAATAATACCCCTTCAATATAATACCCCTTCAATATAATACTCTTTTAATATAATACCCCTTTAATAATATCTTTTTAATAATAATCCCCTTTTAGTTTTATTTTACCCCTCATTTGATTAAACAATAGAACGTTTAATTAGTTAATAGGATATCCTATTAATTAATAAGATAAAAAGTAATCCTATTAATTAATAAAATGTTCTATTAGTTAATAAAAGAAAGTAATAATAAAAAGCTTAATATTGATATTTATTATATTTTTATATAATCGGGGGTTACGATCCTCTTCACCCCCCATTGTACCAATGAGGGGGCCTCAGCAATACGTTACTTTTTCAGCAATAAATCACTTTTTTTTTTAGGTAGGAAAAACTCCCGGTGAACTTTATAAAATTTTTATAACTTTTTAATGTTAAGTATTAAAGATATAAAATTTTTAGTATAATATTGAGTTAATTGAGCTGATTTCAAATAACTTTTTAGATTTTAAATATTCTTTGTTATTGTAAAGTTATATTAAAAAGTGACGTATTGCTGAAAAAGTAACGTATTGCTGAGGCCCCCTTATTGTAGATAAGGGGGTGAATAAAGTGAACCCCCGATTAAAAGAAAACCTTAAATCTAACCTTAATTCTACCTCCTAATTCTAAAAAAAGCAAAATTTATATCCTTAAAAATCTTATTAATCCTATTAACCAATGGGACATCCCATTCGTATAGAACGTTCCATTAGTTAATGGGACGTGCTGATTGGTTAATCGGCCATATTGGCGAACGGGACGGACCAGTTCCAATGCAGGCTGAACATGACCGCAAATAACAAGACTTCTTAAGACTTACGTCCGGACATTGGAGAATATTGTGCCTTGGGCTTGGACGAGAGACAATGTAGAATTGTCAATTTCAAAGAAGGGAATGCATACCTGAGTCTTGATGCCATACATCACCATCTCGAAGTCTCGGGCCTGGCATATGAATATCCTCTCTACGTAACTTAACGACAGCGAGCTTGAACGATACTCACATTTTCTCCTCGTTCTTCTTTACACCTTTTGTTAATTTCTTGTCAGAAACATAAAGTCTAACAGTCAGATAGCCAAGTTCAGCCGAATGCCAAGGTCAATGCCATTGTAACGCCTCAAAGATGAAATGAAATTTCCCTCTCAGTTCAAGACCACTGCGCATAGAAGACATCAGCGCCAAGTTCCAAGCACAAGTTGAAACCCCAAGATCAGATGAAACATTCAAACGTAAAAGTTTATAATCCATCTCGACTCTCGAGGAGGATTAAATGCTTGTTGCTTCACCACCGTCAACAATCAATATACCAGACAAAATTCCAAGCACCAACTCAAAACTCTACGAGAAAATAAACGGACAACAAAATGGAACATAACCAACTGCACAAGAAATCCAGACTCCGAAGTCGATCCTAAATTCCCTTCAAATCCCCTCTCGCAAGAACCACGGAGTTAAAAAAAAGTATATATAAAAAATCGTCACTCGAAACCCCCAAGACCAGATGAATACTCAAAAGTAAACATCCCAAATATATTGAAATCACGCCAATGCCCATCTTGGCAACCCCTGATATCAATGATCCGTGCACACGCCCCTTCATCTCCCAGACTCCCACTTGGTGCTCCGGATTGGGAAATGTGAAGAGTCGAGGATCCATATTTGTACTTGTGTAAGCTTTAGGTTTAAGAATCCCCTTACTTTTTGGAGGGTGGGTTTGATTGGATGATTGGCATAAGCTTTCTTGTTGTGGAAAAGAGGTCACGGGTATGTACAGGTTTGGCGGCGTGCCATGCGTTTGTGGGGCGGATGGGTGCTGGGCGTGGGAGATTGCTTTCTTTAGATTTTTCTGGGATGGTTATGGGATGGGGATTGGGATGGCTCAGAGTTGAGATGACGAGGTATATATCTTGTTCTCTCGCCCGCGACTAGTTCTTGTTGCCGCCGCTATTTATTTTTTGATACCCCGATTTATCTATTCATTCATTCATTCATTCATTCTCTTTTTACAAATCCAGCTAGCTGGAAAGTTCATTCTATTCCTTCTTCGTCAACTATTTACAGTATCTACCTGTATACTTATATCTACAAAATTAATAATCACCAAAAATTCCCACCATGAAATTCCCAGCCTACCTCACCTTCCCTCTCCCCCTCCCCATTCCCCTCCTCGCCCTCCTCTCCCCCGTCATCGCCCTCGACTACATAAGCACCTACAACCTGCAATCCGCCCGCTGGGACGCAAAACTCATCGACACCCTCAACAACGTCACCTGCAACATAACCTACACCGACATCTCCTCCCTGCTCACCGCAGACGCAGAAGGATATTTGAGTTCCCCCATCGCCATCGTTATCCCATGTGATAATGTCGATTATATCGCTACGACTGTGGTGGGCACGGAGAGTTCGATGATTAGTTATACGGTGCCTGGGAAAGAGGCTTTTGTGTTTGAGAGTGGGAAGAGGAGTGTGTTGGAGGATGGGGAGGTTATTCAGTTGGTTTATGGGGTGGCTTTTGATTGAGAGGTTTTGGGTTGATTTTTGGGGGGTTTGGGAGGGAGGGTAAGGAAGAGAAGGGTGGCAAGAGAAGAAGTTGGGGGTGGACGAATTTAATGTGGAGTTGAGAAATGCGAGAGTCCAGTAGGAGGCAGAGGATTGGGCTGAGGCAGGGTGTGGTAATGGCTGGCATGGCACGAAGAACATGTACAAAGTCACGATCGACAAAATATCTTAATATGGCTCATATGAAGCCGCGAGAAGAAGTAGCAAGGAGGACAAGCAGACAGACAACCAAATTTGGCAGGATATGAGCATTGAATTTTTGTGCAAGTACATCTCTTGCGCATTATAGCGCATACTCAAAGCTAAAATTTCCATATATGGAATCCTATCAAATATACCCCTGTTTGACCAACCAAATTCAACATCGATATTCACAAGAATATCCAGCCCATGACCTACATCCTCCTTTGCAAGTAATTTTCTCCAGAGCCACCATTTCATACATGAAAAAGGTCCACCACTCCTGCCACCCTACGCGATATGAATCCGTTTCATATTTCAACAGCTCAGGGCAATTTTTGATCTGTGCAGATTACGCCCTTGTTGGCGGTTAGCTAATCCATCAGACCCACTTCGCATGAAGTTTCAAAGGTCCTTTTTAGAAAGAATACTCATTTCCGCTGATTGATCTTGGTGTTGCGAGGCTTGATTTCTTGGGTGGTTTTCGGTCTTGATCTTTGGGTACTCATTGTTCGAGTCCGTTCGAAGCATCATATAGCAGCATGGAATGTCGCTTCCCGCCATACTCGTTTGAAGATATTCGTATCTCGGCAGATCCTCTTCAATATTAACGCAATTCAATACCAGACTTTAGTATCCTCTTCCGAGTCCTCTTCACCCTGACTTGATTCTCCAACAAATTTTCGATCCAGAGTACTAAACATCTGAGCAGAAGTCAAACACCTATTTCATCGGTACCCCTCAAATACCTGACCGCCGGTAGGTCTCTATACATACAATCCTCTTCCCTCGCAAAACTTGAACCAATTCTCTCTGGTTTATCACCATAAATCCACGCATTTTTCACGCCACCTACTTGCCTCCCACAACTGCTTATAACCTGGTGTTCGCGCGGACATTTCTTATCTTTGGATAGTAGTGTATAGCCCGGTACAATGTCTCGGCATCCAGATGCCGCCTCTTCGAGTTTTTCGCGTGCGTAGAAATCTGTAATGCGAGTAGGGAGTGAAAATTCAACATCTGGGGAAAACCTCATAAGTCCTCTGTACCAATCTTCACTGTCCCTTTGCAGCTCCGCATGACTGGGTAGCTCGATATATATCGTTTTTATATTTTGGAAACATCTCAGCTCTGGAATTGGGCATTGGAATGAACGATGTGCTCGGAGAGTAATATATGATTGGGTGAGAATCATATGCTGTACAAGCTGGATTGGAAGCTTGGGGTCCAGAAACGGGGTTGAACGACGGTAAGGACTTTCATCGGTGTAAGAGGAATTATAGTGTAGGATATCGATGGCAGGACTGAAGTATATAGCGCCCAGTTCTTTTAGCGTGGAGGGGTTGAGGACCGAATAGTGCTCAATAGCAACTTGACGGGAGATTCTGCATGTTTTGGTGAGTGGTGGAGATTGAGATTTATATTCGTATTCGAAAGTATCTGGGGTGAGGTCGACTTTGATGATGCGAGGTGTATTTCGGGGTGTTTCGAGAGAATGGGACCAAATTTTGAGTTGAAGTTCGACGGGCAATTTCGAAAATTGAAAGAAAGATGACATTTTGGCGTGCGTTGAGAAATGTAGAACAAGATTGGGGAGTTCGGACGTATGTATAAAGATATGAGAGGGAGCTGAAAGATGGCTATCCGCGGACGTCTAATCTCTCCGAGTTCGTGAATCGTTGGGCAAGTACCACGTTGGATGGACCAAATGATCCACGTACGAGAAATGAAACTTGTTTAGTTATGCAATAAATTTCAGCTACAGACGAGTAGCTCGAGCTTCCAGCCAGATGAATGATCCTATATGACTGGCAGAAGTGAATTCGTGAATGTGGCCGAGTTGATTGATATTATTTTAAGCGTTGGCAAGGTGGGACGGAAACAGGTTGAGAGCACTATAGGTAGATGTGATCTAACAATTTTCATTTTAGTATGAAGCTTTATATTGGCAAAGAAAATAAGGAGAACTGGATGCATATGTGAAAATAGGAGATAATTGATAGAAATTGATTGAGTTCTTCTGGGCAAGGCTCAAATTTGGGCAGTGAAGCAACCACTGCTGTATCATGACAATGATTATACGTAAAAAGTTCTCCAATACTTGAAACTTTAGGCGTTGGATTTGGACGGCGAGATGTGGTGTATTTTGACACAATCGGACACCCAAACCTTTACAATTGAGGCTCTAAGATAGGGATAAGGTGGATTTTGATATTGTTTGTCTTCCCAACGGTTGCTTGCTCATGAAAGTGTGATACAATTGCACAATCAAGCAAGAACGATCCGCAACATCCTTCCTGGAGATCTCTTCGGCTTCAATCGGAGTCTCCGGTAACCATATAACTTTACATGATCATGAAGCTTCTGTGGATGATCTATGACCTCAAATGAAGACGCTAGATATATATTGGCCTGAAGCTATAACTGAATGATACTGTGACACAATGCAGGTATGTACCCAAATAGGAGAGCGGGGCAAGATAGGCATCTTAAGCATAAGCCCGCATTTGGAATAGATAGGCTGAAGAAATGACAACTCACCACCAAATAAATAGTTTATCCTATATATCGTGAGAAATGATGATGATGGTGTTGTCATCAAAAAGAAAGAAGAAGAAAAGAAACAGGAGATGAATTGAGTTCTACCAATCGTCATAAATGAGTTAAAGTCAGGAGTTACAGGAGACAAAAGAAGAAGGTCTTTAGGTACGGAATACAGCATAGACCAAAACATCAACGATAACTGTGACCATTATAGCCACTGTAACACTAATAAAACAAACAATTAGTGGAGTATATAGTGGAGAAAATCACGAGAAATCACTAAAATCTCTGACCATTGACGCCCGTAACCCAAAGCTGGAATGGCATACGGAGTATAGCATAGCATCTTCCTACGGCTGTAGAGTGCAAACCAAGGTGCCACCACTGACCATGGCTGGCGCGAATGACCATGATATATCATCATCTTGTGGATTGTTGGTATTGAATCCTTCCTTGATACAACAGAACTCATCCATCAGCTTTTACGTGAAGAACACATGATGTGGATGAGGGATGTCATGGTGTATCTGGCTGCTGCAGTAACCTTAACGTGCAGATTCGAATGATACAGTATTATCTAGCAAAGCTACTGTATGGTTGCTACAAGCTTGGCGAATGGAGAAGCCTAAAGATGAAGAAATCGAAGTACCGGTACAATGGTTTATTGCTCGAGACCTGAGCAATGAAGTAAGAAAATCTAGGTACAGCGACAACTTCACGGTCGGCGCTTAAAGGTGGTCTTCATTGCTGTGCTTGGCACTTATTGCTGACAGCTTGGCCAACAGGGAAAATAAACGACAAGCGCTGTTAGTTTCCTGCTACTGTACGAAGTGGCTGGTGATAGGACTCTAAATAAGAGTTGATTTCCATTTACGTAAGTCTTAGACCCATTTCGGTAACGGATCACATTGCAGACCTATTCAGTGTGGATGAAGGGACAAAGATAAAAGAGAACACCGTTCTTATATAAAACATTATTTCTGGTCCTACATTTTTGTTTGGCAAGTCTCTTAAAGCTAATACTGGACATTGGTTTCAAAATGGCCTATAAAATCGGGTCAGAGAAGTCGAGTGGAAGTCAACCACAGTACTCACGGTTATCACAACAAGATCAAGACAGTATCAATCCTCCGCCGGAATCGAGAGAAAGACTTCACATCAACACATCTAGTTCATTGAATATCTTTCACCATATTCGATTCATTCTCTACACAATAACAGGCGCCGCGTTTATCACATCTTTTTTCTGGGCAGGCCCTACCGCCCTTCGCGATTACCTCAATGCCCCCTCCTCTACTTCCTCAACCATCATCACAAATTCCTCTGCTCCAACTATCAACCTCATAATTGCCTCTTCTTCCACATCAAACGATGATTCTACAGCTTGGACAAAGAACCTCACAAGAGAAAACCTAGCAGTGATTGAATACAATCCCCCAGTAGCCCAGAAAGGTTCAGAGGCCCTCATCTACCTAAACCACATCTATGAAAATTACAACCATCTCCCCTTTATCACCATCTTCATCAACGAATGGGAAGAGCCCGAGCCCCCCTTTCCATTTCCCCGAACAGAACTGATAAATCATCTCAATCTCTCCGCCGTTCAATCCCGCGGTTTCATCCCCTTTTGCTTCCAAGATCCATCAAGCCCGGGAAGAGACGATTCTATAATCTCATTATTCCAATCCTTTTCATTCCACAAGAACTTTCCCACCGATGAGATGCCAGATAAATTTACGGCTCCATGTAGCAGATTCGCTGTCTCGAGAGATACAATTCGTTCTGTACCGAGAGAACAATATTTACATCATGCGGATTTATTGAGAAAAGAATATGCGACTTCTGGCGCGGGGGAAAAGTGGGATATTATGTGGCAATATCTTTTCCTGCATGGGGATATCAAGGAAGTGGTTCCTTCTGAATCATTATGCCAAGCTTGGAGAATGTGTTTTAGCGAAGGAGAATGGGAGAAGTTTAATGGATTATGGAGTGAGATGGAAACGATCAGAGGGAAATTAGAGGAAGCGAAGGAAGTAGGGAAGACGTTTGATTTGGATGAGGCGATTGAAAAGTTGGAGCGGGAGGTGAGGAGGTTGAAAGCTGTGATTGAGAGTGCGAGGGGAGAGGCTTTGGTTGGGGGGATGGACGCGAAACCTGGGTTCTGATTCTTTGATGCTGGTTCGTAGATGACAGCAATACTGAGAACAATTCCCGCACAGCCAACAGATCATGAAGTGACGAAAGACCAAATGAACACCGAGTACTTAGTTCCAGCACTTCATTAAGACCCAACTTTGGTTCAGTACTGCGAAATGTCTTGCGATATAAGTCGTATAATGACGAAAAGGAAAGCTGGACTTAGAATATCCGTATCCAAAAAGGTTCGCTCATACATTATGATAAACGTAGAGAGACTTCTATGCAAATCCGAGGAAACTCATGGGGGCAGCGTTTTGAGATGCCAGATATACTTATTAGACCATCTTCTACCGGAACTCAATCTGATTTCGATAATTATGAGAGAAGGAATTTGAACGTGAAGGTAGCGGAACCAATGTATGTTGGTTGTACCAGGAGCAGAGCAATCATGAGTGAGAAAGTGTCGAGCGAAGCACTTAGTGGACACATCACGCACTAGAAGGTTCACCACATGACCCTGTATTCACGTGCTATCTGCAGAAGAAAAGAATCAACGCACACTGATCAGGTCAACGAGGAGCTGGATTGTAGTACATTCATCAATCCCAATTCAAGTTTAGAAAACGAGTGCTCTCATGTTAATCGGGTACATGGATACATGAATACATGGAAATTCGATTGTTCCATATATCCTCATCGATTTAGTACCCAATCCCCTATCCTGAGCTTGTATAACAACGTACTAATGTTTCTGTTCATATCGAGCCATAGACACTCGATGATTAAACTGTGCTCAAATGTTGAGGTTGGTGATTTGACCATATCCAGTACGCGAAGCACGAGAGATATTCAAAGAACTTCTCCATCGCTATCGGCCCAGTTGTCTTACTGTCCAAATTTCACCTAAGGTATGAGGTACTCTACTGTCCTGTATCTCCCCCGCTTTCCTTCCTCTCCACTTTCTCATGAATGCTCCTACCCCCTCAAGCAAATGGGTAATTTCCTGAACAACAGCACTCTCAGGGATATGATTCAATAGCAATATCGTGTCCTTATGATTCAGACGAGCGATATCCAAGAATGGCGTATGATAACTGGCCAACGTAGAAGCTTTCCACATCTGAACATCATGAGGTATCAATTCAGAGGCTTTGATAAGCCATACTCTGTCGCCCTCCATAAAGTCGGTAAGCATGCTGCGTTGAGACATATGTAGACGCAGAAGAGCTGGGCGGTCGTCTGCCCGGGTGGGCCAAGCGCTGGATATGAAGTCTGCGAAGGCCTGGGTGCCAAATAGAGGCGTATCATAGTTGATTTTTGGTGCAAAGAATCCTGTGGCTTTTGGATTGCTGGTATATCCGCCCCGGTCAATAAAAAATAGTAGATATTCATTATCTGGGGTGATGCGGTATCTGCAATACTCCTCCTCTTGTTCACTTAGACTGAAAGACATCTTTGCTGTGTGCTGTGGCTGTGTTGATTCAATTGCGATTCTAAGATTCTTTAGATGTGCACAAGTAACAGGTGTCGATTGCCCAAGATGGGTGGTTGAGACCGTCAAAAGAAACCCCGAAGGTCGAATGATTATCCAGGAAATTTGAGAATCAGTTTGAAAGTGGTGATATTTGGTAACGCGACCTGGTTCAAATCATAAAGGTGTATAAACTGGTATGTAAGGCAGGTTGCTATAGTTGTATGAGATAAAGTTGTAATGTGAGTTTTGGTTTTTGTTTGTGAATTGAATACATTTTGGTCTATGGCCTGATGGCAGTTTGGATGTAAAGTATTTACTAGATGCGCCACACTTCTGATCATCACTGCCATATTTCTAACATCAGCCATGAAGTTAAGGTTTGGGAGCTCCATGTTCAGAAGGAGTGAACCAGTCGTGTTCGCTTTGATTCAATGATGTCCTTCGAAAATCATGCCCCTGAGATTCTTCCAACTTCAAACATTGACCCTTAATGTACAACCTAATTGTGAACATTCTGATCCCCCCAAATCTAGTACGGCTCTCTTCAATAGTTTCCATCCTTTTCAACTCCCTTCGGCCACCAAAGCATATGGCCACCCCCGCTCTCGTCTTCACGACCAACCCTCGTGTAAAAGTCACCCAGCAATTCGAATCCCAATTTACTATACAATTTCTCGCCTTCAATGCTGGAAGTCAATCCTATAGGGACTCCTTCTTTCTCTGCTCTGTTCAGAACATATTCCATCAACAATCTTCCGAGTCCTTGCCTTTGGTACTCTGGATGTACTACGATTGTATGGACATGCCAGCGATTTTGCCTCCTCGGAAAGGTAATGGGAGACCAGTATCTCTCTTCATCCTGCTTGATTGAGTGCTCGAAAACTTCATTGTGCGGTTTTGATGTAGCACGATTAGGCCGAATAAAATTGTATGATTTGAACAATCCCGTGAGAACATAACTTAGAATACATCTTCCCATCCTTTCCACCAACGATCTTTCGTAAAGGAATTCCTCTGCCCCAACATCATCTCCTACACGGGAGTACATTCCATACGCAGAAACAACACCAGGAAACTCCGCGGGACATGCAACGAGTGTTGAAATCTTGGGATTCAAGTAGGATTTTGTAATAGCTTGTAGAACGGCCATTTTATGGTCTTCTGGATATCTATCTGCTTTTGGGTTTAGATATTTGGTCACGGAACCCGGAGCGTAGGCTGCGATAATGATGAGTGCCATTTGGTTGATGTCGGCGAGAGTCCCTGGGCGGAGGACGAAAGGTGGGGATTCCATCTCGGATTCTTGTATGTTCGGTTGGTCTAAAGAAGAGGTAGTCTTAATTGTAGTTCGTAAGGACGCCGTCGAGGGAAAATATTGAAATATATCTAAGACGATGGAAGGTCATATTTATGGATATGCTCCGCATTCATTAGTGCTGATTGTTCCTCGATATGTGCTGTTAATGTGTCACGCAGGTGTAGCTGGATCTGAGTCTGCCTAGAAAGAATGAATTTCTCAGGGGTGTCTTCAAAGGGCGCTTCATGCGTGACGATGATTGGAGAAGAGGCCGGAAATGATCATGTGATTGAATGTAAGTAGTGAGCACTAGTGAGGCTTACAGTCGACATTTCCAGACTTCAAAACAGACCACCAATGGTTTCTCTTTGAATGTGCAACGCACCCCATGACGAATCGACGTTGTAGTAACCATGGGTTTCCAACGTTCAAAGCGCATTGAAACAATGAAGTCTTAATCTTCATAGGTGACAACGATATCGAGCTTGCTCTTCCTTAGATTCCTGGATATGACCATCTTTTTTCTTCTAACTTTCACTACATATTGAGAGTCTTGCTTCCAGCAAGGTTGGATCGGGTCCATATCCATTATATCACGGTCCTCAAGAACCGTCACTTCTTGTTCTACTGGTTCTACTGATTCGACGGTCGCGATCTCAGGCTCACTCCATACAGCTGCAGGTATTTTCGGCTGCTCCGAATACCACAAAGATCTTGAAGTTGAGTATGTGAGAATAACTAAAGATACGGCGAAACATAACATCCAATATGTTCGTGCGATTGTCTTGGATGATAGTGGACGCATCTCCATGGAAGCTTCGGGTAGAGCGAACAATTGAAGGATGGCGAGGAAGAGCGATCTCAAGTTGGCCATGAAGTATGAGAAGAGAGATGATGGGTCATTTGGTATATGATTTTCGTTGCTCAACCACCTCCACGTTGTGCCGGCCGAATCGGGAGTGGCAAGACAACCCAACCAGGCCCAAGGAGAGGATGCAGCATCAAGAAATTGTGTTATAATCATATTGGAGTTGAGAGATTTGATCGATTGTGAGGACGATTGATGTTGCAGTGATTAATTTATTATAGGTATAAATGATATGGTTTTGGCGGTCCCAAATGCAGAGGAGTGAAGGGTATATGTGTGGGGTCATTTAGCGTGGAGCGAAGAGCTTACTTGACGTAATTCCGTGTTATAGTAATGTTTATGGTACAACTAGGAATGAAACCAAATCTCTGAGCCTATGATAGCGTGTGAATTTATGATAAACTTGGTTGGTATAAACTATAAGAAAATATATACAAGAAAACAGACCTTAACACAACTGCTAAAGCCATTCAAACGCTAACTCCACCCAGTTTCTTTGCGACGTTTCTTTGCGACATTATTGCATTAATCATGTTATCTAATAAGCACCAGTTGAACCAGGATACTTCGAGAACTGGCTATTATCGATTGACATCAGTTGAGGACAGCTGAAAGAGCTCAAGGCTTTAGAGACTGCCGAGTTCAGCTGACTCAAAGCGGAAGCAGTGTTAGACAATAAGCCCTTGAGGATGTCCGGTGCAGCCTGTTGCGCAAATTGGAATGCAAAACAAATAGCATTGTTTCCTTCTGCCAAAGTTGAGACATCATACACACCACCTGTCAAATTCTTGATGTCAACACCTGCGAAAGAGTTGGTTGTACCGGTGTTTCCTCCAACAGAAAGGAATTCTGGATGTTCGAGAGCAGCGCTCGCTAAATCGAGGGCGAATGGAACAATGCCGTATTCGTCGCCGATAGCACGTTTGTACCAGTTATCAGGGATCCTCTCATGTCCTTCAGTCCATTTAAAGCTACCCGGTTCTCCGGTAATGGAGTAAAATGACTTCAAAACATCGCCATTTAGATAACCTTCCGGATACTCGGCGGATTTGTTAGCCATGTATCGATAGATGAAAGTATAACCTGCAGGTTGTACAGCGACTCCAGAGAATGGCCCATTAAAGAAGTATGGATTGTTTTCAATGGATTGTTGGAAACGGGTTGCGCGAAAAGGTGTTAGGACTGATAAATCGTAACCGTTTGGGCCCAACGGCAGGGCGTACATTTCTTCGAATTGAGACATGATCACTTTGTAATCATTGCCGCTAGTAACTGTTAATAACTCAACTGGACTTATTGTGTGGTATATCTTACTATTGGTAGAGATCTGGACGTGCAGGTGAGGCATCAGACTCATATTTGTTGTGTGAGCCAGAAATTCCTTGTGGTGTACCGAGAAGTCCAACTGAGCTCAGCAGGCCTGCAGATGGAGGTCCTCCAATAGACCAACTTGTCAAATCGCCATCGAAAACAGCACCATAGATAGCAAGAAATGCTCCGAGATCAACTCCCATGCCAAATACTATCATTGATGTTAATAAAAGATATATACATTAGCACAGCATTAGAGGATTTACCATCATATGTTCCTTGAACGAATTGTGTGATTGTTGCTACTCCATTATGTGGAATATACCCGTGATTGGCCATAGCATTTAAACCAGGACAAGGACCACGTAGGTCACCAGCTCCTGGAGCAACAAACGCATGCTTGCCAGTGTTGGATACGTATTGATCGGATGCGGAAAATCCAGTGGAGCGAGGTGTTGATACTCTCTTCTCGATACCAGCTTCGATCTGGGCAGTAATACTTGCAAGAGAACGCTTCTCCTCTTCACTCATTGACTGAGAAGTGTCAAACATGCGAGAAGGGAATCCGAGGGTGCTGGTGACACAGAGTGCCAGACCTGTAAGAGCAAGGTTGTACTTCATGTTGAGTAATTTATGGTGGAGTGAGCGGGGAAAGAAGAAGGCCAAATATGGTGATGAGGATCGCAGATAGTTAATATATTTTGGAGAAGCACTGATGAGATGGGCCATATATATGTTAATATCAGTGCTCAAATCTGGAGTATGCTGATCTGGAGTATGTTTTTTATCTAGCGTAATATCAGCTACGCACCGCCAGCCTGTGCTCGCTCAATATGGATATTTTCCAAATTCAGCTTCGTTGTCAGTCATTGTTGCAAGCCATTGCCACCACGCTTTGCCCTGAATGCCCCTGTCTACGCTTCTCATTTTTTGAAGGTTAAGCATAAGCGATTATCTGGTCATCTATAGACTATAGAGTATTTGGAATCATAGCAATACTTGACGGGGTTGTTGCCTGAGTGAAGGGTTGAAGCTACTCTAGGTAGGGATGGGATTTTTTGATTTTTTAGACTTAAAGGGAAACAACTTATTCTACTCTAAGTCATGACTTTTTGTCGTTGTCCAATTGTCGAGCTGCCATTTCCAAAATCCAAAACAAGCATCCAACTTAGATGATTTAAGATATCGGCAGTAATGATATGTGGCGCTGCAAGTCATTCCAAGACGAGCCCGGCATAATGGACATCCGGACAGATGCGGGGAAGTAGTGTATATTGATCAATTATAACAGGAATTTCAGCTTGGCCTTGACTTAGCCTGGAGTCTTAGTGTTCCGAATCAGGTATAGAAGGCTGAAAGTGTGAGTTTAGACGTGCTAGTAAGCGAAGTTACTACATAAATGGGATGGGACAACAGGAACTTGGAGTGTCTAAGGGTTCTGAGGGTTCGGTGGATATTCGGAGCTACCTATCTTTTATCCTGAACCCTGATTAACGTTGAGTAAAATTTGAATTAAGAACTTCTTTATTTTGGATAAAGTAAACCTCAAAATAAAGCCAACCAAGAAGAAACGAGCACTACCGTGCGCCGGTAGTCAAAGCAATGGAGAATCCCAGCAAATATCGAGGATTGATGTATTCATGAGCGTGGAGTAGAATTATGAATGAGATTCTCTATCCACGATCATTGGTAGGCACGTGGTAGGGTAACACGGAGTGTATGACAAGGTGGCGCTGCTCAGACAACAGGCTGATGACCATGTAGATCTCTGGTAGATCTTTACAATGACTAGGATAGTCAGTTGTGGGGAAGTAAAATGTAAGGATACCGGTAGATAATGCTCTGTGCTTGCATACTCGATATGATCAAATTGTTGATGAGGTGGTATGGAATTAGTAAGATACATCCTAAGCTTGACGGATTCTCATGGAATGTTGATGATACAAAATATACACATACACACATAAAATTTGGTTGGGCGGAGGAGACTCACTCACAACCCAGGTATGCCTGCGAATAGGGATGAACATTGCGCCATCGAGAACGAAGAAATTACTAGACTTGTGTTCTGCAGTGGAATGCTTCCATATCTCATGATCCATATATGTTGTGTAGTGTAGAAACCGCGAGAGTTCCGCCTTGGCAGGATCCAATACCTCTGCCCTAAGTTTCATGAGTCCACCCTAGTACTCATTGCTTCGAGAACTTTTGCAAATGTTCCGCCATCAAGAACCAAACATCTAGTTTTTCTGGGATGCGTCTGGGACCTTCTCACTAGCTGTTTTGCGAAATTTTAATCTGATCATCGTTCATGACTGGGGCGTTCTAGCCAATGAGTAGCACCAGAGTCGGTCATTCATTGATGCTCTTGCCCTCGGCATTTCGAGGAGGTTAGCGGCTGGTCTCATCAGCAACTCCAAGGTAGCTAGATACAAGTAGTAGATATCAGTAATCACATCGCACGCCGGCTCAAGGAAATATAAAATTGATAGGATGAATGCATCTCGGTCTCTGAAAACCCAAACCCTTTGCCCCTTCCACCTTCAAGGCTGATCTTGCTTGATCAATTCCTCAACAACCATCTCCTTTCCTCGGCCTACCACTCCACCCAGACCTTCACTCAATTTTCAAAGAACCCAATTCTAATATCAGTCCCTCTAATTAATTCGATCTCGGTCTTCGATCCGAACACTAGTGTGAAGCTTTGATGATGCCTAGATTCATCTTTGACATTAGAGAGTCAATGGATGCCTTTACCTTGAACAGTGGATTCCCACCGCCCAGTCATATTTAAATGGCGATATATATCCTCCGAAACGCTCGGTCACAGGTGGATCCAGGGGCCGAGCAAAGCTGTTGATACAATGCGTTTCCGCATTTCGTTGTATATGAGCCCCCTTTTTACGTTTGAAATCAATGTATGGACGAAAGGCAAAGAGTTCCGGCATTTCTGCAATGAAAGCCATCATGAAGAATAGAGGGAAGCTATTAATCTTCGACTGTGCTTCATCCAAAGGAGCTCAATTTCCATTGGGTTCAAGGGAGGCGATAGTATTCCCGGAATCTGTACAAAGTGTACCTCGGAATGAACAGAGCGAGCGATATCATCCAAATTCCCTCCTGCTTTCACGGTCTCTCCTTGAGGAATCTTGTGGGATTTTCTTGGGCCAGCTCCTAGAAATGTCGATTCTATCTCTAGGCGCCAAGATTTCGAGCAACAAAAACAAAAGGTAATCGATGATTACACAAAGACAGAAGAGTTTACCTGCCCATATTCCGCAACCATAGTATCTCTTGAGACGATCGATCAAAGCGAAACTCTGTACGCCGGCTCTTCCTCTAGTAGCACTCCAGCTAGCTGCATCAGCTGCATCATATCCATAGAACTCTGCCTCACTCAAAACGCCAAAAATTCCATCGTATATCCTTTCTGTTCGCTCTGCTACATCTGTCCATGAATACATCATTTTGACTTGATCATGAAATTTTTCGGTCCGAACTTTATTGGCTCTTAAAGACGCAATTGCTCTGCCGGTAGCAGCAACTAAATCATCTTCATCTGGCTTGGCGAAGACCGTCATGTGAGCTGGAAGAACTTCTGGGATCCCTCCGACTTGTGTACATACGACATAAAGTCCACAACTAGCAGCTTCAACTATGACAGTGCCAAAAGCTTCGGTCAAACTTGGATGTAGATATATGTGCCCCCTAACCATAACATCTCGAACCTCCTCATGTCTAACCGGCCCTAACATCTCAACTTTATCTTGTAACACATTCTTCTCCAGCATTTGTTCGAGATCAATAGCTTTTGGGCCCGATCCCGCAATGATAAAATGTACATTGGGATGGCTGGCAAGAATTCGAGGAATCGCTGCGATCAACAAATCGGTTCCTTTATTATAGAAAAGTCTAGACACAACGACAATTGTGATCACATCATGCGGACCAAGTGGATATGGAGCTGGAGGGGGGTGCTTTCCTGGGGGATCGGGGGGATATGAAGGATGTGATAGAGGTCGAAAGTTTTCCGCCACAACTGCGTTTGGAATAACAGAGACCATGAGAGGGTCAAGGGAAGCGCGCAAAACCGTGTTTTCTTTGCTAGAACTAGTCAGATAACTCCAGTGTCCTTAAGGGTAAGGGTAATTGGGCAATTCTACCATGTATGGCTAACACACACTACATGATCGACGTCACTCAAAGTAAACTTAAGAAGCTTGTTGATCAGTATATTGCCTGCATCTGCGAACCCAAACAATGAATGATCTGTAAACACAGTCCTTAACCCCATCGTCCTTGCGTGTAATATAGCTTCATGGCACATGCTACTCATGCTTGCGTGACCATGGACGATCTCTATTTGTTCCCGTATAACGATATTGCGGAAGATTGGAAAGAACGAGAAGACCGTAGGAAAGGTGCAAGAGCGGAACATAACGAAGAATGGGACATGGTAGACTTTAAGGCCATTCGTTAGATATCTGACACCTGTTCTATCCTCATACGCGTGTGTAATAATTATAACTTTGTGTCCACGGTCGATGAGCTTCGTAGAGAGCTGGTAGATGTGACTTTCGACTCCGCCTGGTTGTGGGAAGAAAAAATCGCTAACCATAGCAATGTTATACGGCATCTTGACAATAAAGAGAAGAAAATTGCTGAGACCAGATGGTCAGGTAGATGAGCGACTTAGAAGATCAGAGAGGAACCGAACTCAGACGTTGTCGCATTTCCATACTGACTATCGCCAGCGAAGTTTGAACCTTTTAGGAGCTCTAGGCCTAGACTTCCAGGGATATCAGCCTTGTACCGAATAAAGTACCATTTTGGTCGTCTAAGGTCTCCGTAAATTTTTATTTTCCATCTCTCAATCCTTCACAGTCGATTGAAGAGAAGTTTCATAGATGCCAATTGACGCCGACAAATTTACAATTGGTGTTCAGTAAATTCAGATGTATTCGAGATATATTCCCCCTTCTAAAAAGAAGGTCACAGTGAATGAGCAACCTGTTGAAGCTCCTCCATCTCCCATCAGATCATCTTCTCCTCCTCCACCTCCCCCACCTGCGATACGACCAGATGCATCCTCATCTTATGCGCGATATATACCACCTTCTAAGTCGAAGTCAAAACCAAATGTGCAATTAGATCTCCCTAAACCAGGGCTCAATTCACCTTCCTCTGCCTGGAAACGAAAGCGCGATGATGTTATAGAACCAAGTCCGGAGCCTATTCCAAAGAAGGCAAAGAAAGAAAGGAAGGAAGAGTCTGTAAAAGTGCCTGGATCTGTTTCAGCTATATCCGAAGATTCGCATGCCGATGCTATTCCAGCGGAAGAAGCGAAAGAAGTGACAAAGAAAGCCAAGAAACCAAAGAAAAATAAGTCCAAGGACGACAATATACCCTCAGAGGAAACTACAGAAAACTCAGAAGATAACGACGACAAAAGGCACAAAAAGGTGTTGGAGAAGCGTGAGAAATCGATCAAGAAGGCAGAGAGACGCGCGCGCAAAGCTGCCGAGGAGGGCTTAGATGTTAAGGAGGAGCCAGAAGAGCCAGCAGAAATCCATGATTTAGTCCCACTGCCCCAGCCAGAACCCATTCCTGAACTTCCCCCTCCATCGCTTGAATCCACTCTTCCATCATGGCTTGCGTCCCCGATTCTAGTTTCACCTACGACTACTGCACAGTTTTCGGAAGTAGGAGTCGAGGAAGAAGCTGCCAATGTTCTTCGGTCCAAAAACTTCAATGAAGCATTCGCTGTGCAAGCCGCAGTACTTCCTCTTCTCCTTCCTGGATCTCAGCAGAAACCTGGTGATGTGTTAGTCTCAGCGGCCACCGGATCCGGAAAGACTTTGTCGTACGTTTTGCCTATGATTCAAGATATTAGCCGCAATACTGTTACTCGTTTAAGAGGGCTAATCGTCATGCCAACTCGAGAACTTGTATCTCAGGCCCGTGAGGTGTGTGAGGTTTGTTCTGGTGCATTCTCTGCTGGTAGCAGAAAGCGTGTAAAGATAGGTACAGCAGTAGGAAATGAAGGTTTCAAGGTCGAACAGACAAATCTTATGGAAAATACATATCAATACGACCCTGTACGATACCACGAGCAAGAAAGGCGAAGGAACTCTAGATGGGAGAGCTCTGATGCTGGAACGGATGATGAAGGCGAACCTTTATTAGACGACGAGACTATTTCCCCATTGCCTGATCATGTCATCGAACCGGTATCAAAAGTCGACATTATAGTTTGCACACCCGGTAGATTGGTCGAGCATTTAAAATCTACTCCTGGATTTACTTTACAATATATCAAATGGCTTGTTATAGACGAAGCAGATAAACTCCTCGATCAAAGTTTTCAGCAGTGGTTGAATATTGTAATGAGCTCCTTAGCAGCTGGACAGAAATCCATCCCAAACAATAGGGACAGAGTGAAAAAAATCATTCTTAGTGCTACCATGACGAGAGATATTGGCCAATTGACCAGTCTGAAGCTTTATCGACCAAAGTTGGTGGTTTTAGAAGGTTCGTCGGCAGGCGATGATGGAAAGTCTTCGCAGGCACATGTCCTGCCGTCCGGACTCGTTGAATTTGCTGTCAAGGTAGATGATGAGAATCTGAAGCCATTGTATTTGATGGAAATTTTGAACGGAAATGATATGATAGATGAGAGCAAGATTGAATCCAGCTCTGACTCTGACTCTGATTCTGACTCGGATGATTCATCTTCAGACTCTAGTTCAGACGATGATTCTTCAGAAGATAGTTCTTCCTCGGATGATAGCTCAGAATCGGATTCTGATTCGGAATCAGGCCCCGACTCAGAAGTAGCCTTAGCTCCATCGTCCGATCTCAAGCAAAAAATCAAAACTAAGCCGCTTCCTCTCAGTCATGAACCCCATGGTGTCCTCATTTTCACTAAGTCCAACGAATCCGCTATCCGTCTCGGTCGTTTAATTTCTTTAATTCACCCATCTTACACTAGTATAATCGGCACTCTCACTTCCACGACCCGTTCCTCCGAGCGCAAATCCTCCCTCGCCGCTTTCTCTCGTGGCAAACTCCAAATTCTCGTCGCTTCTGATCTCGTATCTCGTGGTCTCGATCTTCCTGATCTTGCACATGTCATCAATTATGATGTTCCTACGAGTATTACAAATTATGTGCATAGAGTAGGTAGAACGGCGAGAGCGGGGAGACAAGGTCATGCATGGACATTGGTTGGGAATACTGAGGCGAGATGGTTCTTCAATGAGGTTGCGAAGAGTGAGGAAATTAGGAGGAGCAAGGGTGAAAAGGTTAAGAGGGTGGTTGTGGATGCGAGGAAGTTCGGTGAGTATAAAAAGGAAACTTATGAGGAGGCTTTGGAGGAGCTGGGTAAGGAAGCTATGGCTATCAGGGGGAAGAAGTCGGGTTAAAGTGTGGACTCGAGTATATCTGGTGAAATCGCATACCATTGGCTATGGCCTTCTCTTTGGACATTCCAGTATACATAGATTACAAATTATATTCCCAAAGTTAATGAAATCGTAGACTATCACTTTTCACACCCTAATTATTTCCTGAGAACCCCCTCATATATAAATCCATCTAAATCATCTCCCCTTTATATTCAGAAATTCTTCCCCTTGTATGGACTCTGCACACTCGCGAAACCCTGCGGGCATGCCCTTCCAATCGGTGCACTACCACTCCTCATATAACACACCTTAGCCTGCGCACACGCATCACTTGTACAATTAGGACTCCTGATAGAACTCTTGCCCTGGTACTTGTTAAACACTTCCACCAACGTCCTGTTGACCTCCATAGCCTCCGTAACCTGGTGCCAAAATGTTGCGTTCAGCGGAGCGTCTTCTGGCCAAGAAATCGAGGGCCCGTATGTGGCTCTTGTGGAGTATTCAAATTGATACGTGGGTCCGGTGCCGTTGAGGTCAGAATAAGAATTCACGTCTGAGTAGAAGGTGTATGCGTCCATGACATCGAAAGTTCCAGTGTCGATTTCGTACATTCGGTAACCCGAATTGATGTTGGTCAATGGGGTTACGCTGGGGCCGATCCAACCAGTCGTTAAAGCAGTTGAGGAGTCTTGAACTGTTGCATTGTTTGCATAGTATAGGATGACTTGATCTTCGTGTGTATGACCAAAGAAAACGTTGGCAATGACGTGTGGGGAATAGCGGTCCACGATTTGATAGAAGAGATTCGTTGGATTAGGCAATGGATTAGTTCCATCCCACCCAGACAATACGTGGCCAAGGATCCAAACCCTCTCGCCGGCGTCTTCGGCGGCCTGAAGCTCTTCTATCATGAACTTGAACGTGCCAGAAACGTCGGGATCCGTTGTGTTGATGAAGTTGAGATAATTAGATCGGTACCAGAAATCGGTGTTCATTGTAATTATCCGAAGCCCGAGATGGGTTTTCACGGAATAGGCAGCGTAGTGAATAGCAGCTTCCTCCGCGTCTTCTTTACTCAACCACCCGTTATGCTGCCACAGTGAGGATACGTGGTCGTAGTTCCAGCTAAATTGTTTGCCTAACGGGCCAGGTAAGCTGTGTGGGCCATCAATATTTTCAGGATTTGAATCGTGGTTCCCTAGCACAGGGAAGATTGGATTGTTTATGTAGGATTTCAACATGGAGTAGATGCTCGTCTCCGTATACTCAACATAAGCACGCGACATCTGATTTTGAGTGTCATGCGAGACGAGGTCACCTGGAGAGATTGTCAATTGGATTGTTTAGAATAGAGCTGGGATAACTACCTGTGTAGATTGTAAAGGCAGGATCAGATCCATATTCACCAGTACCGGTCAAAGCTCCAATAGATTGAAGAGCCGCCAGCCCAAGAAAGTATGGAGTATCGCATCTGCAAAGTGGTCAATTGATTGTTCCAACAAAACTTGGATATCGAACTTACTTGTAAGACCCGTATAGTGGTGCGGGAAAAACAGCTTGGGAAGTGGGAGCATTGGTGTATCTGCAACACAAGCCAGAAGTGCAGTTTGCCTCAGATGCTACTTGATACCTTGGATCCAGGTGGAAATCTGATAGGTGGAGAACTTTCTTTCGTTGCCCAGAAGCTTTTGGGGCTTTCGCATTGGCCGGTTTAGGTTTCCACAAACCAGTGGTATTCAACGTTGTAGCACTGGGAGTCGGACAATAAGAAGTGCTTAGAGAGCTACAAATGTATTGCCCGTCCAGACCAGTAACGTTGGCCAATGCCAGAACTTGAGCCCATATTGCACCCCAGCTTCCTGGTGCATAGTTATTCTTACAAGTCGTGTTTGATGCATAGCCCGTGGTTTGACATAATGAAACCAAAGCACCAGGTACATATGATGGTGCTTGCTGAGCGAGTATTTTACCTACACTCAGTGCAGCAATACATTTCGAGCAATTGCTAGAGAATCCTGTATCATTATAAATGATACCCTTGATCTCAGTCAACGCATTTTGAACCAGGGTCTCGGGTGTCGTATTAATAAGATTACCAATTGCCTCTGGATAGTACACCGGATCATCGGCTGCAGTCGGTATGGTCGTAGGGTCGGTTAGATTGAGTGGATAAGTGATGTTCAATATCGGATCGTACAGAGCTGGCTGAGGTTCAGAGGTTGCAGCGGGTTTGAGATAATAACTCGAGAAGACCGATGTTGGAAAAGCCGACGGGACAACGAAAGATGGCGCCCCTGGTAATTGGGCTCCTCTTGCTGGTAATTCGGCTTGAGCTTGGGTGTAGCCAAACAGGTATCCAGTTGACATCAAGGTAATAAGGAAGTGTTTGGCCATCTCTCCCGAATAAAACAGATACGTGACTGTAAAAGACCCGAACAATCCCAGTACTGTTACAAAACAACAATGGTTGATGAAATAATCAAACACAATGAGACAAATTAGGACTCGATCGAAGTACCGGCTTCCTCACTTGAAGGGTAAATGGGGTCGAAGGACTTTTATATAAGTAACAACCAACTAAACTCGCTGCCGGTCACTCAATACAAAGTTTAAGAAAGAGTAATTATGACAAACAAATCGTCAAGAAACAAGAAAAACACAAAAGACTAGACTAGGTGACTAGGTAGTATCATGTCCTAAGATATACCGGTACCGGTACCTAAATGCGGAGTAGCACAACGTGGGCTAATCGATTGGCAATCGGCGAGCCAGTTTCCTGTTTCCTGTCACCTAAAGATAGGATGGTGCCCATCTCGGTTCCACATAGAGATCCAGAATAATAATAAAAACCTACATTTTTCGGACCAGCGATGAGTATAATGGAGTTGGGGTGAACTTATATTATAGTATTGCAAAGAGAAAAAATGCAAAATTGTCGGTTGGCAGCTTTTGAGTTGGTTATGGTTACCGTTGCTAGGGTCTACGGTAGGTTAGCCCACAGCTGAAAGCATACGAGAACGGGAAGACTTCGAATATCTAAAAAATTCAATGTAAGAATGCCTTTTCAGTTTGTATGTTCTCTCATACAATATCATCGACTACGATATATATATACGGAGTATATTGACATGAGTAAACTAAGTGGGACATGTCCCGAAAACCTTTGTGCGTAGGTTGGTCCGAGTTTAAGTGTTGATCTGGTTGATCTGTATCACTGCTCGCTATGCAAACAGTTCAGTCCATCCAGGAGCACATAGATAGTCACCGGATCGATAAGTTATGGTTAATTGGAAGAAGGGAGAGCATCTTGCAGTTTCTTGTATACTAAAAGATAATCAGGAAGCCAACCGCAAAAGCTACTCTCCTTCACGACCAACCGACAGCAATGAGTCCTCCAGAAGTATGAAGTCGCTGTAGCATTTCAGTTCTGTACCGAAGGACACGCCCCCGGAGCCATGTGAATGATTATGTACGTTCTTTAGTGTTCGATAGGCAAGAATCAAATGGATCTTCCTTCACTTGCCCATCACCCATGAGAACTAATTTTTCTTCGAGGACAACCAGGATGGCGATGGCAATCGCTGGGCGCCATGAGTCAGTCATATCCACAATTCGTATGGTATGATTTCTCGGATCATATTCTGCAAATTGCTGGCGACGCAACTCTTTGATATTGATCTCTTCCACCCTATTCACAACATGATTTGCATGGTGAGATAAGTCAAGATTAAGACAGGATACCCGATGATGTACGGTTAATTCCACATCCAGGCTTCCATTGTCAACTTTTCTGTCAGCTCTTTCGTGGCTGGGTTGTTCCGTATCTTTTCACGCTTGCTCAGCCGCTATTTTGGTCGTTATTTTCCACGACTCTCGAGCCAACGAACAATCTGGCGCCTTGGTTTTCTGCCACTCTCACCAAACCTTCATACAAATGCGCACGATGCGACCAACCACCTAACATTTCCGTTGTCGATATCATCAAACTATGCTGACTGGTAGTACTCAACTTGCGGTTACCCCAGATCCCTTCGAAAATTCGGCTTGATTTGTGTATGACCAACCCCAGCCTTCGTCCCATCTCTTTCCCTCAAAGTCAATTCTTCGACCTCGACCAAAAATTCTCCAATAAAACCAGCTAATCCCCGTTCAATCAGAAGTTTCGAGGCACCTAAGGTCATTTGTATTCCAACTCCGATTTCCTCGAGCGAAGATGCAGCTTCAAGGACTGTGACTTGTACTCCTGCTATATATAATGCAATTGCTGCTGCGAGCCCTACTATTCCTGCGCCGCAAAGGCCGATATGTAGTGGTTGTGTCTATATGATCATGAGTATGATCTTTTTTTTCAATATCCAAATCGGATTGGGATGTTCATGGCGTATTGTTCGTATGGAATTGGAATACTAGTGGTTTATTGTTTAAATCGAATTGAGACTTTTATAGTGTAGAGTTCGAATACAATTGGAATATTGATGTTTATTGTTCAAACTGAACTCAGAATATCGATATACCAATTCCAGCTCTGGCGACCCCTTCATCATTCTCGCTTACGTAGAGAAACCTTGCTTTGGGTGGAAGTGTTTGTACTAACTATGATTGTTGACCTGCAATTACAAATACTCAATTGCAAAAAGTGAACAAGTGTTTCAGGTGCTTCTGGCGTGGCATTGATTCATAAGAAGTGGAATGGGAAAAGTCGATCGCAAAAGCATATATTGCCTGCTGCCGCGGGAATGATAAGAAATCACTATCATATTTTTAGTAACACGAGAAATGTCGATTCGCCAGTGGACGTGACAAAAGTTCTCGCTGCATAAGCTCAAGCGAGATTAGGGAAACTTTAACACGATGGTACTCATCCTTTGAACCTTTCAGCCCCCTTCGAGATTGGAAACCTTAATACTTTCTCAAAACTTGAAGGCATTCTGGTATCCAGGTCAAGAGTCAAGACTACCTAGGTATGCGCTAACCAGTGGATGTCACAACGATACCATGAATCAAGCTTCACATCATTGAATTATCCTTCCATCCGGAATTCGGAGAAGTTTATTATCGTTTTCGATGCTACTGGTATGTTGGTTATCAAGCCTCTTGAACTTCTCTTGTCTTCCTATTGAATATCTCTCCGTAACGATGAACCTGGTTGGAAAGTTAAACACTCTCCGGATAATCACGTCATCCTTGGATATTGGAGTCTCAAACTTCGAAGGCATTGGGTTCAAGACTGAACTCTGAAACCTCGACGAGTAAAGATTTTCCTCAAGCAATCGCCGAAGGTTTATCTGATGAAGACTTGACTACTCTTGTCTATTGTTCATACTCGCCAAGCAAAGGGGGATTCGTCACAAGATATAAATCAAAGCTTTTTACATGTAATACTATTAGGCACAATGAACTTTTATTAGATTAATTAACCTTGTCGTCGCTTAATCTTGATAGAATCTACTTTAACCATTTTATTAGTTCACAAATTGAACTCGTAGTGTAATTATTATACGGTGAAACCTCGCTATGAATCTCCCCGATATTAGGATACCTCATATCATCCTATGCATTTCTCAGTCCTAATAATATTTTAGCTAAAAAAACGCCTGTAACGAGGGTTTGCTGTACTTAATCATGAATGAGATTGCGTATTTCGCCCAATCCTACATTTTATAATCGGTCGTGGATAATACTCTCCCCCTCCCCCTTCTCCTTGAATAAAGGTTGAACTCTGGGCTTGGAGGGGGGCAAACAATTTACCCTTTATTCAGGGAGGAAGGGGGAAGTAGACACCGCAGAGTCTTGGAAAAGTTTATCTATCTTCTCCATGAAAATCTAATGCTATGAGATCGCAGCGTATGCCAAGATATACATACACGAGTGACTGAATGATAGTCCGGGGTCCCCAAAGCTACGTGTGATAGAATTCACACATTAGCCGGAGTTACATTAGCCGGAGCTAATCTGCCGCTAATAATTCTAGTGCATATGAAGTTTGCATCGATTTTCCTCGAATAGGCGTCAAGAGAGAAATCAGACTGGAGTAAGAGCTGCTAGACTGCATCACTTGATCGCCGCCATGTATACTGTACATGGAAGGATTTGCTCACCCAGTCACCTGATCGGTCACTTGACCATTTGGTCACGCAAGTAGTGCTTCCTTATCTCATCTTAACCCATCTGCCGGGTCTCGGATCGGTAATACCGATATTGTTCTCCGTCCATGAAGCCCACTTGTGCGAAGTTGTGGATAAATATCAAGGCAGAAATGAAGCCACCAATGGGCGATTTGTTTCGGAACTAGGGTGCTTCTCTGGTACTTTTTAGCTGGTAACTTAGACTGCGGATGCTAGAGAGTGGCTAGTGACGCCCGGCAAAAGCCACAGCAGATGTATATTCTGGGGAAGGATGTGTTCATTGTGCATTGCATACATCCTTAAGTCAATCTCAGGCTGGTGTAAAGTTCTGTAGGACTAATTTTTTCTTGGAGCTTTGACGTTCAATAACCGACGTTCCTACATTACAGCCCAATATTTTACACTCTTTCAATGTTCTGATAAAAATTAACTATAAGCTTTTTAATGCAATAGTTATGTTCTTCAAAATTAATCATATTATTTGAAGCTCTTTTTCTGTTTATGACTAATGTTAGTGTAAGCGGAAGCGGTCCACATCTGTTAGCTATGTAATCAAAAACAATATGAAACAGGCCAAGTTCCTAATCCCAAGTTGGCTTCATCAAGGATTATCCTCATCCTCTACATTTACGAGAAACAATAACGCATTATGTTCGGAGCTTTAGCAATATATATATGGTTGCGGCTACACGCGTTGCTTGTATACTTTCCTGTCCTTGACAGATTGACAAAGTTGCAATTAATCTTCTATATTATTATTCGAAGAATGTTCTTTGGATCTTCACGGATGAGATTATTAATTGTAATAATTGCAGGAATTCTATGGAGTAGCAACGCAGATATAATTTCCCGTTGCCTCGGGAGTGGGGGTTCAGAAAATGGAACTGATATTGTTCTTGATTGGCTACCACTAAGCCACACACCCCTACTTGGGCAACGGTGGACGTCCTATTCTACTACATATATACCCGATCCAGACTAGTACCACGACTGGTTCTGGTACTTGTTAGAATCACGGTTGAAGGCAGGGCTTTTAGAGGTCTTACTAAGGGCTAGTTTGGCTCGATTTTCCGCTCTCTTTCCGCTGTATATTCCTCTCTTTTGTGTCACAGCGGATTCCGCATTATTATATATTTTGAGGAAAAGAAAGCGGAATCTTAAATTTGCTTTTTTGCTTTGATTACCATTTCTGCTGTTTAACAATTACAAACTTTAAACTTTAAAATATAATATATTATAGTAATAAAAAAGAGCGAAAAAAAAGTAAAGGAAGCTTTTAACCAATCCGCATTTTTCAATCCGCTATCAATTCCCCTATACAAAAAATAAACAAAATACAAAAAAAAATTTAAAGTTTGTAGAATTTTTAAAGTTTTTGTTAAAGTTTAATTAAAATTCCGCTAAAATGCAGATTATTTGACGGAATCCGCATTTTGGTAATTAAAGCTAAATGCGGAATATTTAGCGGAAAAAAATAAAAAAAAAGCGGAAAAAAGAGCGGATTTTGGTTGCCAAACTAGCCCTTAGTCCCAACTAAAGATTCTTTCTAGACTCTTTCGCACATTCGATTTGGTTAGGTTTATGTTTATCTTTCATAGGATACTCTCCATAGGTTGGACTTGTTTGGTGCACAGTGCACCAAATCTAGTTGGTGTGTTTTTAATGTATATAAAACATTACTAGGTGATAGGTAGTTCATGACAAAAATACCAAGTGTTGTTCAACATGGATGAGGAATTAGATATAACGCCCACTTTTGTACTTCTTTGATGTAGAGATTGTTTCTATCACAGCAAAACAATGATACAATAATCTTGAATCCATCATATAACACAACAACGATCAATTCAACATGCAAGGTCGTATAAAGAGTGATGGATATGTAGATTATACAACCCTACTTTCATCACAACTTTCCCAAGAGGCGCATTAGCGGAAGGACTCATCGTGGACCATGATGAGTCCTTCCGCTAATGATTCATGGGGCAGTGTAGTCTTGGCTGTATATGCTAAGTAGCATCCTCTCCGTCACAATTCCACAAAAACTTCTTGGCCTACCATATTTCTAATTGAGGCGGGCCGGCAGCCACTGTCGGTACAATGAATCGTGAGTTGCCAAAAGCTACATAAACGGAATGTAATTCCGGTATCATGTCTTTTGTTTCTTCATCCCAACGATCTTTCTTCACGTCTTGATTCATATTATAATCCATTGGACTTCATTATGAAGTCGTTCACTCTTTTCTCCGCTGCGCTTGCCGCATGCGCACAAGCTGTGTCTGCCGCCGTCGCAGTCAGCGGGGCCGCAGAAGGTTTCGCCAAAGGTGTTACAGGTGGTGGTTCGGCAGCTCCTGTCTACCCTACCACAACCGCTCAACTGGTTTCCTACTTGGGAGATTCTTCCCCTCGTGTCATCGTCCTCACCAAGACCTTCGACTTCAGGGGAACTGAGGGTACCACCACTGCTAAAGGATGCGCTCCATGGGGTACTGGTGCAAAATGCCAACTTGCCATCAATGGAGGTGACAAGTGGTGTGAGAAATACCAGCCAAATGCTCCATCTGCCTCCGTTTCATACGACAACGCGGGTATTCTTGGTATCTCCGTTGCTTCCCATAAGACTTTGATTGGTGAGGGCTCATCTGGTATCATCCGAGGAAAGGGTCTCCGCATGGTTTCCGGTGCTAGCAACATCATCATTCAGTAAGTACTCGTCAAACCTTTTGGCTAAGTAATGTGTACCAACCTTCAACTTTTAGAAACATCAAGATCGAAGAGATCAACCCCAAATACGTCTGGGGAGGTGATGCTATCACTATCAACAACGCTGACATGGTCTGGATTGATCATGTCACCACCTATCACATCGCTCGTCAACACATCGTTCTTGGTACGCTCGCTTCCAACCGTGTCACTCTCTCCAACAACTACATCAACGGTGTCTCGGATTACTCCGCCACTTGTGATGGATACCACTACTGGGGCATCTACCTTGATGGTTCCAACGACTTGGTCACCATGAAGGGTAACTATATCTACCACACCTCTGGACGTGCCCCCAAGGTTCAAGGAAACACCCTCCTCCACGCCGTCAACAACTACTGGTACGATAACTCAGCACACGCGTTCGAGATCGGCTCCGGTGCCTATGTCGTCGCTGAGGGCAACGTTTTCCAGAACATCCCAACCATCGCCGAGTCCCCAATTTCTGGGGAACTTTTCACTGCTCCTTCCACCTCTGCTAATACCGCCTGTGCCAAATACCTCGGACACAATTGCCAAGTCAACGCTTTCGGTTCTTCTGGTAGCTTCAGCTCCAGCACTACCTCTTTCTTCTCAGATTTCTCTGGTAAGAATGTTGCTTCTGCTTCTGCATGTTCTAGCGTTGTTTCCAGCGTTACCGCCAATGCTGGTCAAGGAAAGATTAAATAATCTATCTTAGTCGAGGATCAGTTGCGAGGATGCAATGAAAAAGGGATTTGGGGGAGCTATTTCGTCGAGTTTTTGATGGATGGTATTTTGGTGTTCAGTTCTTCTAGATGTATATATTTTTGCACACTTGTATATATCCAATCCAGCTTACTGCGGATAATAATTTCCTATTGCTCTGTGATCCTCGTCTTGATTTATGTGTGAACCTTGTCGATACTTTAAGTATTGAGTTCACCATGACTCATTTCCGATGGCATATGTTTACCTGACTGCGGCTTTTCGCTTTGAACATCCCCATGGTTCTCACTCACTGAGCCACTTACTGCTCTATCGCAGGTCGTTTGGTATCGAGAGTATACCGCTGTCGGAAGAATTTGGAAGTATGGACAGCTCAACACTAAAAGCGGTCAATATTTATACCATTGCGTAGGTAGATTTGGATGTTAGTCTGCTTTTCAAAATATAGGGGACTTGAAAATATCAGATGAGAGCGTTGGTTAGATGCTCACTGTAGTAGAATGTAGCGATTGATGTTTTGAGATGATATCTTGAATGTGCTTCATTTAACATGATAGTCGTTCACATTCCCAGATACTTCCGCTCTCTCGCTCCATGATGCCCCGTTTCGATTATGATTGGATGTCAAATCTGGTTTTCAACATTTACCTTCCATTCTTCAACACTTCGCATTTTCAGCATTTTCAACCCCTCGCCTCCACAAACCTCTACTTTCATACTCTATCATCCATTTCGTATTCACCAATTCTGTCACTCGTCACTCATCCCCTCACCAACATATTCCAAGCACCAAATCTAGTCCCCTCCCTACCCCAAACGCAACCACAACCACATATCCTAACACCCCCATTCCAATGAACTCATCACTAGCGACAACAGTCCTCGTCCATCTCGACCACAAGTCGTCCGAATCCTTGACTATCATAGATATTCTTGAATTCATGGCGATGAAGGCATATGCGACTGCGCACATGAATATGCAGACCGCGAAAAAGAGGGTAAATGTAAGCAGAACTGGGCGTATGAGGCGCGCAATTGCGAAAAGTAACTCCTGAGCACCTTGGAGCTTATTAGCTAGGATATAAAACTGGGAGAGAAGAGATGGTATAAACACACCAAGCAGTCTATGGTCTTCCCCAACGATTGTTGAAACCATGTTTGGTATGTCGGTATGTCGTTACGTCGTCGAGCTCACTCGTGCCTTCTCTAAGAAGTTCACAAAGTCTTCCTTCCTACTAACCACAATGTCGGATAGCTTGAGGTACTTAAAGTCGTCATATTGTTGCACAGTAAGCTTCATGGAGTTGTGTTCGGCGAACTCGGCGTCGATGACGATTAAAATGAGAGACTAGAGGGGATACCCGTCCCGTATGAAACTCTGTTGTGATAGCTATCTGTTGATACGAATACGAAACTGGACACCACGAATAACAAAATGGGTGTAAAACAAATATGAAATTTTGGACAGCCACCTTTGTTCATTATTTTGAAGCTCAAAAGATGACTTCTCGGAGCTCCTTCCTTGCGTTATATAGCTATGCTATTGACTAATAGTAGCTAATTAGTTGCCGGCGACTTGCCACACAGACATATAAATGTTTCGCACCGATTATGGTCGATTAATAGTAAGCCACCAATCTCATTTTTCATCGTGCCACATCAGAATACAGTATTCTTGGTACGTCGACTTGACAACTGGGCAGAAAGTAGCGATATAGTAACTCGGTTGGAGAGGGCTGTGGAGCGAAGGATGAAATACATTGACATGTTACTTTGTAAGTAGCAACTATTGAAGAGATCAATCCTTATTTGATATAAATCACATATCCCCTAGAATGCGTAATAAGGACGCCAGTTAATGCATTCGTTTAACAAGGATCTTATAAACCAATCATATTATCAGGATTTTGAGAATCTAAAAGGTTTTAAAGGGATATTCTATAATAACTATCAAAACATTTATTATTATTACATAGAAGTATTGTATATTCTTTGTACTCTTATTTAGATTTATGCCTATTGCTATTATTATTGATATTCCCTAATATCTTATTTAATATCATCCTTTTGCTACTATAAAATTGATCCTTACAAGTACGACATTGTCTCTTATTTCTAGTATATATAAAATAGTATTAAACAGGTAATATAGATGTTTTAGTTAAGTTCTTTTGGGGTAATCTTTGCTTTTTAATATATGCTAAAGGCTTATATTGATTAATAAAAGCCTTTGAAATGAACTTACAAAAATCGTTGTATTTGAGGGTTTTAACTATAATATCTGACTTCGTAGTTTTAATATAAACCCGATAGCAATTGATTAAAATAGTGATTAAAAGCTATTATTCTAATATTTAGTATTTATTATATTATTAATGTTGCTGATTAAGTATAAAAAAAACAAGTTGATCCCTAATATTAATATTATCTATTTCATAATTATATTTATTATAAAGTATTGATATAAGTAGTATTTTTTAATAATCATTTCCAAAAGGTTTTTTAACTGTTTTAACTTTTGAAAAAGTTAACCAAAGTCTTTTCTACAATTTATTAACTATTTCTCCTTCATCATATACCGTACTTTAAACTAATACAAATATATTGTTTTTCTACTCAACTTAAAAAACTAAATTCAATAAAGAAATAACGGAATATATAATCCTTTAAAGCATTTTATACTTTTTTTTATCCTTAGCCTTTAATTTGAATAGTTTTTTGCTAACCCTAGTATTAGATCTACATATCCCTAATACAGTATAACCTATACTATATATATATTCTAAAAAGTTTAAAAATACAAATAGATTATCAAAATAAATATAATATAAAGCTTTGGATAGCTTTTGAATAAAATATACAACTACAATTTAGGTTTTATTCCTAATTTTCCCGGTAGATCCCCCCTTTAGCTTTTTTGGAATTAATATATTTAAAGATCCATTAAACCTTCTTAAACAATAAAATACCCATACTATAAAAAACCTATAATTTGCAACTACTTATATCTTAAATCCTATAAATGTAGGCTTATTTTTAATAATAATAATTATATACAAACAACCAATATATCGGATTATACATTTATCTACTACTATTTGGCATTGTAAACGCCACAACCTAATATTGATATTTTATATATAATTTGAAAAATAATTAACCTGTTAAAAACTATATTAATATATTAAAATTAAAATGAAAATAAGGTTTTATTACTTTATCGTATACATCTATTACACCGGGAAAATATATACAATACCTTATATAAAGTTCTAAATATTGGTTTTTAAACATATAAATTAAAAAAACATGATTTTGTTTATTAATATCTTTTTCCTAATAAATTTGAATTTTAAATTCTGAATGTAGTATTATATATATACGTATCCCGAAAAAAAGGTAAATCTTGTTTGTAATTGTTTTATATTAACCATTTACTTATGTATACAATTTAATAGAATCTTTTGGTTTTTGTATATATTGATTTATTTATTATATTATTGATTGTATTACTTCAATATTATAATAAAGTTGAAATATACTGAGCGCATTAATAGATTAAGTATTAATTAAAAAAGTAACTTTTCAAAAGAAATTAGTAGGTTTTATAAAAATAAAATGATCTTCTTTTTCTACAATTGAAAAAGCATTTGGACAAAGTATTCCCACATCAATAGAATCAAATTCTGTGCATTCAAGTATTATAGTTTAAGAGATATTATATCGGGCGTATATATTGATTTTGTTGTTTACAATTTATTAATGAGGTTATTGATGTTCTATGCCGGTGCACGGACCACCCCTGGCGTCCTTATTACGCATTCTAGGGGATAAATTATTGCTGATGACGAAGTTGGATCAAATCGACAAACACAATTCACACTCGCACGGACCATTTCATACCCCCACACCCCTCCCATATACCCCTTCATCGCATCCAATTATTACCCAATTATCTGTAATTGAAGGTCGATTTAAACCGATGCGTCGATCATTATTATCGTGATATCTGATATGGAGACAATTTGTGTATTGGAAACGTTCTGGGTACCAGGGAATTGTTTCATCTGCCAGGTCAGCATGGCACAGGCCTGACAGCGCGGGGTTGTTTCTCGGATTGCTATCGGATCTACAGTATGAAACTGGGGAACTTAACGATTACGGCTTGAATATATTGGAGATTACTTGAATCTGTGAGAAGTGTGGTTGGATGAAATGCTAATTGAAGGGGAAATGTGATATCGTTGATGAAGAATCAAAACTGATTCGTATTATCTGTGAGATGTTAGGATAACTGCTCCTCATTTCAATTAGTTCTTGATGGAGGAATAACAACTGACTGCAAATGGCGTCTCAAATGGTTTACGTCCTGCAAAACTCGTTTTTCTATGGAATGTGGATGTAGTTGTCTCATTCTTTGGCGTAGTTTCACTCATAGTGGCATTCCCCTCACTTAGGAAATCCCTAGATTGTGTCTCATTTTATCTTTAATCTTCACTTCAAGCTTGCGTTGTTCTTCTTCCCACTTTAGTAGCCCATTTATGCCACACATCGACGCATATTATCGCCGTCATTATGTCCCCATGTCGAGGGGTGCCCCTGAACTTAGCTGTTCTTGTATTCTTCATTCTCTTCATCCTCTTCCACCACCGAGCAGCCAATATACTGCCAGTAACCGATGAACCACGCGAACAGTCCCTCGAGCAAAAATACACAAATGATCTTCGGGAACAGGGAATCATGGTGATAGTAAGGACGGGTGCACAGGAAGTCTCACGATTGGCCATGCATTTGGGAACCCTTCTCAGATACTTCCAAGAAAAGGATATTTTGTTCTTTTCAGACTCACAAGGGACCATTGGACCATTTGTAATTCACGATGCTTTGAAATCAGTTGATCAGAAGATTCGCGAGACCCATGTAGACTTTAAAATGTATCGCGATATTCGTCGATACCAAAGTACTGGACAGGATATTACGAATCTCAAAGAAGACAAGAAAAAAGGGGAGGGGAGATGGGGATGGAGGTTAGATAAGTATAAATTCATTCATATGGTGGAGGAAGCTTATTTCAAGAAACCGAGCGCAAACTGGTATGTTTTCATCGAGACGGATAGTTATGCCATTTGGCCAAATCTAATTACGGTCAGTTAAGGAAGGGAAATCCTGCCCCTTTGCTCACCATTTCATGGATTGCCTGACAGATTCTACCACAGTGGCTCAGGAAGTTCGACTCTACAAAACCCATCTACCTCGGCGCCGGATTAATACACGAAGAGACATATTTTGCCCACGGGGGAAGCGGGTATATTCTTTCAAATCCTGCTATGAAAATGTTGCTAGTACCTGAACAGCAAAAGGGACTGGCCGCGAGCTGGGATACTAAGATGGAGGGCGAATGTGAGTGAGACTTTTCCTCTCAATATACTCACATCAAGTTTCTGTATGGATGGTATAATGTTTATTGTGGCAAATTGTTTGAGAGAACGGAGATTCATTGTGTGAGGGTTTGTGAGAATAGAGGTTTGTTGTGTAAAATGGGTTGAGCATATAAAGGTTTATTGTATGGAATGAAATTTGAGAACATGGTTCTATTGTTGTGTTCATTAATGAATTGAGGATCGAAGCATACATAAATCTCGGTGAATTAACGATACTGATACAATTCAGGCTGCGGAGATGTCGCCTTAGCCAAGGCACTTTATGAGCATGGCGTCAACCTGACCGGATCTCATCCCTTTCTAAACGGTGGTAAACCCTCTACGTTTACTTACGGTCCAAAAGAACATTGGTGTCAGCCAGCTGTCACTATGCACCATCTTATGCCCCTTGAAATCAGTGATTTTTGGAGATTTGAAAGGCATAGAGAAATGTTGCAGAGATCGAACGCAACAATGTTCTCCGAGCTCTACTCGCACTTTGTCGAACCGCACATCATGCCTTCGAGGGATAACTGGGATAACTTGAGTGATGGCCCAACATATACAGAACCAGATGAAGCTAGGAAAGCGAGAAAAGAGGCGGAAAAAAGGCGTACTAAGATAACGGGAGGTGCAGAGAAACAGAAAGCTGACGAGGAAAGAAAGACTGAAAGAATCAAAGATGATGAAAAGATAGTAGACGAAATCGAGAAAAACAGGGAGAAGGAAATCCTAGCTGGGTTTGAGAAAGCACTTGGTCAAGCGCAAAGAATGGATGCGGAGAGAGATAAAGAGAATGGGGAAAGGGCTAAGAAAGAACGGAAAATGATGATAAATCATTCGGTATCAAGAAACAATGACGAGAAAGTGATTTCATCCGGTTTGAAAACGACTCAGGCGCATACTATAGAAACCGGTCAGCTGCAAAAAGCTGATGATGATGACTTCGACTCGGAAAACGAGGAAGTATTCCGCCTAGCCGCTCCATCAACCAGAGTCCCTTCTACCGAGAAGGATAAGAAATATAAACACAAACGTTCTCAACTATCTGATATTGAGAAGGAGGCATATAAGTCCTTTGAGAGCTGTGGTCATGCATGTGAAGATCAAAAAGAGTGTTTCCAATGGGTATACTACGATAGGACCTGCCGATTATCTACAACTATTCGGTTGGGGAATTATCAACCTCCTACTAATGGAAAGGATAAGGGAAAGGATGGGAAGCCTGAGCAGGTTGGATGGAAGAGTGGATGGATTGTGGATCGGATCAAGAAATGGGTAGAGAGAAATGAGTGTGAAGTACCCGACTGGGGTAATTGAGAGGGGAACTGGCTCTGGGAATACGAAATGAATTTCGCAGCTAATCTGTATAAGTTTAAAGATGAGGATCGAACAGCTTGAATGCTACCTTGGAGAGATGATGACAGGGCGACTTTCAAACTTCTTGTGACAGCTTGGAAGATTGAACAACGATGAACGGTATTTGGATCACAAAATCATGAGCCTTCGAGTCTTTCCATGGCTTTAGTGGCAAAGTCCCAAGACTGCCATTCCCCTTCCGGCAGTTGACCCCTTAAAGGTAATCTCCCACCTTCCAAGTTACCCATGCCTAACGTTCGATATACCCCTTCTTTGATCCCTATTATTCCCCATTTCACAACATACTCTTCTGCGCGGCTGACAGAGAACTGAAGCGATAGCAACTCTTGCAGCTCTCCTGGTTCGACATGGCGTTTTTTCGCAAGTTCGAACAAACGTACGACTGTTCGAGGATAAATTGCGGCAAGCCCATCGATTGCACCCGCCGCACCAAACTGTACAATAGGGCCAAGTTGTTGACCAAACCCACTAAATACACGGAAGCTTTCATGATCAATATCTGGTGTCAAAGAGACTTGTAGATGGTGTGAAACATTCCCATGGGACATCTTGCATCCTACAATATTGGAATGAGCAGCGAGCTTCGTGTATGTGTCGAGACTTATTGTGATGTTGTTCGTAACTCCAGGATAATGATAGCTGTAGATTTAAGGAATCAGCTAGGAATACCAGTACAAGATGGGAATAAAAATTACACTAAGATTGGGATAGGACTAGCATCTGCCACTATCCTGTACCATTCTTGGATGTTCTCTTGGTTCGCAGCAGGACCGAAATACCCAGGCGCAAGTACAAGACCCCATTGTGCTCCAGCTTCCTTTGCGTCTGTCAACCACTCCAATGCCTCATTCAGTGAGTTTGTCAACACACCGGCCATAATGGGGTAGTCCAAGAAGCCTGCGGAGGTGAGTCCATTTCGAACACCGGCTATCAATTCGGATCGTTCAGCGCGTGAAAGATGGATAGCTTCTCCTGTGCTGCCGAGGAGCACAAGTCCGCGAATCCCATTTTTGGCAAGATGAATACTGTGTTTAACCTGAGTTGAAATATCTACTGCTGCTTGAGTCGTGGAGAGTGGTGTTGTTGAAGGCTGGAAGAAGGTCGGAACAGGAACAAAAACTCCCTCGGGAGGTATCTCTGTTTGCTTAGTCATCACTTTTTGATTGCACTTTGATCTGAGGCTTCACTCCAAACAGATTTCAAAAAGAAGATATGAGACGTATTCTTCAAATTGTCAGATCTTGAACATGACGTCTTTATTTGAGCTTTCGGGTCATTTGACCATTGGCAGTCACGGAATTGCGTAGCTTCTTCCACCATCATTGCAAACGGAAAAGCATACCCGGGCTACCTGTCTACGGATAAATCGAAAAGACATCATCGCTGTGGTATTGGTGTACCCACAGTAGCTCTGATGAGTCTTTAAATTCTCGAGGATCTGTCACCATGTCAACTCGCAAGATAGACATACAGGCAACCTGTTTCATTTCACCATGGCCCTTGATCGATCTATCAAGTTGAACTCAGGATATAGCATCCCGGTGGTTGGCTTAGGGACCTGGCAATCAAAACCAAATGAAGTCAAGGAAGCTGTGGCATATGCCCTGAAAGCGGGATACCGTCATATTGATGCAGCAGCGGTGTATGGAAACGAAACGGAGGTCGGGGAAGGAATCAAAGCATCAGGGATAGACAGGAAGGACATATTCGTAAGTATAGTCGACTAACCCATTCGCCGATTACATGCTGATTTGGAAGCATTTAGATCACTGGCAAATTATGGAATACAGACCATAAGCCCGAAGATGTAGAAGCCGCACTCGATACAACATTACGAGACCTCCAAACTGATTATCTTGATCTCTATCTCATCCACTGGCCGGTTGCTTTTCCTCAGTCCAAAGAACGATTTCCTGTTGATCCCAAAACAGAGGAAATCATAGTAATTGATGTCCCAATCAAAGATACATGGGCGGCACTGGAAGCTCTTGTGAAGAAAGGAAAGATCAGAAGTATTGGAGTTAGCAACTTCACCAGGCAGAAGGTTGAAACCTTGCTAGAAACCGCAACCATCCCACCAGCAGTCAACCAAATCGAGGCACACCCTTATCTGCAACAACTCAAACTTTTGGAATGGCATAAATCTCAGAATATTGCGGTAGCAGCCTACAGTCCCCTTGGCAATAACATCTACAATTTGCCTAGAGGCGTAGATGATCCCACAGTGATTTCTCTAGCGAAAGGTCTGGGAAAGCAGCCGGCCCAACTTCTTATTAGTTGGGCTGTTCAGCGAGGTACCATTGTTCTTCCCAAATCCGTTACACCACAGCGAATAAATGATAATTTCCAAGGTTAGTCAACTTTAGACGCGCGCCCCAGGTGTTGGCTAGGCTAATTGTGCTTTCAGTCTTTGAACTGCCAGATGATGTTTTCCATCAAATATGTTCTTTGGACCGGAACCATCGATATAATTTCCCTGCACGGCTCGGAGTGGATATCTTTGGCGAGGCCAGCCCAGAGAGTTTGAGGAAGAGTGTCGAGGACTGGAAAGAGGCTCAAAGAAAATTGCGTGCCGCATAAATAGAATACTGGATTTCATTGAATAGCAAAATAGAAGATTCCAATAGGCCATTTTTTGTAATAAAACTCCCTGCTCATGACCGGACCTCACGATTTGTGGATGCAACACTTACCCGGGACTACCAGATCTGATACTTTTCTACCCCACAATATTTCCGGTCCTCGGCACCAGCCGGCTGTCCATTTAAGCACACGTATAGTTCTAGCTCTGAGCTGCTCATTCAGAGGTACACAATCATCACGATATTCACAATGCCGAAGATATCATCCATCGAATACTTTCGTGTACCACCTCGCTGGCTCTTTGTCAAAATTACCGATAATGTTGGCAATGTAGGTTGGGGCGAATCCTCTCTTGAAGGTCATACACAAGCTGTTGAAGGCTGTTTGGATGCTTATATCGCAAGGTACACCGGTATGGAGGCTGAGTATGTGTATCTGCTGTGGCCCTGAAGACTATGGCGTGGAAATTTTAGTGACTGACTGTTGTAGTGATATTGAGCATATATGGCAAATGTCTTGGAGGAGTGGGTTCTATCGTGGAGGTCCAGTCCTCATGAGTGCACTGTCTGGAATCGATATTGCCTTGTGGGATCTGAAAGGTATGCTTCATCTATCTATCTAATTGATTGTACTAATCTTACCTCAAGCTAGAAGACTAAACGTCCCTATCTATCAATTGCTTGGTGGGAAGGTCAGGGACAAGATAAAAGTTTACGCGTGGATTGGTGGTGATAGACCTTCTGATATTGCCAGCCAAGCGTAAGTTGTTTCAAAAATTCCTCGAAATCAATCTAATCAGAGCAGTCAAGCCAGGAAAAATCAAGGTTTTACAGCAGTCAAAATGAATGGTACAGAGGATCTTGGATGGTTTGATTCGCCATCTGCCTTGGATAGCTGCATAGAACGAGTGAAAGCTGTCAAAGAACTTGGCATGGACGTTGGAGTTGATTTTCATGGTCGAGTTCACAAACCAATGGCAAAACAGTTGGCAAAGGCTCTGGAATCACATCGACCAATGTTTTTGGAAGAGCCGCTACTTTCGGAACATATTGGCGGCATTAAGGACTTATCACAACTAACAAGCACGCCAATTGCATTGGGCGAACGTCTTCATAGCCGGTGGGAAATCCGATCATTCCTCGAGGCTGGTGCCGTAGATATTTTACAACCAGACATTAGCCATTGTGGTGGAATCAGTGAGATGAAACGAATCGCTGCTATGGCTGAGACGTATGATGTTGCTCTTGCACCACACTGTCCTCTCGGACCTATTGCTCTGGCAGCAAATATTCAGATTGCGGCCTCGTCTTCCAATCATGTTATTCAGGAGATGAGCTTGGGTATTCATTATAACGTTGGTGGGCAGGATCTCACAAGCTATACAACCAACTCAGAGGTTTGGAAAGTAACCGATGGTTACATTGATTTAATGAAGGGGCCAGGACTTGGCATAGATATTGATGAGGAGCAAATACGCCGACTTTCGCAAGGAGCAGAGCCTTGGGTCAGCCCTGGGTTTATTGGCCCAGGTGGTGAAATTAGAGAATGGTAAAATGGTATTAGAGGGGCCACTAGGTTCCAAAAGACGAAAATTTTGAATTCTTCCAACCAATCGTATTTTTTCATTTTTCCACAGACAGATGCACTGAACGTTCAGTATAAAGGAAAGAGCAAACATCCAGCCGAGCCAGCATGGCTGATTATGGTTAGGAATCAGGATCATGAGATTCGTTCCGGAAATGTTCTAGCGACTGAATTCGGAAAACCTGCGGGGTCAAGAGTGGGAGACCCGAACCCCCTGTCTAAGGTTGATTTCCCCGCACTAGCCCCCAAACATCCGGATCACCAACAGTTGCACGAACCATTATCCTGCGGATCCCTTCGGAAATCTTTCTTTTGCTTCGGATCTTTATCGAAATTCACGATCCACGGATCACAATGGCGGAAACTCGACAACCAAACACTTTGGTAAATTCTCCGCCAACTTTTGAGAACGCTCATCGGAGAGACGAAAGTGGAGAGTCCCAACCGGCGCCTGCTTCCAAAAGACGGAAAAGGGATGAAGCCGAGAGAGTACGTGTAAGCCGGGCCTGTGATCGTTGCAAAAGGTAAGAGAAAACTCAATGTTGCGGAGTCAACGTCTGACGAATGCGTTTCAGAAAAAAGACAAGATGCAGCGGAAATCAACCTTGCAATCTTTGTACTTCTGCTGATTTGATCTGTGAGTTCACGGCAGCCTATCGTCGTGGTAAACTACCTTCTATCACGACAGAAAAAGAGCAACCCGATTATCATGGAGGTATTGCTGAAAATGCTGAAAGCTCTGCCAACATTGAACATGAACACGTGATTGAAGTACCCAAACCCTTCCCAAATTATCAGAACGCGTTTCATAGCCCATTGACTGGAGAGTTTGCCACTATACCACACGATGTAGCCATAGCTGCATCAACACTGGCTCGGCTCCAGCCTCCTATTGGTGAAAACCTCGATGCAAATTCAAGAATGCAATCCTCTCGAAACTCACCAGAGCCCCCACAAACAGACCTGCAAGGCCACTACGTGGGACCTTCTTCTGGGGCCTCATTTCTTCTAAGGGTACAGAAAAAGTTACACCGAGAAGTCACTCTTTCCCAGAACTCATCAATATTCACATTTGGCGATGCCCCTTTACCAGAATATGACTCTTCTTTCTTTGTCCTTCCCCCGAAATCAGATGCCAAGAACCTTGTTGCAAGGTATTTCGATTTTGCCGTGCCGACTCATCGATTTCTGCACCGCCCAACTATCGAGAAATGGGTTGAAGAATTTTACGATAATTTGGGAACGTTTCAACGAAAAGGTGGTGCTAAAGGACGGACTGCCCTTTTGTTTATGGTTTTCGCCCAAGCGAAGGAATACATGCCCGGCGTTGATAGATCAAATGATGTGGACACGAGGTTATAATTATTCTGTTATGTCATGTAGGTCAAGCTGATAGCTTTATAGTTCCCGATACTTCCACGCCGCTGATCGTCAACTAACTTCAGAAACCGGAGGAGTCCTTTTGACTAGTGTTCAAGCTCGTCTATGTCAATGCTTCTATCTATTGTCGCAATCGAGGGTCAATCATTGTTGGAGCTTGTTTGGGACTACAGCCCATCTAATTCTTGCTCTTGGAATCCATCGAAAGAGGCGTTTAGAGTCTCAGATTAACGTAGATTTGATTGAGTTAGAATGTAGAAAGCGAGTCTTTTGGTGTGCATACACACTTGACAACTACCTAAGTGCAGCTCTCGGAAGACCCCGGACCTTTCACGATGATGACATAGATCAAGTGAGCGATCTCTATATCAGGACACTAATTCATAATGCTAAGATCATATTCTAGGAACTCCCAAGTTGTGTCAATGATTCAGATCTTACCTCGAGGCATATCCAAGTTAACAGCTCCAGGGCCCAATCCATCATGATGGCACCTATTGCTCATGGGATGTAAGTTCAGGATGGATCGGCCGCATACTACTATGCTCATTATTTTTTAGGTTGTCTCAGATCATCAGCCATATTCTCCGTGATCTATACTCTATTCGTCCACCGTCTTCCACTATTCGTCTTTCTCTATCAAAAAAGTATTCTGAAGAACTCTACGAATGGCGTACGAAGTTCTCTAGGTTTCTAGATTCTGAGGGTGTAGACACATCTCTATTGATACCTATATTTCAACGCCAACGAAATGTTTTGAACCTGTCATACTGGCATGGGCTGATCTTAGTCCATCGACCCTTCTTGTTGCGAGATTTTGCCAGTCTTTACAAAAGGAATTCGCATCAATCTAGAGGAACTTCAACCGGAACTCCCGTGGACCAAAACGTAATTAGCTGTTTACAGGCTGCAATGGAAATCACTAAAATTGTTAATCATCTAACAGAGGTCGGGCAGATGTACCAGGCATTCTGGGCAAGTTCCCCTCTTCCGATTTCCCAACAAAAAAACTTGCTGACTTGGTTAGTTCACTCATTATTTCGCATTTTGTGCGGTTGTTGTACTCTATGTGTACACTATCCAACACCGCTATCGCCCTCGAGAAGAATACATTAGGTATTTCGAAGCTGCTGCTCGCTGTCATGCACAAATATCGTCTAGAGCCAAAAATGAATCCTTGGCGCAAAGGTACAGTGTAGTTCTTGAGGAACTCAGGCTTGAGGCTGTTACAGATTGTCAAGAGCACAGGGAAAACTATGGGTCTCAGATCACCCAGATCGCGGGCAGCTCTCATCCGAATCCCAGCGGAGTTCCTAGGCTAACGAACGGCGGAATCGCAACATCAGGTTCAATCGACGGCGCTGACGGCGAGAATGTTGATTCGAGTCCTTCCGTAATTATTGATCCTCTCACTAGTTGGGGTGATTTCGATTCTTTGGTAAGTCATTATAGTAAATTTCAGTGGGAAATGTGCTCATTCCTGGACAGGTTACAGGTGGAGTCGGTGGTCTTGATTTTCTCCTTACAGGAGAACAAAATGGCCAGTGGGAGATGGGAATGAACAATAACACCGGGTATTAGAAATTATTGCCACGCTTCCTGATCCGTTTGCTATTCCATGATGATCAATCTATAATTCGTCGGTTTCCTAGTTCCGGATCTCGGATATGCATGTGGGGCTCGGATGGCTTGTCATGCAGTGCACCTCGATATACCCCAGAATAAATGTTCCTCCAGTCATTTATAGCGCTTTATTTGTGATAATTCTGGGCAGCAAGTCTCATCCAAATAAAAACTCATCTGCAAGCCATACTTATTATTCTTCTACACTTCAACATCATGTCGGCGATAGTCGAGACTAGGACATTTGCCGCACCGCATGAGAGACTAGACAACTCATCCCAAACAGCAAAAGCTATACAAAGCCGTCTTCTATATACTGTCGACGACTTGATCTACAATCGAAGTCAGACAGTTCCAGATGCTCCTATAGTGGCATATCCCGGCAGTTCCAGAGGGCGATCTGATTATGTTCATTACACTGCGAGAGATCTTGATCGATTTGCTGACCATGGTGCAAATGCATACTCATCCCTTGGTCTCGTCCCAAGCGTAAGTATTGACGTCAACCAGATCAACCATTTGGAGTCATACTAATGCTGATGTAGTCGGAGAGGGGCTCCGTTGCAGAAGTTGTTGCCCTTTTAGCACCGTCAAATCTCGATTATGTTGCTACTATCTTTGCCTTGATGCGTCTGGACTTTGCAATTTTGTTGCTTTCTAATAGATTAACATCAGAAGCATACATATCTCTCCTCAAGAAGACGAAATGTAAGCGAATTATTAGTTCAGATAATCACCGCGAGGTCATTAAATCGATTCAAGCTGAGCTTGAACTATCTCAATACCCCTTACTTGATCAATCCCAGTATGATGTTAAGGTTCCATTGACTCCACGGTTTCCTCGATCTGTTGGGAATGCTTCAGATTCAACGCGCAATTCATTTATCATCCATTCATCGGGCTCAACAGGACTCCCGAAACCGATTTTTCAAACGCATGCGGCTTGTCTTTCCAACTACTCCAGTAGTTTTGGCTATAGGGCATTTTTGACACTGCCTTTGTATCATAACCATGGACTTTCATCATTCTTTAGAGCTGTCTACTCAGCAAAGGAGATCTCCATGTTCAACGCCAATCTTCCATTGACGGGGAATAATCTGATCGAAGGAATGGCCGCAGTAAACCCAGAGAGCTTTCATGGTGTACCTTATGCATTGAAGCTACTTGCGGAGTCGGAAAGTGGAATAGAAGCTTTGCGTAAATGCAAGCTAGTTTTGTTTGGGGGGAGTAGTTGCCCCGATGATCTTGGAGACCGTTTAACGCAGGCCGGCGTTTATTTGGTCGGTCATTATGGAGCGTAAGTTGGACTCATACTATCATTAACTCCAATACCAATTCAAATTTTGACCAAATATGCAGTACCGAAATAGGCCAGCTCATGACATCTTTCCGCCCACGAGAGGATACTGCATGGAACTATGTTCGCCCCTTACCATCATGTGTGCCATACATCCAAATGGAGCCACGAGCAGCAAGCACATTTGAATGCGTGGTGCTAGATGGCTTACCGTCGAAAGTCACCTCAAATTCTCGAGACCCACCAAATTCTTTTAAAACGAGTGATTTATTTACTCCCCATCCTAAAATTCCAAATGCCTGGAAATATCTTGGAAGGTTAGATGATCGTGTTACACTGGTCAATGGAGAGAAGGTCCTCCCGATCACTTACGAACATCAGGTTAGAGAGCACGAACTCGTCAGGGAAGCATGTGTGTTCGGCGTTGGCCGCGCATTCCCCGGCTTAATCATTGTTCCAAGTGATAAAGCGACTGGCTCAAGCAAAGAAGACTTGCTGGAAAAGCTCTGGCCAGTGGTCGTTGCGGCAAACTCGAGAGTGGAGGGTTTCAGCCAGATTTCTAAAGAGATGGTGGAGATTCTGGATGTTGGTGTTGACTATCCTTGCACCGATAAGGGAACCATGATTCGACCTGCTTTCTACAAGAAATTCGAAGACCTGATAAATTCCATGTATCAACGCTTTGACCAACCACTGGAGGCTTCGAATGGTACCCTTCAGTTAAATCGAGAGGAATTAGAAGGTTTTCTACTGGCCACCTTCAAAGAAAGGATTGGAATTCAACATATTGAAAGGGACACCGATTTCTTCGAGGCTGGCGTTGACAGTCTGCAAGCAATTGCAGTGCGAGGTATCATATTGCGAGAAGTGAACCTAGCTTCCAGGGTACCAAGTCAAAATGTGGTTTTCGAATTTCCAAATGTGCAGGCATTAGCTGAACATTTAGATACTCTTCGAAAGGGCGAGACATCAGAGCAGAAAGATGAGATCAAGCTCATGGAGGAACTGATTTCAAAATACTCACAATTTGGCCAGCATATCCCTGGTCCCCGAGTCGTTGATGGGGAAACAATTGTAAGTTATGAAGTTCACTGATACATTTGTTACTTGCTAACGGAAATGGAAGATTCTGACTGGCGCTACCGGCTCACTTGGCGCACATGTTCTCTCCCAACTCATCCCAAAGAAATCGGTCAAAGCAGTCTATTGTCTTGTTCGAGCTAGCAATCAGCAGCAAGCCGAGGAAAGAGTCCGAAAGACTCTTTTAATCAAGAAAATATTACCAAACACATTCTCAAAAGTTAAATGTCTACCATCAGATCTAAGCCGCGCCGATCTTGGTCTCGAGTCCTCCACAATCCAAACTTTACAAGACAATCTTACAACGGTCATTCATTGTGCATGGGCTGTAAACTTCAACCTTGGCGTCCAAAGCTTCGAAACCCATCACATCAAAGGGACGTCCAATCTTCTCAATCTATGCCTTACTGTTCGCACTCCCTTACCTGCTAAGTTATTCTTCTGTTCCTCGATATCAGCAGCGGCGGGTACTCCCTTACCTGCTATAATCGAAGAAACCTATATCACAAATTTAAATTATGCTCAAAACATGGGATATGCTCGATCGAAATTGGTTACAGAAAATATAATCGGAGAAGCCGCGAGACGGACTGGAATGCAGGCGCAGGTTTTAAGAGTTGGGCAAATCGTTGGAGATACAGTTGAGGGACTGTGGAATAGCACTGAGGCTATCTCTCTGATGATAAGGAGCGCCACGACGCTTGGTGCTTTGCCGGCTCTAGAAGAGGTAAATCTGACCCCCCTGTACGATTTTTTGATACTAGTACTAATAGCATATAGACGCCTTCTTGGTTACCTGTTGATATAGTTGCACAGGCGGTATTGGACCTTGCTGGTCTTAACACTTCTTTAGAAGCGCTGACGCAAGAATCGGATTCAAAAAGCGTAGTCTACCATGTACAAAACTCTCACACATTCTCCTGGACAAATGAACTTCTTCCCGCGATACAAGCCGCAGGATTGAACTTCAAGATTGTTGGCCAAAGAGAATGGGTTAAGTTACTTAGAGAAGGAGAGCAAGATCCGGATAAGAACCCAACGATAAAACTTTTAGATTTCTTCACTGAAAAGTATGATAATGATAAACCTGGGCGACAGGGTCTTGTGTTTCAAACCGAGAAAACAGGTCTCAGATCAGAGGTCATAAATAGTGGCTATGATATTGTGGGAAGTGGTCTAGTTAAGAAATTTGTTGATAGTTGGAGGAAGGAATGGTGATCGCCGCAATATAAATTTGTTGTATGCTTCCGTCTCAAGTACATTTTGTTCAGCGGTGTTTTCAATCCTTCAATTACAAAAAGACATTAAAAGGTTGCACCCCAATACCTACAATTGTTTGTCATTATGGCTTCTGTGCAACTTGCAAGGCCTTTCGGTTTCCATGAACCTATTATTCTGTTCTCGTGCTCTAAATTGACCACTGAAAAATGGGAGTTTGTCAATATAGTCGATAACTTGCTGCTATATTCAGGGATATACCGGTTCAAGCGACAAATTAGGCAGTCAAGGTAGCCCTGTCCTGTCCTGTCCATGTATTCTGCATCGCTAGCGACATTTGGATCCGGGAAATCCATCCCACAGTACTAAATCTCGCCTGTCGATTTTTATTGACATGTCACTTCCCCGCACTGAAGTATCAACATTTCCGGCCACACGTATTCTCATCTTCAACTTGGTTCGCCTAGAAGGCCGGATCAGGATATCATACGACAATAGCCGTTCGGATATGTGAGTTCAATGGCTCAAACCCCTGTATATTCGGATGTGATAGCTGTAAGAGTAACTGCTGGAAGTTGTTCGTTTGTCGCTGTGTATGATTGTGATCGATGGTACGACGTGCTTTTCCGTGAGCCGTGGGGTAACAGGGGGAAGTGCGGGGCCCCGCATATTGAACTGTATGTCTCTGTCTATCACAGAGGTTATCAAGTTATCTTTCACCTAGCTCCAACCTCGAGATATCTGGTAAAGGTCGGTGCCCAAAGACCTCTATATATTCAGAGACGCTCGAGCTAACTTCTTAGACCATTGTTCCCGTCAATACCATAGGAGCTACATTATTCGAGCTATGGCATCTCTTGACATTACTCAAACCAATACCGACACCAAAATCCATTCTAATGAAATTGAACTCATTGAAGATATCTCCTTAACACCCGATAAATCCAATGGCGTTCCAGCCTATGTTCGCAATCTCACACCAGAGGATCGCAAGAGGATTGAATCTGCATTGAGGCGAAAGGTCGATACGAGATTGCTTCCTATGATAGTTCTAATTTATATCATGAATTATCTAGATCGCAACAACATCGCTGCGGCAAAACTAGCCGGACTGGAAAAGGATTTGAAATTAACAGGAGATCAGTTTCAGACTTCCGTTAGTATCTTATTTGTAGGATACTTGTTAATGCAAGGTAAATCCTCTTGATTGAAACCAACAAAAGCCATGAAATGCTCACTGAGTCGATTTCAAACAGTACCATCTAATCTCCTTCTAAACAAGCTCGGAAAACCGTCCTTGTATCTACCAGCATGCATGGTAGTTTGGGGGGTTATTTCCGGGGCTACAGCTGGATGTAATACTTACGGTGGCTTGCTTGCCTGTCGATTTATCCTTGGTTTCGTTGAAGCTGCTTATTTTGTAAGTCATCGCTTGATCCCTCGCCGCTAACCCTGCCTGAGTTACCACACCTCTTCATCATTCTAACCATGAACTTAGCCCGGGTGTTTGTACTACCTTTCGGCTTGGTACACGCGCAAAGAACTGGTCAAAAGAACTGCTCTCCTCTACTCGGGAGCTCTGCTTTCAGGTGCATTCTCGGGTTTGATCTCCGCTGGTATCACCCATGGTTTGGATGGTGCCAAAGGGCTGAGTGCTTGGAGGTGGCTCTTCATCGTTGAGGGTGCAATTACAGTTCGTTGCCAAATCTTGTCTTCACAACTCTTCAATAAGATCCCCTAAACCCGAATTTGCTCACACAGCCCAGGTCTTCGTAGCCTTTTTCGCCTTCTTCATCCTCCCCGATCTCCCACGAACCACAAGTTGGCTCTCAGAAGAAGAAAAAGAACTCGCAGCTTGGAGACTGGAGGAAGATATCGGACAAGATGACTGGGTTGATAGTAAGCAACAGACGTTCTTACACGGCGCCAAGCTTGCCGTCAAAGATCTAAAAGCATGGCTTTTACTCGCTACGATTTATGGATTCACGTCCGCGGGCACCGTAACAACTCTATTCCCATCAGTGGTACAAGGCTTGGGTAAGGACAATATTACAACGCTTCTCCTGACAACACCTCCGTATCTTATCGCGGTTATTGCCATTCTCTGCAATGCATGGCACGCAGACGCAACAGGCGAAAGATATCTACACATTGCTCTACCTCCCGTTTTGGCATTTATCAGTTTCGCCATTGCAGCAGGCACATATAAATTCGCGCCAAGGTATTTGGCGATGTGTCTCATGGTTGGAGCAAACTTCTCGGGATATGTAGTTGCGCTCAGTTGGATCTCGAACGGTACGTTCATTAAGTGAACTGAGCAGCAGTTCAAAAAGCTAATAATAAACAGTAATTCCTCGACCTCCATCTAAACGTGCTGCTGCTCTGGCAGGTATCAATGCGTTGAGTAATGTTGCCCAAATTTACTCACCCTACCTTTATCCTAGTAAGTCATATTCCATCTCATGTACTACTATGCCCCTGAATGTCTGAATGTAAGTTGAACAATGAGATGGAAGAGGTCTTGACCTTTCATGGAACTATCCATAGTTTGAATCTAGATTCAGGAGATACATTTAAGTTAACACACTTGTCAAATTCTAACTTCTCTCCACAGGCAGCGATGCACCTCGTTACACCAAAGCAATGTATGTCAACCTTTCGATGTCAGTGGTATCGATAATTTTTGCAACGATACTGAGGTTCCATTTGATGAATTTGAATAAGAATTTGGATAGGGGAGAGATCGTAGAGGGAGTCAATAGCAGAGGTGCTCCGGGTAGAAGTGTTGAAGAAGGCGAGGGCGAGGAAGTCGCTGTTGATAGAGGTTTCAGGTTTTTGTACTAATCACTTCATGAAATGCAATAGAAAAGGGTTGAGTTGGAAGAATCTCAAAGTGAATGTGATAGCGAGGAATAATTAGATCTTAATCAGATTAGGGGTGGGTCAATATCTCCATCAAATCCAAGTTGCTCCTTCCCAAATTGTAATATCTTCAAGTTTGTGCAAGTGCTCCACCCTTTCGAATGCCACTTCAATTCACTTCCTTCCCTCCTCGCATTTCGTACCATTAAATATTCTAGTAATCACACAAATTCCATCAAACATGACAAACAGAAAACCCCGGTGACGCGTAAGTCAGGCCGACTCGTTCTCACTCAAATAATTCATACTAACACAAATTCACAGAATGGTTAGCGTGTCGATCTTATATTAATCTGATAACTCAGATTAATTATGACCGTCGAAAGTTGTGGGTTCAAGTCCCACCCGGAGTAATCAATATTTTTGGTGTTTTTTGGGTACCATTTTGACATTTTGAGAGGTTGGTGGTTTAGACGGATATGTGAAGTTGGGTAGTTGGGTGGTTGGCGGGACCCCAACGACGTCGGATCCCTCTAGGTTGACTAGTAGTTTACATTTTTCTAGTTGGTATATTCACAAGAAAATAATATTATCACTAGTATATCTAGATGACCGGGAAATGCCAATTTCAGAGCTCTTTTTCGCCTTTGTACAGTAGAAATCGTGCCCCAGACCAAAAAAAAAACTTATGGCAGGTTCTCCAAATAACATATTACAAGGAACGATGTCTAACTACACGGCAAACAAGACCCTTTTGACCAGCTCGATCTCAAATTCCTAACTCATTGAATATCAAATATTGATTCATTGATGATTAATGACTCAAAACACCGTTGCGTAGGAGGACATGTTAGGTAATTTCGAATGTGGTATCTGGATCCATAATTCACTTGCAATTCACGTTCAGTTTGTGTGTCAAATGGCGTCATAATACCGGTCATTTGGAATCCTCGGGTCATTCAGAAAGGTGTGTGTGTATTGATTTGACTCTCCAAGTATGATTCACATACAGATTGTGGCAAAGTTCATGACATATAATCTTCGAGCTCGCACAGAATTAATTTCCGTCTCAGAATCCACCACTGCTTGCTTATGAAAGTCTGCTACATACAAATATCGTCTCAACTCACCTCAGAAACCTCATTCGACAGTACGGTATGTTTTCTTTAAGGTCTGACTATTACCAGTGATAAACTAACCGAGACTCAAGACTCTAAGAATCGACTCGCGGTCTATCCAATAGCAGGACTCGAGAAAGGCCTATCATGGAAGCATTAAAAGCACAACATGCGCAGGCGACAAAAGACGCCATGGAAAGAAGAAGCAGATGGGAGGATCAGTATAAGGAAGACGAAAAGGAAGCATTCAGAGACGAAATCAAACAGGAGCAGGAAGAACGAGCCATCACCCGGGTCGGTTCTTTTTTTCCGATTTCCGAAGCAAAGAAAGGGCAGAAATACAACGAATTCAATAATAGGTCGAGAGACGCATCTTGGGTGAGGGGAACGAAGGCTGATGCAAGAGAAGATAGGAGGGTAAAGGCGGCAGCAGCATTGGTTGAGGAAGAGAAGCTTCTGGCCAGTCTTGGGGATGAAATTCAACGGAGAGAGCGTCTAGGAGATGTTTGAATTACTGTGCGGGAAGTGAGGGATGTTCAAAGATTTGCGTAGACTGGAAGCTGGTCTTCCAACTAGCAAGGTCCAATATTCCTGACGGGGGTGTAACATCTAAGAATTCGTTGCCTTTTGGACGATTTGGTTCATAATATCTGACATGCTTTTCCATACACTATATTGCCTTACCGGCGTATTTCATAATCTGATAAGTGACCTTCGTGTTCTAAATCATGGTAGACAGATTTGAAGATAAGCTCTTTAGAGCTACACACATATTGTGTCAAGGAAATTCTGTATCGGTGACAAATGAGATAAATTGATTCAAAACCCAATTACCCAGCATGCATGGAGAACTAGCTTCATGATAATTATGCCCACCATGTTCTAGTATCATCTGAAGGTGCAAACAAAGAGGTCTTTGCTATGTTTCTTAAGAGGAATGCTAATGCTATTGTCTGGATTTGAATCGAACAACAAGAGCCCATTGTATACAACAGCATTGAAGAATTGGTTCCAGTGTAAGAGCTAGTGCCAAAGAATCGGGACTCAATCTACCAGATAGTTATGGAGAATGACGGCTAAATCTACACGCCAATATTGAACAATGGAGGAGGATGAATCGAATACCAGAAAAAATTGAGTATCAAGGTGATGATTTTAAGCAAAGTGGATTAATACTATTATGAGATTAAAGTAAATCCACAATATTTCCTAGCGCCTAAGTTTGAAAGGGTAGGCATTTGCGAGACAATGAATGTGAGACAGCAGTTAACCACAGGCTGGTAACGTAATAGAGACTTGAAAGCTAGATTAATATGTGAGAATAACACTCTTTGAAGTTTTGTTTCTTGGGTAAACGTTTACATGCCGAGCGCGCTCGCTAGCATGGCGGGAATATATATAGGGTAGGATGAAGCGGTAACAACGAAGTACAGTATAACAAAAAGAGCTATTACATTCCTTGTAACATGATTCGATCAACAAGAGCCAAACTCCATTTAACCCCTTGATATTTGGAATACAAGCTGAAATATAATGGATTGTCCTGCATCACGGAGCAGGAAAATTTACATCGGGCTTGTAGTTGATAGCCATGCGGATGTCCGATGTACAGCGTATATAAGAAAGAAGGTCGCGAGCTTTCGCTTTGGTACTAATGTTCGTCTGATGTGATAACTAACAATATCATTTGTCGAGGAACATTTCGACACGTTTCTTGATTGAAGTTTCAAGTAGAGAGATGCTTTACTCGTGCCAAATCTTCTTGCGCGCACAGCGATTTAATGATACGAGACAACGATCCATAGACCTTCCATTCTGAAGATTGAAACAGCACACCTGCGAACTGGGGAAAATATTAAGATTTGATAAGTTTAATTGGTGATATGAAAAACGCGCCCGACGAGGTATTCAACAAAAAATCAAACCACATATCATTTTAACACCGTACGCTATATATCCACGCCCTAGCTAGTCCAAATATTCATAGCTGCCATAAATTCGTCAACAGTATTCATCAAGTCATTCCCCTCGTGACAAATCATTCAAATGAAACATCACCTTTCACACCCAGACTTTCTCGGCGACCCCAGCTCCTCGGGCATTTCTATTCGCCAACCTCTCCTTCTCCAACCTTTCCAGCTCTTTGATCTTGAGTTCTTTGATTTCCTGACAAAATACACTTCCTTCCCTGATACGATCGCCCTTCCACATAAACAAACACGGGATACCACACATCACCAAACTCAAAAAAGCCAGTAGACTACTGGCCCACGGAACACCCAATCGTGTATACATAGGGTTCGCCGCAAAAGGCAACACAGCACCAGCCAAACTTCTGCAACAGCTCGATGCGGCCATAGCACTCGCGGCAAAAATTTCATAGGCATCGGTCAAATAGTTGAGCAACGCGACGAAGATCAATATAAACCCCATTCCAAATGGTATGCCCGCCAACATCGGAACATAGAATGGAATTGAAGCGCGAGAGGTCCAGCCTAGCCAGAAAAGCGAGATGACGTAGAGTGGTCCACCTAACATAGCTAGCGGTAGCCGTCGAGATTCTTCTTTTCGAGTCCAAGGTTTATTGGCTGCTTGGGCTTTGCGAAGGAATGCGTCCCACCAGAGAAACACAAAAATAGCTAGGAAAGCACCACCTCCGATGGGGAGGAACATAAGACCAGCTACGCCAGTTGATTGACCATAGATTCCTTCAAAAATAATTGGATAAGCCTCAAAGTACATATAAAAGATTCCATACGCAAAGGCAAGGTAGGAGCAAGAGGCCAAGACGATGAGTTCGAAAAACAGCATGCGAATAGGTCGAGTGAGTGTCACAGTAACCATTTCTTTCAGGTCTTGTTTTTCCAGTTCGATGGGTGCGAATATTTCTGGATTGCCTGATTCTTTGCGCAATTTCTTGGCACGTTCAAGGAGTAAGACGGGACCGTATGTTTCCGGGAGAAATATCAGAGGAATCCAAGATGCACCAGCGATGATTAACCCGATCCAGAAGGTCCAACGCCAGCCAAGAGCTGGAGATATATATCCTGATATGATCGGGGCCGTCACAGGACCTATACAAGTGCCTCCAGTGAAGACTGCCATGGCTCGGCCTCTAGTCACCGGATCCTTGTATATATCTGCATATATACCTCCACTGACGGAAATAGGACTACTTGCGTTGATACCGGCAAGAATGCGAAATGCTAAGAGTCCTCCCCACGTTGGTGTCAAGGCGCAACCTAACGTGAAGACGGTATAGCAGAAGAAAGTTACCAGCATGATCATTCTTCTCCCATATTGTTCCGACAGTGGGCAAAATAACAAAGGCCCAAGGACATATCCAAAAAGGTACATTGACATTGGTAGAACTTGCTCGTACTCCGATGTAATGTGAAAGTAAGGAGCGATATATGAAATGGAGTTTGAAGGGAGAGAAGAGCCCATGGTACTGTTGATTACCACAAGCATCCCTACGAGAACGATATAAGACTTCCTTGCCTACATAACAAGAATCAGCAGACTGCACCGATGAAGTCCTGCACAAGGTATTGATTGACATACGGAAGACCAATTGTATGGATTTTCTGGATCATTTTCCTCCCAATGTATCACTTTCTTCCGCGGCCCAAAAATGCTGGATGCGGATGAACTAGGAAAAGATATTTGATTATCCTTCACCTCGATATCGTATCGTCTTTTAGCATCACTGTGGTCTATTCCGGAGACCATTCGAGAAAGTCTACTTTCATGCCGTTCTATATCTTCGTTAGCATTTGTTAGGCCAGATTGCGTTCTGGAAATGATGGGATGGTACCAATCGGTGTAGGGTCTGTTTCTGAGTCGTTGTTACTCCCAGCAACATTGTTGCCGACTCTCAATGTGCCAACTCCATTTCCAGAGGTTGCGCTGGACATTTTGGTTCACTGGACGCTCCACCTACTCGGCAAAATTAGTAAAGAAGCATCACCAAAAACTAAATCTAATATAACTTTTTAAATACTTGATATAAATTTACTAAATTTGAATATAATATTCTTTAAGTAATTTGTTTATTATATTTAAAGTTTTACTAATTTTTATAAAGAATTGAAAGAATTATGAAAGTTTGAATATATAAATATAGTAGAAATATTAAAGATTTTAAACGTTTTGTTTAATATTAAATAACTTTATCAATTTTAAATTTTATTTAAAAAATTATTAATATAATAAAATTTAAATAGTATAGTAATATATATATTAAATTAGAATTTTAATAATTTTATTTTATATAAAGTTATAATCAAATAAAGTTAAAAAAGTTGAAGATTTTGTTGATTTTGAAAAGGAAAACCTTAAAAATCAGGAAAAAATAAGCGAATTTATCTTTGAAACCCTTGAAAATTTCAATTTTTTCAACTTTATTATATTATAACTTTATAAATAAAGAAGATATTCTA
>NGKG01000003.1:1239199-1273105 GCA_002162505.1 Myriosclerotinia scirpicola
TGCAATGCAATGCAATGCTATGCGTGCCTCCCCTCTAACCAAAATAAAATAAACCCCAAAAAAACCAATCACTCACACTTCCGTTCAATACTCTTTCAATTCCCGCAAGTCTCGTAGTTCTTGTGGTCCTCGCAAAAAGTGATGATAGCATTAACATTGTCTTGCTCAAGAGCCGCCCTTGTTTACTTATCAATCAAATCACCTCTGCATTTGTCAATGCCGGTAAGCAATGACGAAATGTGGGGTAGCTACCGAGCTTCAACATACTTCGCTTTCAACAACATCATCATCATCATCCTGACCTAAAGCTCCAACCCCTGAGCAAAGAAGAAAATTACTCATTATTTTCGCTAGGTATCTCTTTTATCTCGTATCAAGGGGCACCAACACCTTCATTTCGCGTTTCCCGGACGTTGATGTAGTTGATTTTTTTAGACCCATTGCTTCGGCCCATAACCCGTACTGCACCAAGTGGCGCTTAGTAGTAATCTTAATCAAGAGCCTGTGCGTTGGTTTGAAAGAAGGAAAAGGTTGAGGCTATCAAGCTGGAAGAGCAATTAATCTGGGATTGTTGTGATGAATGCGGAAGAGCTGGCTATATGATGGGTGCTACGGGATGAGAGCTCAGCACGCGCACATTTGCATTTGACTACTTTTATCACTTCATCCAATTCTATCCTCGCTTTACCCCAACTTACCCAATCGACTTCAAACCGTTGGGTCTTTCAGTCGGGCATTGGAAGCATCCGGAGTAACCTCTGCCTATAACGAAATCTATAATTTCCATACCCCTTGTCATTTTGTTCGATGCCCATTCTCTCAAATCCACGTCCAGGTGCTGGGCAGTCTCAAAGCCATGGCCATGCTTAACATAAATTGGAAGACCAAATGGGGAAGCATGAAGGAAGACAAGCAAGCCTGCATCATCCGTCAATTGTCGCCATAGGCCACTAACGCATTCCCAAATCCCCGCCGTCCAAATGAAGGATTAGTGAAAAGCGACTTACAAAGTATGTGGCGCCGGCCTCTCGTATAACACTTCAGCCATCTATCTGTCTTTATCATCTTGTATAAATGTTAGAAGATAAGGAGGAAAATCGAATTTGCCCTTGCACCCCGCTTTCACCATGACTTTTGCCGCGGCCTTCTCGTCGCGTTCTTTGATTTGCGCGTCGATTTGAATGTTCATGATTCATTCCCAAGCAGCGATTTCGCCCGTCTCATCGTTAACTGCTTTGATATGATACCAACCTAGATCACATATCTGACCTTCTAGCATATACACAACTCTCTTTTAGAATTCTTGAGTAGTGGCAAAATATAAAGCGAACGCATTATCAGTCCGACAATATCGGTAGCCCACTTTAAGTGGTTCCCATAGCGAGACTACACCGGATAACCAGAGATTTCATCAGCTATGATTTCTTCCCCGAGGCCCTGTTCTCTAGTGAGCATCATGCATTCATTATGTTAGACACCGAGTTTTGCATTCTACCTTAATTTATGGTAGGTAAAACAAGAGGCTAGGATGGNNNGGGGGTTTATTGGTGTTCTTCAATGTCCTTATTGACTCGAAGAGTAGATTCTCAAATTTTTGATTTGATTTGAACGGCAGAACAATAATGTTATTGTTTCTCTCGAATATTGTAGGAAAGCACGTATTTTCAATGTACTTAGAATAGCTTAGTTTACAATCACGTAACTACAAATTCAACAGATATAGGCTCGCTGAGATCCTAAACTTGTATTTTCTATCAAATTATACCATTGTTATATCTAATTTACCTTCAAATCATTTGTTGTTAGTATCTTTTATTGGTTCTTTATATATTATTACTAAACCTCTAATCTCTACCTATTATCTCCTTTTAATATACTATTAGGATATACATATCTCCTACAACTCTTTTACAATAGTAGAGTGTATTGTTTGAATTTGTTTCAAGAAATAAAAACATTATACTCAAATCGAACTGATCATTGAGATGCTACTATTAATAAAATATCTTATTTATATAAAGTGTTTTATTAATCAATAAAACAGATTGATTAACTAATAAGCTATATTGGCGAACGGGACGGACCAGATTCATATTAATACAAGCGCATTTAATCGATTCCTATTGGTCGAAGGGGTTCCCGATATACAATCATATTCTTTCATACATTTTCCGGGACTTCTCTTTGACGTTAATCCGTTGTGTGGCTAGGTACATTCCAATGAGATCTTACAGTTATCACTAGCCTCAATTCTACATTCAGAGACACACCAAAGCTCCCGCTATGTTCTCTCAATGTAGCGCATGATGTCAAACACTCTTCACGATCAGTGGGATTGTTTCGCGCCGTTTGATGCGGATCCGGATATTGCAGGCCCCGGGGTAAGTCGCTCAATGATAATATAATGATCCATTACGCCTTCCCTAACCAATCCAAAGGTTATGACAAGTTTCCTGGTGACAGCTTGGGTCACCTGTTTGGTGGCATGTATTCAATTATACTGTGTCACATCTTCACGGTTCCGTCTTAGACTCATATCTTCGGGGTCTGGAACCACGGCTGAGGATATTGGGAAGTATACAGTCACACTCACGAGTATCTCCATACCATCATGGATGGAAAGATTATTCCCGAGCTTTGTCAAGGCTGTTCATTCTGTTCTCTATGCTTTCCGATGCCTATTAGCTATGTTCCTAAGTCTCTTTCGTAACTCCCAACCACGGCTTCAGCTGTTCTCTCAGATGGCATTAGATCGATTGTGCGACCTCCAGTTGGTAACAGGGACCGCCATTATCATTGCAGGAATAGCGGAGATTCATCACATGTCATTTTATCATCAATCTCTCATCACTAGCTACTGGCTTCTGACGCTCAATGCATTTTGGGCTGCTCGAGCGGGATATCTCAGCTCGGATCACTATGGACATGACAGGAGCTTCTACTTCTGGACTCGATGGATCTTTATCCTTATAAGTGATTTGCTCTCGATATATTATCAGGTCGCCACGACACTTGAGGCTGCAAACCATTGGGACTCGGAAGAAAGTGGCCATTGCTATCTCTCCCACGAACCATCACCGACCAATGCGCAATACTTTTGGATCTTGGGTATTTCTTTCGAGGTGGTGTACATGTTGTTCTATTCAATGCAACACATTGCAGAATTGCTATCCCATAAATGGCGATGGCTAAAGGGCTTTCTAGCCTTCATCGCAGATACCTCGAATGACTTATCCGATGGAAGTCACCAGCGCGCATTAGACTTTTGGATAGCAGTAGAATGGCGCACTCGTCATTGGCCAATCATCTTGCGAATCGTCTTGCAAGCTCTCAGAATCACAAGCCGCATGATCTGGCATATCTTGTGGCAAATCCTAGCACTCTGGGCATGGGGCGACAACGGCTCGGTCTTGATAGTTCTCGGATATATCGGGCTGGCGGCGTGGAATACCTTTGATGTCATTGACACGAAGCTTTCCAATCGAGCTTTGGTCATTGGAGATGAATCGACATGGGGGTTTGGGCAAATTCTCCCGCTGGGGCTGCTCGCTTTGATTTGTTTGGATTTACTTGATATTCTCAATAGTGAGTTCTCCTCAATTCCTTAACATTGTGTATAGAAGGATTAATCGGAAATAGAAGCATATAAACATCAAGTCACGGCTGATACGCCACCTGCGCCGTGGGCTGAGAAAGGAGAACTGTCGCTAGTTAGCACAAGAGACGGAAATTCAAGTTGACCTGATTTCTTCCTTGATTTCTGGACTCAGCAGTTTTCACTTCATCATTACGCCGTCCGCAAATATGATATTTCACCGTAACAGCTTTGTCAAGTTCTCCATGCATGTGTTAATCTCTAAATACTGTTAATCACAGTACTAATATGGGACGGGAGAATCTTGGGGCAGCAAGGTACTGAATCCTAACATCATCCACAGCAAAGTCACGCGACGTGATCATTTGCAAAAGTATACTCCAACTTGAACTGATAAAATTATTTCGATTCCTGTTGGTTAATCCCGTCATGTCTAGTGATAAATCAGATGATAGGGAGGGCGACGATCTTTCCGAACCAGTCTTGACACGGTAGATGCACTTATTCTACAAAGAAAGGATATCCCGAAATGTTCCTGTAGAATGTTGTAGTAGATAGCGGGGAAGGCTGGAAAGGTTCACATAATACTTTGGGGTGCAGCAGATGTAGAGTTGTGGAAACTTGTGCCCGAGTATAGTGCAATGGAGAGAAATCAAAGAACGTCGTTTTTGATTCTGACAACATTAACTAGAAATAATTGCGGAATACCAAGAAACTTTAACCACTCTATTCCCATTACCACGAACACCATTCTTCCTTTTATTTGCTCCGACCGCCCAATATATATATTAAAAAAAAATAAAAAATAAAAAGAATGATTAAAGTCCAGCCCGAACCGCTCTCAGTGACAACCGAAATGGACAGGGGAATCATTAGCGATCTGAATCGTTCAGGAGACGCTTAGACACTATAGAATATAACCATCTTGTGCTTTGATCTCAACACCACATCACTGCCTATTCTTCAACCTTAAAAACGAGGGAAAAGAATGAAGTTGGAATCAGTCATCAGCAAGCGACCCACTGCCATCCGAGTCATAATCTGTCGCCCTTATATGCTATTAGTATACATCTCGCTCTTCATTCACCTGGGACTTACTTTTTCTTCGTAAATATCCCTTTCATCTTTTGCCACAGTCCACGCATCCCCTTCTTCTTGGAGACGATCGAATCATCATCCGAATGATATCTGGGAAGAAAATGCGGTGGTGGTGGCGGTGGTGGCGGTGGCCCAGGCAATCGATCAACGATTACATGCACCGGTGCAGTCTGAGGTGGGGGTGGTGGGAATCTTGGTTTAGGGCTTGAGATTGGCCACATTGACATGGATATTTCCCATCCGGGCTGCACATGATCTTCCCAGAGTTGAGGGAGAATGACTTCACCGGCCGGATTCATGATATCGTAATGACCTTCGTTCACATGAGGTCCTATGATATCAACGTGTACGAAGGCTGCTTTGATGAGTTGCTCGATTCCCTGAATATATTAATTACTTTGATACAAATATGATGATTAGATGGGATTCCACTTACAGCCCAAGTTTCACATCGGTGGTAAGGAAAGCTGAATCGCCTCCCAACCGCATCTTTGAACTTGATTGGTTTCCTGGTGTCCTTTTTTCCACCTGACGAAGTTGCGTCTGCCTCTGCCTGTCGAGATAAAATGTCCTCAAGTCTTGTGATGAGTCGATCTGCCTGGGATGATTCTAAACGCAGAATTGTCTGCTCGAGTTTTGAGAGCAGTTTATTAGAAGTGGGGTTGTTACTCTCTACTGCACTGGAAAAAACGTCAGGAATCGGATTAGTAAGATCAATAAGATCTTGTTTGTCGACTGGCTGAGTCACTGGAACTTGATTTTCTGTTATCTCCCGGGCATTTGAGGCGGTTTGTGGGCTTATCGGCTCTGTTGGGCCTCCTTCGGAATTTATATGGAGTATTTCGATATGTGTCGCAGAAACATCACCATGATTAATGTAGGCTGGTGGAGGCGAAGATGGTTGATTTGACTCTGGCATTTTGGATTCTTTGAAAGTTCGGGATACAAATACTTGTCACTCTGAGAGAACAAATGAGTAATGCGAATTTTCACAACGACCGTAAACGACTACTTATATAAGAACCTTGGAAGTTAAAGAAGGGCAGAAATGCAGATCAAATGGGGCATTTGGGGCATGTGTACTCGGTCAAAATAAAAGATATGCATAAGCATTCGTGGGGCGCGCCGACTATATGCATATAAGATCTAGTAAGGCTGTAGGCAAAGTGTTCGCGTGATTTATTTAATTCGATCATGCTAACCGATGGCTGATATCACAACATATGTGTAACACTGTAACGCTGCCGAAAACGAAAAAAATGGCCGCCCAAACTTGCTCAATTTCAAGTTGCCCTATTTAACACGTCTAAAAGGTAAATTCTAGTCAACCGAAAAACAAACCCTATTTGAGAATGGGCGAATAATTGCATATTTCTGTTTAGGGGATTTATCTCGTTTCCGAGTATGATAAAATCAACATCCCAAGTCTTACGTGCAGAAGTGTAGTTTCAACTCTTGAGAAACGAGACAAAATCTAGGAAATTAATCTGATGCCCATACAAAATTTTCAATTATTTTGCTTTGGCGGCCAAGCTTGGGGTAATAGAAGAGTGCGGTTGTGGATAAGTAGGGGCAAGAAAACAGTACATAGGGGCATTGACGGTCGCAAAAGCAACATATGAAGATGAGACTTTCATCGGCCACTCGCAATGGCTTTGACTGACCGACTTGGTAAGTGTGGACTAGCACTTAAGATATAGCTCCTAGCTCCGAGTTCATCAGACTTTCATAGTGTCAACGTAATCCCACATTACCCAGAATCTGCCCACCATGACAATTTTTGGCAACAAGCTTACATTAGTAGCACGACTGCGGCGGGAGAAAGAGCCTTCCAGGACGAAAAATAAAAATAGTACAATTGACGCCAGATAGGAATGCAGGGCGATGATGATATACAAAATTGTTGCCCACCACCAAAAATGCCTAACTCCTCGTCGTTGTTCCAATTGCTCTCCGCCAGTGGATATCAAACATTGAATTTACCATAGATATAGGTTTCTCTCTTTCACCTTCTCACTGTCTGTTGCATTACACTGCCGCATAACCCCCTCTACTTCCACCCCCTTGCACAGTACTCAGAACCCTTCTGGACCAGTCCTTTAATAAGTATGGAACGTCACGAATCGTATCACCATGAGGAAGGAGGTCCCAGCCCCGTGCGCCATATCTGTTGTAGTTGAGCCAGGAACCAAATATTAAATATGTGGCAGTTGAAAGGAATGCACTGTTCGAAAAATTGTTAGCCTCCGATCACCTCGGGGGTAAAAAAAGTGATGATCAGCAGAGGGGGAGAAAGACGTACACAATGATGAACCAAGTGAAGAAGCCCCAATGTGAACTTTGCTTATCGCGGCTGTCACCATCATCCTTCGGACCATCCTCACAAGCATGCTGAGTTCGCCAGATCAATCTTAAAACATCTGCATCACCCTTACCCTTATCCAACCTAAAGAATTGAAGACTCGAATCGTTGCTTGGCGTTCCAATCTCCTCGTCACCGCCATCTTCTTCCCTCTCGTCGAGATTCCCCTTCTGCTTATGTTTCGGCTCTGGCGGAACCCACAAATTTTCTAATCCAGTCCGGTTCGCATCGCAAATGAATTCCACAATGGCTTTTTGCGGTCTTTTATTCTTTCCTCGTCCCATGAATCCACCACCCAGCTCTATGCGCAATCCTTCCTTGTCTGCATCTGAATGGGCCTTGGAACCACTGAGTCTTTCCACTTTAGCGTTGAGAGGACCTCCGCCATAATTTTCTAGTTCGCCTGCGAAGGGAATGACTTCTAGTGTTGAATCTGATCCTTCTTCTTCATTGATGCCATGTGTTATACCGCAGACTATTCCATCATATAAATTAATAAACCGAGACTTTCAAGTGATACGCGATCAACCAGCTCGTGGCCATGTTCAACGAGACATCAATAAGGAAAGACATTACCTCTTGTCCCACCTGGACACTCATGAAATCCTTTTTTCACTATAGCTTTACAGATATCGATTGTGTATGTTGTATTCGTCCATGCTCTTCCTTCATCGCCAACATAATCTTCAACACTATGTAATGCCGACCGTGGTCCACCTAACGGCTCTAGATTAAAGGACCGTCCATCGACAACTATGTTTTTGCAGTCTATGTTTCCGAGAGCGGAGGAAAGAAGAGGAAATAGGAGGGTTGAAAGGACTGCGGCCTCGGTCGGGAGGTAGGGGAGTCGCATAATGGAAGTCCAGGTAGAAGGGCAATGGTTTCAAGGTCTTATTAAACACAGTAAAGTAAGTCGAATCAGAGGAAGGTTATTCTTTAGGGTAAAAAAGAGAGAAGGGGGCGATGCTAAAATTGATGGACTCGCAGAAATCTCGAGAATTATCTGTTAGGTTGTTGTACTGTACTTTGTTAAGTTGTAATAATGGTTGGCAATTTGTTGAAGCGCATCTTGGGAGCTGCGAAAGATGACGGTGATTACCTAAGACATCACAACCATGGTCAATCACATGATGATGTTTGCGGCAAAGATGATGGATTGATGATGAATTGTTTTCAACTCAACTCAACTCAATTTTTTCATTTGATTCATTTGATTCATTTCGAATATCCAGATTTCAACATTGAAGTTTGTTACGAAGATTTCAGACTTTATTATTAGCATTTCCTTTTCTAAAATACCCACCCAGTGTAAGGTTATCTGGTAAAGTCTATCAATTGATAGGTTTGCCGTGATAATCCATCGAGTAGGTATTTGGATGCATGCAGCTTTCTGCAGCTGAAACAGTCTTCTCACGGAGTCACAGTACTAATTAACGACGTCATTATCAATCCCCTAGTCCAAAGCTTCAAGATGAATATTCTTTGCTCCGAAGGACCGGTATATTAAGAAACCGGGGCAGCCAGACTGAATGGCTGTAACTATTTCGATACACAAGTTCATGGAAGCCAATGCCCACTACACAAAATAAAGCGTTGTTGGGTAAAGCCTTTTGCGGATATATCGTTGTCTCCTCGTCCAAAGTTATGGCCTTCCAAATTCTGAGATGCGGACGATGAGATTGTGGAGAATCAAAGTCCATCGACCCCTCAATTAGGGCTTTCCTTTCTTGAGAGAACCGCGGGTCTCAATATTATTCAATGATTGCGATTCGAAGGTCCAGTGTGGCGATGTTGCTGGTCTTCTTCCATTGACCAAGCCACCTACAGTACGAATCAAGCCGGCCACGTAACATGGGATTCAATCCTCCACGAATTCTACCTACAGACCAGTAGACACATCCTTAGTAGAAATTTGAAACGCCAACACAACTTTTCGGTCATCTTGATGTTCTTCGCGTTGTTTGAAATGGCGAAGAAGGTCTTCCCTGGCGACAAATACCTTAACATGTAAAAATAATTCTATCAAAAGGACCATACACGATAAAGCTCAAGATATTACTTAACCACCTTACGGTTGATTAGCCGAATCATTCATGCAAAGCCGACTGGAAGCGAATTTACCAATTGCAGATCACGGTGGTCCAGATCTATATCACAAGTCTATGGGCAATACCGGTAATGGAAAAGATGGAAAGACATGACTTTGCCTATCTGCGTGGTGCGAGTTGCCATTTCGGTCGAATTACGGATCATATCTTCCAAAACCCAATCCCGCGGAAAACCGCCCAGAGTGGAGCCAAAAAAGAACAATATTGGGCTTCTAGGTTGGACTTATCGGATGGATGGGATGTGACTAGTGTCAGCCCTTTTCCCCCACTATGTTTTGTACCTGTTGGACCGTGGTGAAATTGTTTCTCCTTCTCCACTGTATGCATAAGTGCTGTGTTGGTGAAATTACGGAGTACACGGTTTAAGATGAATCTCGGTAGGGCCGACATAATCTGTGGAGTAGACGGCCGCAGCGACTCGTGGAGGTAATCAGTATTTATGTATCGTGTGTTCCTATACTTTTAAATCTTTCTTTCCTTTCTTTTGTATCTTTGAATCTCATAACTCTATCTCTCAATTCGATTGTTGGCAGAAACCACTCACTCATCCGGAGCGCTGTGCGCTGTTTTGCTTTGCCTGTCCCTATCTATTCATCTCATCATACGACGATTCAACTATCCTTTCAATTACCAATCAGAACACAAACATAATCATGGTTGTGAACACTTTTACTCCTCACATTGCCAAGTTCGCTCGGTTTTCCCTTGGCAGATTCACAAATCGTTGGGCTAATGAGGAAGAATTGAAGTTAGTTTCACACTTCCCCTTATCCCCCTCCTTCATATACCCCAACATAATTCGACCTTGAGACAGTGGAGAGCCAATAAAATGTTTGGAGGCGGGGAATAGTGAGAAAGGGACTAGACTAACCAAGCATCTTTTGCAGTAAACCCGCAATTCTGAAAGACAACAAAATGCCCAAGGACATACCGGCACAATGGAATGTTTTGAGATGGCAATATCAGAGCGAACTATTGATGGAGATTAAGAGTAGGGATATGGAAAGAGCAGGACAACAGCAAGGGCAGGGTGGGATGACATTGGGAATGGCAGAGAAAGCAGAGAAAATGAAGGAATTAATGGGCGACAATCATCTTTGGATGTGCGCTGTGTGAAGTGCTGCACTTCTGGCATGGAAGGTTGAATTAGGGCGTGTGAATGGCAATTTCACAAAGGAGAAAGGGTTACTGCGTGGACTTGTGTTCGAAATGCATTTCATGGCGTTTTATGTCGGATGGGATTTTGCATGTCATACCCATGGCTTGAGGAAATTTGGAGTACTCGCCAGATACCAATGGGCAATCAGAAGCCAGGAGAAGGATATAGACAAGGCTGCTGGCAGCCTGTTTTTTAAAGCAATTGAATTATAGCTATAACATTGTATGTATTTTCAAGTATACATACAACTTAATCTACACATGATTCTCACAGCGGTGGGGAGCATCAACATCTAAAATCCCAAGTTTCTTTCCAAGATTCAAAGACAACTGAAACATTGATGATCGATTATCTCTTTGAGTGGAAATATTGAGAGGTTATTATTGGAATATGGACCTGTATTCGCTTACGTATGGTAGTATATCCCCTGTCTTATGTCAAGCGCAAATTCAACCTCCTTCATCCACATACTCTTGACAGACCCGATTTGAAGATAGAACCCTTGAACAGCAACAAAAATAAGGAAACATTCCTCATATAAAGATGCATCAATTGTACTCCTTACGCCACCCGAGCCCGTTTACTCCGAGAACCCATCGCTGCAAGTACACCCCCAAACACCAGCCGCATTTTCAACGCCAAGGGAGTGACAATGCTGTTTAAATATCCATGGTATCACCCTTTCGTACCCATAAACCCAATTCGACATGACTCCTTCCCGCATGCACCTTTCAAACCGCCTCCCTTTTGATTCATCGGATCTCTTCATTCGACTCTCCGCATTCCCCAACTTCGTTTTCCCATAAGACTGGATAGACAGCCATTCTCCATATCCAATCAATCTCCAACTCATATTCGAACAATCCGCAAATCACCATGACCATGCCATTCAATTATTTGATCAATGGATAAGTTCCCCAGTAATACTCGACGACCTGATTTCCCTCGTCTGTGGCAACGAGGCATTCATATCTCGCGTCTTGTATGCATATATATTTTGTCCCTCGTCCTCCTGAGAAGCGTATGCATTATTAAACCGATCATCGGCCGCTCTCATCATTTGGTATACGGCTCTTAATTCGTTCTGTTTCTTTTTGAGTTCTCGGGCGGAGGCACGACGGGCTTTGAGTCTGGTGATTGAATTAGTTACGGTATAACAGGAGTGGTTAAGACTGAAAGATATACAAATTTCTTCAAACAAAAGCGCGTTACTTACTTCTGGAGACTGGTGGGGAGAGGTATACATAAACAAGCCATTCTCGGTCTGTGAAAAGGGCAAAAATTCCCTCGATTTGAAAATGATGGGTTTCTGTCTATCACTTGAAGTCCTCACAATAGGTAGTGTGTGGTTGAGGGTCCAAATCGGGATGGGTGCACTGGGGGAGTAGTTGATGAAAAGAAGAATGAAGATGCAAAACTTCTGAATGTCAAGGGCAAAGTACTGACATATACCCTACCCAAATACCAGTCTACGAAACTACTTAAATGATCCGACACAAGCTTCCTCTATAATATAGTTTCGACTGTTGTCAATAATGTCATATCATGTCATATCATGTCAAATAATTCCATCAAATTCCCGGCTTCCGGCAATCAAAAACTTTACTTGCCATATTTCCATTCCTCCGTCCAATTATGATTTGATAAAAATGGACGAACTATCTTTGAGCTTTAAAGAAAATTTGATGAAATAATCCAATCATAAGATGGTTCTAGACTTCATAGAGATGTAGTGAAGATTTAGAGTATAAACGATGGGCCGGAACCGGTGGAGGCGACAAAGAATCCGTGGCGTCGGCACTTGTGTGATGAAGTATCTCCGGAAGCATATACTTATTAAGCTCCTAAGTAATGTAAAATTTGCTGTACACTCGTGCTGCGTACAGTGAACTCTGAAATTTGGATGCAAATAGCATGCCAAGTGGCTGTACTGTCTACTTAACTACTTACCTAGTAACTCTAACCTTAGTCTTAGTCTTTAGATAGACTGGAAAGTTGGACCGGAGGACAGAGAAAAGATTACCGAGAAAAGATACCGTAACTAACTAGCTATCCGTAGCTATTAACCGGTGTCACCGCAAGTTGATTTACTTGACCTAGATGATCACAAAACTCATACGTGTGTAGGTTTGGAGAGGCTGTGTTCGGATTCGGACTTCTAAGTTGAATTCCAACGCAAAGATTGAGTTATTGTTGATATTAACCGACTACCTTTAAAGTAGTTTCTTTCCAGAGAAGATAGAAACCTCGGGCTTGTTTGAAAGCTAATTCATTGAAATATGGAGATTGAGGTTTGGCAGTGAAAAGATCCTTTGAGAAGGACTTCTGAGATATAGATTCCCACTGGTAGCCGGCATTGATATGAACTTTATATTCATTTATCGGCCAAAAGACAGATACATATATACTTGGACTGATATTGAGGATGGTAACGAAGCAACGGGATATGATATGCGGAAGAAAGTACTGAGGGCGGTGTCCAAAAGTGATAGGCGGTGTAAATATAAAGACAGGCAGAATATATAAACTCATGCTCAAGTTCTGTATCAAATACGAAGTAAACAATCCTACAACACCCTTGACCCATCTACTCAAACTACCTACCTACCTACCTAGTATGCCTCCTTCACGTCCTCCAACTGTTAATTATCAAGAACATTTTGGAATTGATAATAATAGCAGACGAAGAGTTACTACTAATCCATTTGATCGAAATAATGTTACTACAGTTCCAGCAAATATTTCAATTGGTGGAGATGCACAAGATGACTCTGACTTGACTGGCACAGACGAGTTGAGTGAAGGAGAAGATGAATCGGATGGAGATGATGTAATCGGAGATCTAGAAAATGATGATGAGGATATAGGCTTGGGAGGAACTGCTGTTGAAGGTTTGTTTCAATTGAATGTTTATTGCACTTGCCTCTTTTTACCTCTTACCTCAACTTTTTTCAATCATTAACAATCACGGAAAGAGCAATCTCAACCTCCTCCTCTTTCTCTCTAAACAAAATGTCTGCTCGCATTCCTTGTCGCCGATTAGTCAATTTGCGCTCGGTGAACTGACAGTAAGATTACTGAAACCAACTTGACAGTATTAATTCCTGTTCCAAAAATCAATCTACCTTATAAGTTAACAATCTTTTGTTTCCTCCTCCATCTAACTTTTCTTCTCGTCTAGCTACCATGGATAATACACCACCGTTTGATCCTGCTGCTCTTGGGTTGAAGGAGATTGGAAATTTGGCTAGCTGGACTGTTTCTAGCAGTAAACCTGGTTGTGGTGTCATGGCGCTGAGAGACGATGATACCAGTTTGTTTTGGCAGTAAGGACTTTCTTTGCTCATATTTACTATTTCATCTTTACTACGTGAGATATTATGGTACATTCACTGACATATGGATGCCACCTACAGATCTGACGGACCTCAACCTCATTATCTGAATATTCACTTTGCCAAATTCGCAAAGATTCGTGCCATTCGGATATTCCTCGACTTCGAAGCCGATGAGTCCTATACCCCAACTCGTATTCAATTACTTGGCGGCACAGGCTATCACGACATGATTCCTTTCGCCGACCTCTCATTCGTTCAACCAAAAGGCTGGCACGATGTCAATCTTGATGATGTAGGAGGAGGCTCGGATGGCAAGACACTTCGCGCATTCATTGTACAAGTCAAAGTGTTGGAGAATCATCAAAATGGAAAGGATACACATGTTCGTGGACTGAAGATTTATTCTCACGACGAACGTCATGAATCTCCTCCTCCATCATACTATGACGAAGAGGATGACAGCACCTGCTCTTCAATTGATCCAAACGAGTTCGGAAAACCTGACGATGATCTGAAGCGCGGACATGTAGGTTTTGATGATGAAAAATTCTGGAAGGACTTTTCACAAGCCAGAATTGGTGGACTCAAAATGCCAGATTTGAGCGGTTTGAGTGAGCCGGCTTTCATGTCCGAGCCAGAATTGCGTTAATAATGTTATGATTACCTGGTGGATACTGCATTATGATTGCTGATTGCTGGTATTAAACTGGGAGTTATTGGGAGTTTTTAAGATACCCTGGGTTTATGTAACACTACGAGATGAATGACTTGATTTCAAGAAGAAAACTCTTCCCGGCTTTGAATAGTGTGCTATACTTAGATGGATATCCTTCAGAAGTTAGAAGGTATTCAAATTGATGAGAGGCAAGTGCTGTTTTGCCGATTGGGCCAGCCATAAAAGGCTAGTCGGTGAAAAATATAGGAATTATTGAAAGTCGCTTGATCCTGAAAGAGATTCGAGGACTAATTAACTTTGGGATTTAACAACATTCGAGTCTCGACAGTAAGAGACATGTTGAATTGACTGGGAAGATGGTACCTGACCTTCCATTGCATGTTAGGTCTGGATAGAAATTTAAAACAATGTATTCTGCCTGTCGTGACTGAGTTACGCTCACGATTGGGCCTCATGTCTGCCGTGAAGGGGCTTTGAGAGGAAAAAGGACCCGGGAAAAAGCTCCACCATGAAAGAGACTTGGCAGGGTCGACTGTCAGAAAGACTCGCTTATGAAAGGGACTCCACAAGTGAAAGGGGCTTCGATTAAAAGGGGTGCCATGAAAGCGCTACTGCTACTAAAGACTAAATTTGTCTAACACTGTTTATGATCTAAACAACGGAAAGAAAGTACATTTCCTTCCTCGTTTGGAGAAATTGCAATCACATTTAATCTTATGAAAATAAGCCCATGTATTATAGTTCTTGGTCAATAATATATAGTGCCTGCGATTAATTCATTCAAGCATCTCTTCAGCCGCGCAACGACCCATAGCAATGAGCGCAGTGGGCAGGATCAATATTGATAGATGATCTCATTCTATTATTTGATATCAAAATCAAATCCTACAATCCGACTGATTAAAATAACTATAGATGTTAAAATATTTGTCGGGAAGTATATGACTGTATAAGACAGATTAGGCTAGTGCGCCGTACTGGCGCTAGTGCCTCGGCAAGGACCTATATACCTAGGTTTCGCATTCCTGTAGTTGGGCTCTCCTTAAGCAATGAATATCATATGAAGTTACATGGTACTATTTGTTGATCTTCACCACCACGGTTATTCCAACAATATCCTTTCTTTCTGCGAATACATAATGAAAGTTTGTAGTGGTAGTTATGAATATCTCGTCCGCGATATGGCCACCAAAAGCGAATCGAGAGGTCTCGTCCCCGGGATAGAAGTAATAGAAATTTGTAATGGATGTCTAGGAGTTATTGAAGTACGGATTTCCAATCTTCTAGTTTGGTAATAAACTTAGGGTGGTATTCTCATAATATTTTTAGACCAATATTTTCATTTCATTATACAGGTGTGATAAATATCGAAAAGCTATTGAGAACAATGTTTGATGAATACGTTACTTTGATGCCAATGGCTGTGTTGCATAATCTACATTTAAGTAGGTATATGCAGTCAAATCATTGCACGTTGTCGGTCAAAAGAGTCAACAATTGAACGGGCAGCACTAGTAGCAGCTCCGCTCAATGCACAAAATATCGATTTGGTTCGTCCCATTCACGGATATAACCAATTAATTAACGGCAAATTACTCTAATGCCACTAAAAGTGAAATTAATTACTCTCATGCCACTAAAATTAATAAAATTTTAAGTTATTTTACTTTCATGCTACTTAGATTCTAACCTATTTTAAACTAGATTCTACCTTATTCTAAACTTGATAACCCAGGTTTCTAATGTGGCGGCCTAAGGCCAAAAGGCGCCTCTATATAGTTATCGATAAAATCTAGATTTTAATAAGCTATATAACCTATTTCAATTAAAATATTATTTCCCATTCTATATGTTTTTTGGTGATTTATATAGAAATAATTAATTTTTTTTTAATCTGCTTTATTTTTTGATTATAATATCAAATTCTTTATTTTTTTTTAGAAAGCTATTTTATAATGCTAATATACAGAAAAATTGTATAATAAAAAATCACCAATTTTTATCGATTTAAAACCCTGATAACCCAGGTTTCTAACGTGGCGGCCTGAGGCCAAAAGGCGCCTCCATATAGTTATTGATAAAACCTAGATTTTAATAAACTACACAACCCACTTCAATTAAAATACTATCTCCCATTCTATATGTTTTCTAGTGACCTACACAAGAACAACTAATCCCTTTTTGATCTACTTTATCTTTTAATCGCAATATCAAGTTCTTCACCTTTTTTTTAGAAAACTATTTTACGATGCTGATATACAGAAAAATTGTATAATAAAAAATCATTAGTTTTTATCGATTTAAAACCCTAAATAGAGTTGCTATCCTTATTTAAATTTGTTGTATAGAAAATCATAACATTTTTGGTTTTAATATAGTTTGCCTTCCTTTTTTCAATATCTCCAAATTTGATATTAATAAGCTTTTTTATAATTTATATCTACTTTTTATATCACCTTTTTTTTGCGAGATTTTGCGTTATTTTGCAATTTTTTTTAATATATACTTTTGTTATTTAATCTATTCACTTTCTTTCAAGTTCTGCAAATCACTACAAAATCTAATGCATTTTAATAGATCATTGCAAAAACTATATTAAGCTTTTTTTACTATTAGATCTTAATTAATAATCTTTTTTTTTCTCCTGATTTAAAAGTTATTTAATAGATTTTTTAAGGATCAAAACTATTTACATTTACTTTTTAAAATAAGATTTAAAAAAATCTTTTAAGCCATTTTTTTTCTTTACCAAATTCATTATTTCCTTAAATTTAATATAAAAATCAATTCCAAAATTTGTAATTTATAAATGTAGGAAACTCATAATCAATTATCTTAAATTTCTTCCTAAATTCACTCCTCAAAAGAAAGCTAGGTTTTCTCTGATCATTAAGAGCTTTCAGGAAAATCTATATTCACCATCTAACAACCTCTTCTTCAAGACTTTTCAAATAGAATATCGAATATTTCAACTTAAACTCGTTAGCAAAGAAGAATAAGAATATATACCTTTTTCCCCAACTTACACCAAATTCCTATACAACATAAAGTTCAACCTAGCTACTGCAAAAGCACAATGGAAACTCATCAAAACCAAAAAGATCCTTAATTTCAATAAATTCAATATAAACAGTGCGCTCTAGTTTCGAAAAGCTAATCGAACTATTCTCTTTAATATCGATAACCTAGATTATAAATTATATGCTTTTTTCAATATTATTCTTTTTAAGTTTATAGGCAAGGTTAGTTTATAGATTAAAAATCTTAATCAATTTATAAATGTTTTTGATAATATAAAAAGCGCTACACCTAAACTTAAAAAGTCTTTTGTTACTGTTTTTAAAGCAAGATACTTTATGTAGCAAAATGATACATCTGTTTTTGCTAATTTGGTATTAATGAATAATTTATAGTAGCAAAAGAACAAAACAATAAAGAAATACTTTTGACGAGTAATAGAACTTTAATAAAATTTAGGATTTGTAGATATTTTATTTACTATAAAAATATTTTTTAATAAAGTTATTAATATTGGTTTATAGAATATTTTCACAATTAATTTTGTTAAAGGATTTTTTGATATTAATTTTCGAAATCAAACTATTTTTAACAATGTAATTTGCAATTCTTTACAAAAATTGTATATTATTATTATAAATATAAAAAAGAATCTCAATTTTTAAACTTTTTTTTTCAACAAAGAAACTATGTAGTTTATTTAAAAAAACATTAAGAGGGTTAAACTTAATAATCTTTTTAATAAATAAAAACTTTAAATTCTATAAATCGCTTTTATTTCGAAGTTAAATAATCTTTTTATTCAATTAAATCAAAATTAAAGACAAGGTTTTTGAAATCTGAATTTGAATTATATAATTTCTTTTCAAAATAATAATAATAATAATAATAATAAAAATGCAAATAATTAGAATAAAAACAATAGAATTAATACAATACAAATAAAAAGTATTTAAAAATCGATATTTAATGAAGTAGTAGGTATTAATATTCTTGATCTTTTTATATCTCAAAATTTAATTATCAATGGTTTAAAACTATACGATTATAATAAAAAACCTATTTGTTTTGGTTGCGGATAATATGGTTATTATCGAAATCTTTGTATTTCAAATGCAACTTTTTTATTATAAAAATAAACTGTTTTTAAGAAACTTACAAATCTTAAATATACTATAATTTAGTTTAATTTAAATTATATTATAATAGAAAAATTCGATTAGGAATTGCTTTATTAAAAATAAATAAAATCTATTTTACTATGAGTTACTTTTAATAATTTGCTTTTAAAGAATTCTATATTTTATATTCATTTTAATTACTTTTTTAGCTTTATAGATAATATTAAAAGCTTTAATAATTCTGAATTTGATTATTTTAATGCTAATATTGAATTCGCTTTTAAATCTAAATAAAAACCTTTTTTAGAATTAATTTAGTTAAAAAAAAACATTATTGTATTATATATTTATTCTTTAGAATTTATTAAAGAAATTGTTATTAATACTAATAATAAATTTAAATCTAAAATTATTATATTTAAAAGAAAACTTTTTTGTAAGTATCTTAAAATTATTACAAATTCTAATAATAAGGATTAAATAAAACCATTTTTTTAAGTTTATTCTAAATCAATTCTTTAAATAGTATTGCTTGTATTTAATTTATCTTTTTTAAAATTTACCTTAATTGTTTTAATAATAATTTCTATAATCGTTCCAAAAATTATTTTTATAGTTTTTTAAAAAGAATTACTTTATTTTTCATTTTTTTTATATATTAAAAAAGAAAAGAAATATATAAAATCTTCAAAGTTTTTTTTTAATATTGTTATATAAAAAGGTTTGCTATTAATCGATTATATTGAGATACTTTAATATTTTATAATAAAACAAAAAGGAATTAATATTATTAAATTCTACTAAATCTTTTTTAATACTATAAAATATTTATATTAATTTATTATTAAAAAAAATATTACCAAAAAAAAATATATTTATAAGTTGCTTTAAATAAACGATTATATTTTTAAAACTTTGTATACTATTATTTACAATATAAATGATTTTTAGAATATTTACCCTTCTCATATTAATTAAATTCAATTATATTTCTCTAAAATTAAAATTATTTTAGAATAATTTAAACTGCTTTTTCTTTATAAATAAAAAGATTTTAATTATACTATTCAATTTTAATAAATTATAATTAAAGAATAAAAACTGATTAAATTTAATTTTAAATATAATCTTTAACTTATTAATATTTATATTATTCCGATTATAATTTAAATTTAAAATAAAGATTAAGCTTTTTATATTAAAAGTATTTATTATTTAAATCGTTTAAATAGATTTATTAAAATAATATTTAACAAATTTTATTACATTATAAATTAAAAATCTAACAGAAATATTATTTCTTTTGTAATAATAAATTAATTTGGTTTGTTTTAATACTTTATTTTCTATATTATTTTTATAAAAGTTACTAACAATATTAATATTGGTTTTAATAAATATATTTTTTTTAAATTCTTAGTAAATAATATTTAATATAATATTTATACTTTTATTTGATTTAATATTAATAATAACTTTTTTCAAAAACAAAAAAACCTTTTTTTAGGATTATTATAATTGTTTATAATCAAAGGATAAATTAATATTTTCAATTTAATTATTTTAATTAAAAACAAAAACTAAAATAAAAAATATATTTTGATTTAAACGCTTTAACTTTATTAATCATTTTTGTATTAATTAATCCTTTACTTTATAAATCTTTAATATTGCATTATTATTCAAAAAGCAAAACTAATAATAAAAACTAAACTAATTGTTGTCTAAAACAAAAAGAAAAACAAACATGTTCATTTTAAAGAACATTCTTTATCCCCTTTTTCTAATTTATTTGATTTTTTATTTTATATTAAAGAAAAAGGACAAATATTTAAATCAATTTTTAATAGTAAAGACTTTTTATTATTTTTATATTCAAATAAGGATATTTTAAATCTTTAAATCCCTAATAAAACTTTAAACTATTTTTGTATAGCAATTAAGCTTATTTATTTAAATCCTTAAATTCACTAAATTAATTAAATAGATTTAATATTCTTTTTGATATTCTTTTTAAATAAGATTTTTCTAATATTTTTATTACTTTTAAGCTCAAATTTAAATTCTATTTAAAAAATAAATATATTTTTATTAATTATATTGATATCTCTAATTATTCTAACAATTTCAAAATCCCTAATTAACTTTATTCTATAAATAAGCAATTTATACCTAAATCATTTTTAATAAATCTATAAAAAAAAGTTAATAAATAATTAGCAAATATACAAATTGATATAGAATTATTAACAATTAACAAACTTTATGAACAAATCAGACAATTTCTTTATATATATAGGGATTTGAATATTACAAAACTCAAACATATATTATTAACTATAATATATATTTATCAAATCTGTTTTTATCCTAATATTAAATTTTTTAAAACCAAATTTCGTTTTAAATTTTCCTTATAATAGTAATATTAGTTAAATAAGATTTTTATTAAAAAATAACAATATAACATATACAAATATATATAAATGGCGAATGGTAGACTTTCTAATTAATCTACTATATCATTAATAGTTTTAAAATCAAAAGTTGTATATCTAACTAATCTGTTTTTTAATAATCCTAGCCCTAAAAAACATATAGTTTTTAACTATTCCTAAGTCAAAAAGATTATGCCCAAAAGTTATTATATTTTAATTCAAAATGTTTATAAATATTTAATTTATTTAAATTACTAAATATTTCTTTAACTTAATTTAAAATATATTTATTAAACAATATTTATTTATTCTAATAATTATCATATTTTTGCTTTTTTAATAAAAGATTCTGTTTAAAAATAACTCATTCAAATTTTTCAAAATATATAAATTACTTGCTTTTTTATATTTAAACTACTTTATATTGTTTTTAATTATATTTTTTTATTATCTATAAATTATCAACTTTTAGATAATCTTATTATATTATATAATGGCTTTTTTCAATCTATTTTGAAATTTAATTCTTTAAATAGCTTAATCTTAATCAAGTTTTATATTGATGATATATTTTTTAATTACAAAACCCCTAAAAATGTATATGATGTACTAACAAATTATTTATTTTTTTGTTTTATTTTTGTGAAATTATATTTGTTTTTTTAAAAAATATATATATTTATTAATCAAATAAAAGTTTTAGGAGTTTTTTATAAAACTAACAAAATTGTTTTTATAAAACTAATAAGATTTTTTAAAATCAGTATTTTCCTTATTTTTATAAATACTATTAACATTTGTAGTTTTCTAATTATTATTTAAATAATTTAATACAATATTAAAAACTTTATTAAAATCTTTTATTTATTATTATACTTTACTAATAAAATTAAATGGTAATAAAATGTATATAAATAAATCTTTTTTGAAACTTTATGTTCAAAATGTTTTATAATTATTAAATTATATAAAATTAATTACTTTATTCTAATTTATATATATACAAATATTAATATATTTATTACTAAATATTTTATTTTTTAAAAATGTTTGTTATTAGATAACCTCTAAAAATTATTAATTACTTTTTTTATTTTTTATAACTTTTTTTTTTTTAATAAAACCTAAAAAACTTATAAAACTTATAAACAAAAACTGCTTATTATAGTTGAATTTGTTCACAAATATTATTATTATTTTTATAATAAAAATTTATATATTATTTATATTAATTATTTATTACTTATTTATTTTTTTATATTTAATTTTAAAATTTAAAATATTTATATTTATTAAACTATAGAATTGTTTTTTTTAAATATAATAATTAAATATATTTTAAATATTTAAAATAAAATTACAAACACTTTTTTTTGTATTATTTTTCTTAATAAGGATTATTAATTAAATAATCTTATTAATTTTATTAAATATATAGGATATAATAAAAACAGCTTAAAATAAATTTAAAAAAATAGTATAAATAAATATAAAAAACTTTTACATCTTTAAAAAACTAAATATTTTCAAAAATTTATTAATATTTCTTTTTTTTTTTTAAATTAAACTAATTTTTTCTAAAAATTTTAAATTAATCTTATATTTTATTATACTTTTTTAAAATATTTAATATAATTCTATACTTTTCTATTATAATTATAAAGAATAATATACTAATATCTATAATTATATTAATATAAAAACTCTCCCTAATAATCTATTATATTTTAATAAAGTATTTTTTCTTTATTATACAAAAAATTTTTTTATATTTAAAAGCAAACTTTTTTATACTTTTTATAAAGTTATAAAAAAATGTGTTTTTAAATATAAAGTTTTTGATGTTTTAGCTTATATTTATAATTAAAAAGAATATTATATTATAAAACTTATTACTAAAAAGCTTAGGAATCATTATTAGTTAACTTTTATTTTGAATATTAAAAAATATATTTTGGGTTATATTAAATATACAAAATATAAAATTCATTAAAGAATTATTTATTTAATATTTTATAAAATTAATAAACCTTTTATTTTAATTAGTTTTGATTTTATTAAATTATTTTTATTTATTTAAATCAATAAAATTTAAGTTCTTAATATAATATGGTTTATGATACAAAAACTAATATATCAAGGATATATTATAGAAAATATAGATTATAATAATAACTTATTCAATTAAAAAGGTTTTATATTATTTATTTATATTTTATTTATTATTAATTATTTTTTTTACTACATTTGGGTATTCCTTATTATTAATACTACAAATATTAAAACAATAAAATATCTAAACTAGCTTTTTATTTCAATTAGAACTTTAATAAAAACTTTATATAATCCTAATATTTATTTTGAGAATAAAATTATATAATAGTTTACTAAAAAAAACGGAATTTTATTTATTGCTTTTATAATAAAAGTAAAGAAATCTATTAAAATAATAGAAAAAGGTAATAATTTATTTAAAAAAATTATTAAGAAAATTAGTTTTAAAATTACAGATTAATTTATAAAAGTTTAAAATTCTATTAACTTTTTTAATATATATAAAATCGCTTATTTAAAATACTTTTTATATAAAATACTTTTTGAATATCAATTAATTAAACCCCTCGAAATTGATTATCCCTCCCAAAAATATATGGATATTTAAAATTTTATTGCCATTATCTCCAATATCGATAAGGATTACTCCAAAAAAGTGTATTAAATTAAGGTTTTTGATTTTATACATTAACAAAAAATAATTCAATAAAAAATCCTTTAACGTTTTAATTAAAAAAAAGCTTTTAATAAAAAAAAATATGATATAAGAATTTATATTTATACCATTTTCTAATTAGATAATATAATAATACTATATAACAATACATCTACCAAAAAAAAGCTTTATTTTATATATTATAGTTTATTTGTTATTAAAAGATTTGTTAATGATTATGGAAAATCTTATAAATTAAAACAAATTAATAATAAATTTATTAAATATTCCTTTTATATTAATTACTTTAAACCTTTTAAATCTTGCATTAAATATCTATAAGTTTATTTTGAAAAAAACATTTTAGAATATTAGAATTTATAAGCTAGTATATTTAAAACTATTCTTCTACAAAGTTTATATACAAAATCTAATACTTAAAAATCTTTCTGAATATTAGTTTTTATTTATAATTTTATTTATTTTTAAATTCTTTTATCTCACTTTTTAAAATAAATTTAAAAAATCTTTTTAACTGTTTTTCATAATTTCTACAATTATTTTTTTGCTGGCTAATTAGATTTTCAACCCTACTTCCCCCTTCAAAACTTTTAGTATATGGTTTTGTTTTTTTGATTAAACCTTTTTCAAAATATTATCTATTATTAAACAGAATCTAATAAAGATTAATATTCTTGTTTTTATATATTTCTTTCTTTTTTAATATTTTAGGATATTACATTAATAGCGTTAATTATTTTTTTTTTTGTATATAATTTTTATTAGCAGTATTTTTCAGGAATTATAAGGGATTTATAAAAGTTTATAAAAGTTTTATATTTAAAAGGCATTTTGCTTTACTTTACTTTATTGTATATAAAATATGATATTATGGTTATTTAAATAGAAAAATATATAAGAATGTATATAGTTTAGTTTCAATTTTGATAATTTAGGTTTCTAATATGGTGGCCTAAGGTTAAAAGACGCCTCCATATAGTCATTAATAGAACCTAGATTTTAATAAACTACGTAATCTACTTTAATTAAAATACTACCTCCCATTCTACGTGTTTTCTAACCCCAAATAAAATCGCTATTTTTATTTAGACTTATTATATAGAAGATTATAATACTTTTAGTTTTGATATAGTTTGCCTTTCTTTTTTCAATATCTTTTAATTTAATATTAATAAGTTTTTTTACAATTTACATTTACTTTTTACATCATCTTTTCTCTATAAAATCCTATATTGTTTTGTAATTCTTTTTAATATATATATTTGCTATTTAATCTATTTTACTTTTTTTCAAGTTTTGCAAATCATTACAAAATCTAGTATATTTCAATAGATTATTATAAAAACTATATTAAATCTTTTTTATTGTTAGATTTTAATTAATAGTTTTTCTTTTTCTTTTAATTTAAAAGCTATTTAGCAAATTTTTTGAGGATCAAAACTATTTATATTTACTTTTTAAGATAAAGTTTAAAAAAATCTTTTAAGTTATTTTTTTTTTTTACTAAATTTATTATTTTTTTAGATTTAATATAAGAATTAATTCTAAAATTTATAATTTATAAATATAAGAAATTTATAATTAATTATCTTAAGTTTTTTTCTAAATTCACCCCTCAAAAAAAAACTAGGTTTTTTTTGATTATTAAAAGTTTTTAGAAAAATCTATATTTATTATTTAACAATTTTTTTTTTAAAACTTTTTAAATAAAATATTGAATATTTCAATTTAAATTTATTAATAAAAAAAAATAAAAATATATATCTTTTTTTTTGATTTATACCAAATTTTTATATAATATAAAGTTTAATCTAGTTATTACGAAAGTATAATAGAAATTTATTAAAACCAAAAAAATCCTTAATTTTGATGGATTTAATATGAATAATGTGCTTTGGCTTTAAAAAATTAATCAAATTATTTTTTTTAATATTAATAATTTAAATTATAAACTATATACTTTTTTTAATATTGTTTTTTTCAAATTTACAAATAAAGCTAATTTATAAACTAAAAATCTCGATTAATTTATAAATATTTTTAATAATATGGAAAACGTTACATTTAAATTTGAAAAGTTTTTTATTATTGTTTTTAAAATAAAATATTTTATTTAATAAAATAATATATTTATTTTTATTAATTTAATATTAATAAATAATTTGTAATAATAAAAAAACAAAATAGTAAAAAAATATTTTTAATAAGTAATAGAATTTCAATAAAATCTAGAATTTATAAATATTTTATTTATTACAAAAATATTTTTTAATAAAATTATTAATATTAATTTATAAAATATTTTTATAATTAATTTTGTTAAAGGATTTTTTAATATTAATTTTTAAAATCAAATTATTTTTAATAATATAGTTTACAATTCTTTATAAAAATCATATATTATTATTATAAATATAAAAAAGAATCTTGATTTTTAAGTTTTTTTTTTCAATAAAAAAACTATATAGTTTATTTAGAAAAGTATTAAAAGAATTAAATTTGATAATTTTTTTGATAAACAAAAACTTTAGGTTTTATAAATCGCTTTTATTTCAAAATTAAACAATCTTTTTATTTAATCAAATTAAAATTAAAGATAAAGTTTTTAAAACCCAAATTCGAATTATATAATTCTTTTTCAAAATAATAATAATAATGGTAATAATAAAGATACAAATAATCAAAATAAAAATAATAAAACTAATATAATACAAATTAAAAGTATTCAAAAATCAATACTTTTTAAAATAGTAAATATTAATATTTTTAATTCTTTTACATTTTGAAATTTAATTATTAATAATTTAAAATTATATAATTATAATAAAAAACCTATTTGTTTTAATTATAAATAATATAATTATTATTAAAATCTTTATATTTTAAATGTAACTTTTTTATTATAAAAATAAACTATTTTTAAGAAATTTATAAACCTTAAATATATTACAATTCAATCTAATTTAAATTACATTATAATAGAAAAATTCGATCAAGAATTGTTTTATTAAAAATAAATAAAGTTTATTTTATTACAAATTATTTTTAATAATTTACTCTTAAAAAATTTTATATTTTATATTTGCTTTAATTACTTTTTTAGTTTTATAAATAATATTAAAAGTTTTAATAATTCTGAATTTAATTATTTTAATATTGATATTAAATTCATTTTTAAATTTAAATAGGAACCTTTTTTAAAATTAATTTAATTAAAAAAAAGCATTATTATATTATATATTTATTCTTTAGGATTTATTAAAAAAATTGTTATTAATATTAATAATAAATTTAAATCTAAGATTATTATATTTGAAAAAAAACTTTTTTATAAATATTTTAAAATTATTATAAATTCTAATAATAAGGATTAAACAAAACTATTTTTTTAATTTTATTCTAAATCAATTCTTTAAGTAATATTACTTATATTTAATTTATTCTTTTTAAAATTTATTATAATTGTTTTTATAATAATTCTTATAATTATTCTAAAAATTATTCTTATAATTCTTTAAAAAAAATCATCTTTTTCTTTATCTTTTTTATATATTAAAAAAAAAAAGAAATATATAAAATCTTCAAAGTTTTTTTTTAATATTATTATACAAAAAGGTTTATTATTAATTAATTATATTAAAATATTTTAATATTTTATAATAAAATAAGGAAGAATTAATATTATTAAATTTTATTAAATTTTTTTTAATATTATAAAGTATTTATATTAATTTATTATTAAAAAGAATATTATTAAGAAAAAATATATTTATAAATTGTTTTAAATAAATGATTATATTTTTAAAACTTTGTATATTATTATTTATAATATAAATAATTTTTAAGATATTTATTCTTCTTATATTAATTAAATTTAATTATATTTTTTTAAAATTAAAATTATTTTAAAATAATTTAAACTATTTTTTTTTATAAATAAAAAAACTTTAATTATATTATTTAATTTTAATAAATTATAATTAAAAAATAAAAACTAATTAAATTTAATTTTAAATATAATTTTTAACCTACTAATATTTATATTATTTTAATTATAATTTAAATTTAAAATAAAGATTAAATTTTTTATATTAAAAGTATTTATTATTTAAATTATTTAAACAAATTTATTAAAATAATATTTAATAAATTTTATTATATTATAAATTAAAAATTTAATGGAAATATTATTTTTTTTATAATAATAAATTAATTTAATTTATTTTAATATTTTATTTTTTATATTATTTTTATAAAAGTTATTAATAATATTAATATTAATTTTAACAAATATATTTTTTTTAAGTTTTTAATAAATAATATTTAATATAATATTTATATTTTTATTTAATTTAATATTAATAATAATCTTTTTTAAAAACAAAAAAATCTTTTTTTAAAATTATTATAATTGTTTATAATTAAAGAATAAATTGATATTTTCAATTTAATTATTTTAATTGGAAATAAAAATTAGAGTGAAAAATATATTTTAATTTAAATACTTTAATTTTATTAATTATTTTTATATTAATTAATTCTTTATCTTATAGATTTTTAATATTGTATTATTATTTAAAAAGTAAAATTAATAATAAAAACTAAACTAATTACTATTTAAAACAAAAAAAAAACAAATATATTTATTTTAAAAAATATTTCTTATTCCCTTTTTTTGATTTATCTAATTTTTTATTTTATATTGAAAAAAAAGAATAAATATTTAAATTAATTTTTAGTAATAAAGATTTTTTATTATTTTTATATTTTGATAAAAATATTTTAAACTTTTAAATTTTTAATAAAATTTTAAACTATTTTTGTATAATAATTAAGTTTATTTATTTAAATTTTTAAATTCGTTAAATCAATTAAATAGATTTAATATTTTTTTTAATATTCTTTTTAAATAAGATTTTTCTAATATTTTTATTATTTTTAGGTTTAAATTTAAATTTTATTTAAAAAATAAATATGTTTTTATTAATTATATTGATATTTTTGATTATCCCAATAATTTTAAAATCCTTAATCAACCTTATTTTATAAATAAGCGATTTATATTTAAACTATTTTTAATAAATTTATAAGAAAAAGTTAATAAATAATTAATAAATATATAGATTAATATAAAACTATTAATAACTAATAAATTTTATGAATAAATTAAACGACTTTTTTATATATATAAGGATTTGAATATTATAGAATTTAGGTATATATTATTAATTATAATATATATTTATTAAATTTATTTTTATCCTAATATTAAACTTTTTAAAGTTAAATTTTGTTTTAGATTCTCTTTATAATAATAATATTAATTAAATAAAATTTTTATTAAAAGATAATAATATAGTATATATAAATATATATAAATAGCGAATAATAAACTTTTTAATTAATTTATTATATTATTAATAATTCCAAAATTAGGAGTTATATATTCAACTAATTTGTTCTTTAATAATCCTAACTTTAAAAAATATATAGTTTTTGATTATTTTTAAATTAAAAAGATTATATTTAAAAGTTATTATATTTTAATTTAAAATATTTATAAATATTTAGTTTATTTAAATTATTAAATATTTTTTTAATTTAATTTAAAATATGCTTATTAAATAATATTTATTTATTCTAATAACCATTACATTTTTGCTTTTTCAATAAAAGATTCTGCTTAGAAATAATCCATTCAAATTTTTTAAAATATATAAACTGCTTGCTTTTTTATATTTAAATTACTTTACATTATTTTTGATTATATTTCTCTATTACCTATAGATTATTAATTTCTAAATAATTTTATTGTATTATATAATAGCTTTTTTTAATTTATTTTAAAATTTAATTTTTTAAATAATTTGGTTTTAATTAAGTTTTATATTAATAATATATTCTTTAGTTACAAAACCCTTAAAGATGTATATAATATGTTAATAAATCATTTATTCCCTTATTTTACTTTTGCAAAATTATATTTGTCTTTTTAAAAAATATATATATTTATTAATTAAATGAAAATTTTAAAAATCCTTTATAAAGCTAATAAAGTTATTTTTATAAAACTAATAAAATCTTTTAAAATCAGCATTTTCCCTATTCCTATAAATATTACTAACGTTCATAATTTTTTAGTTATTATATAAATGATTTAATACAATATTAAAAACTTTATTAAAATTTTTTATTTATTGTTATACCTTATCAATAAAGTTGAATGATAATAGGGTATATATAAATAAATCTTTTTTAAAACTTTATATTCAAAATATTTTGCAATTATTGAATTATATAAAATTGATTATTCTATTTTAATTTATATATATACAAATGCTAATACATTTATTGTTAAATATTTTATTTCTTAAAAACATTTATTATTAAATAACCCCTAAAGATTATTAATTACTTTTCCTATTTTTTATAACTTTTTTTTTTTAATAAAATTTAAAAAGTTTATAAAACCTATAAATAAAAATTATTTATTATAATTGAATTTATTTACAAATATTATTACTACTTTTATAATAAAGATTTATATATTATTTATATTAATTATTTATTATTTATTTACTTTTTTATATTCAACTCTAAAGTTCAAGATATTTATACCCATTAAATTATAGAACTATTTTCTTTGAATATAATAATTAAATATATTCCAGATATTTAAAATAAAATTGTAAATGCTCTTTTTTATATTATTTTTTTTAATAAGGATTATTAATTAAATAATTTTATTAATTCTATTAAATATATAAAATACAACAAAAATAACCCGAAATAGATTTAAAAAAATAGTATAAATAAATACAAAAAATTTTTGCATTTTTAAAAAACTAAACATTTTCAAAAACTTATTAATACTTTTTCTTCCCTTTAAATTGATCTAACTTTTTCCAAAGAATTTGAATTAATCTTATATTTCATTATACTTTTTCAAAATATTCAATATAGTTTCATATTTTCCTATTACAACTATAAAAAATAGTATACCAATATCCACAATTACATTAATATAAAAACTTTTTCTAATAATTTGTTACATCTTAATAAAGTATCTTTCCTTCACTATACAAAAAATTTTTTTATATTCAAAAACGAACTTTTCTATATCCTTTAAAAAATTATAAAGAAATATATTCTTAAATATAAAGTTTCTAATATTCTAATTTATACTTATAATCAAAAAAAATATTACATTGCAAAACTTATTGCCAAAAAGCTTAAGAATTACTATTAACTAACTTTTATTTTAAATATTAAAAAGTATATCTTAAATTACATTAAATACATAAAATATAAAATTTATCAAAGAATCATTTATTTAATACCCTACAAAATTGATAAATCTTTTACTTTAATTAACTTTAATTTTATTAAACTATTTTTATTCATTTAAATCAATAAAGCTTAAATCCTTAATATAATATAGCTTATAATACAAAAACTAATATACTAAAAATATATTATAAAAAATATGGATTATAACAATAATTTATTCGATTAAAAAGGTTTTATATCATTTACCCATATTCTATTTATTATTAACTATTTTTCTTATTATATTTAAGTATTCCCTATTATTAGTATTATAGATATTGAAATAATAAGATATTTAAACTAACTTTTTATTTCAATCAAAACCTTAATAAAAACTTTATATAATTCTGGTATTTATTTTGAGAACAAAATTATATAACAATTTGCTAAGAAAAGCAGAACCTTGCTTATTACCTTTACAATAAAAATAAAGAAATCTATTGAAATAATAAAAAAAGATAATGATTTATTTAAAAAAATTATTAAAAAAATTAACTCAAAAATTATAAATTAGTTTTTGGAAATTCAAAATTTTGTTAACTTTTTTAATATACACAAAATCGTTTATTTAAGATACTTTTTATATAAAATACTTTTTGAATATTAATTAATTGAATCCTTTAAAATTGATTATTTTTTTCAAAAATGTATAAATATTTAAAATTTTATTACTACTATCTTCAATATCAATAAAGATTATTTTGAAAAAATATACCAAACTAAGATTTTTAATTTTATATATTAACAAAAAATAATTTAATAAAAAATTCTTTAACACTCTAATTAAAAAAAAGCTTTTAATAAAAAAAAACATAATATAGGAATTTGCATTTATATTACTTTTTAACCAAATAATATAATAATACTATATAACAATGCATCTACCAAAAAAAAGCTTTATTTTGTATACTATAATTTATTTATTATTAAAAAATTCGCCAACAATTATAAAAAATTTTATAAATTAAAACAAGTTAATAATAAATTTATTAAATGTTTTTTTTATACTAATCATTTTAAACTCTTCAAATTTTGTATTGAATATTTATAAGTTCACTTTGAAGAAGATATTTCAAAATACCAGAATCTATAGGCTAGTATATTTAAAGCTATTCTTTTACAAAGTTTATATATAGGATTTGATACTTGGAAATCTTTTTGAATATTAATTTTTACTCATAATTTTATTTATTTTTAAATCCCCTTATCTCACTTTTTAAGATAGATTTAAAAAATCTTTTTAGCTGTTTTCTATAACTTTTATAACTACTTTTTTGCCAATCAATTAAATTTTCAATTTTACCCCCCCTTCAAAACTTTTAACATACAGTTTTATCTCTTTTTAAAGACTAAACCTCTTTTAAGACATTAATAATTATTAAACAGGATTTAGTAGGGGTTAATATTCTTACCTTTATACATCTCTTTTTTTTTGGTATTTTAGAATATTACATCAGCAACATTAATTACTCTTCTTTTTATATATAACTTTTTTTGGCAGGACTTTTCAAAAATCATAAAAGCTCACAAAAGTTCATAGGAGTTCTATACCCAAAAGACACTTTACTTTGCTTTATTTTATTGTATATGGAACATAGTATTATAATTATTTAAACAAAAAAATATACAGGGATACATATAATTCAATTCCAATCTTGATAACCCAAATTTCTAATATGGTGGTTTGAGGCTAAAAAGCGCCTCCATATAATCATCAATAAAACCTAGATTTTAATAAGTTATGCAACCCATTTCAATTAAAATACTACCTCCCATTCTATGTGTTTTCTAAACTAAATTCTACCCTCCAAAAAAAAAAAATATTAGATTACTCTTTTCAATTAAGCAAATTCAAATCTATAGTTTTTCAGATTTTAGCTTTATTAGTTATTGAAATATTAATTATTAAAATTAAAATTGTTGAATAAGTTGAAAAGGGGTAAATTAGGTGATTAACCGAAGTTTTTTTGTATAGTTTTTGTATATATGCTTTTTGTATATATACGATATGCTTTATACGATATGCTTTATACACTATTAATATTATTATATATTATTTATTAAATAGTTTTTAAAAATTAAAAGCTAAGTGTTTTAAGTATTATATAAGGGTAAAAAGTATAAAAGTAAAAAAGTAGGATTTAAAAAAAAAGCAAAAATTTGTAGAGTAAAAAATTATAATTCGCTTAAATTTTAAGCGGATTAATTTATTAACAAAGCTCCCAAAAAAATAGATTATAGGTATGATTGAAAGGGTAAACTTTAAGGATAGTTAAAAGGGTAGATTTTAGGTATAATTGAGGGGGTAGAATCTATAAAGGGTAGATTTTATAGTTGAAGGGTAGAATTTATGGTTGAGGGGGTAGATTCTAGGTATGATTGAGGGGGTAGAATCTATGAAGGGTAGAATCTATGGTTGAAGGGTAGAATCTAGCCTAAAAGGGTAGATTCTATGGTTGAGGGGGTAGATTCTAGGTATGGTTGAGGGGGTAGAATCTATGAAGGGTACCTAGAATCTATAGTTGAAGGGTAGAATCTAGCCTAAAAAAGTAGATTCTAAGTAAGTTCTATATTATAGAATTTACCCTTTTAGGCTAGATTCTACTCTTTTTTAAGTTAGAATCTAAATGATATAAAAGTAAAATGATTAAAAAATGAACTAATTTTAATGGCATAAGAGTAATTAATTTCACTTTTAATGGCACAAAAGTAATTTGCCGATTAATTAATCATTTTATTTTATTAGTTAAAGAAACGACTTATACAAATAGTATGCTTTATTGATTAATAGAACGTCTTATTTGTATAGAGCGTCCGATTAACCAATAAAACAAGCCAATTAATTAATAAGCTATATTGGCGAACGGGATAGACCAGAGCCCCTCTTTATCCTTCTATCTTCCCTTCACCTTCCCTTCACCTTCACTTCACCC
>NGKG01000003.1:1274063-1318923 GCA_002162505.1 Myriosclerotinia scirpicola
CCCAAAACATCCGTCCATTTCTCCCCCGCATGCATTTCCCCCACAAACATTCTCTTTTCCCCCGCCCCCGCATTACTCATCACAACCGCACAACCCGCGGGACGATCCCACGTTCCATATCTCACCCAGCCGATACAGGTCGGATAGTCGAAATAATCCTTCTGTTCGCCGTAGGCGTACAGTTTTCGAGCCAAGGCGAGATCGGGCAGAGCGCCGCCGCAGGAGGGCGGGAAGGGGTGGCTGCCTTTGATGCCGTAGAGATCGCCGTAGAAGAGACAGGGGTAGCCGTCGTAGCGGAGGAGGATCAGGGCGTAGGCGAGGGGTTTGAAGAAGGGTTCGATGGAGGCTTCGAGGGCTTGGTAGGGTTGGGTGTCGTGGTTCATGACTAGGGTCTTTGGGGGGTTAGTTGATTGGTCCAATAATGAGAAAGGCGGAAGAGGAGCGAAGGAGTCTTTGAATGGAGAAACAATAAGGGAAAAGAATAGAAAATATAAACTTACAACAGCATTAACCGGCGCAGTCTTAACCAATGTATTATCAAACACACTCCTCAAATCTCCACCCTCAGTCTTCGACAATTTGCTAAAGTTATAGACAAGCGGCGCATCAAAAAGACTAAACTTCCTGCCCATGCGATCCAAATACTTATTCATATCATCCAAACTATCCTTCCAAAACTCCCCCACAAAAAACCAACCCTGTCCATACTTATCATTCATAAGCGTAATGAACTTCCTCAAGAAATCTTCACTGAAATGTTTGACCGCATCAAACCTAATACCCTTCAACGTAATCTCATCCCCCAACCACCCACCCCAATTCAAAACATCTTGTTCTACTTCCGGGTGATCATAATCCAGATCCGCAAACATGAGATAATCATAATTACCCTTCTCGCTATCGACATCGCCGGAATCGGCCCAATCTTTTGTTTTATCCCCAAGGATTTTGTAGATGGCTGTTTTTTCATTGGCGGCGTTGTAGTCGGTACCGCTGAAATGGTACCAGTGGTACTTTTGTTTCGAGTGTTTCTCTCCGCGCCCTGGGAAGTCGAAACCGAGCCAGGCGTCGATTTCATAGGGGTCGGAGATGTTTTTGGTGCGGTCTTCTTGGTCGACTTCTTGGGCTAGACATCTTTCTTTGTGGTCTGCTGCTGCTTTGTGGTTGAGGACTTGAGGGGGGAGGTGATGTTAGTATATTTGTGTGTGGAAGATATATTGTTCGGAGCTGTTGGGAAATATATTTTGAAAGGGGATCTTACCGGCATCCCAATAAATTCCCACTCCAACCTCATTGGCTCTCTTCACCATCTTTACTAGTTCATCCTTGGTACCCCATTTTGTTCCCTTTCCTCCCTTTTGTTCAAATTCTCCAAGATCGTAAAGGTCGTAGACGTCATAACCATTTCCGGATTGGGAGCTGGCTTTGCATCCAGGTGGGATCCATAGGTTGTCGATTCCAGTGGCTTTGAGAGAAGGAATAGCATCGTGAAGTCTTTGCCAATGTTTATGATCGTCTGGAACATACCATTCGAAGGCTTGGAGCATGGTCATATTCTCCGGGGTAGGTTTTCCTATGGTTGTTAGGTAAATTCTTCCCAAGATCTGGGTGGTTTAAGGTTTACTTACTTTCTTCGTTGATATCCCCCATCTTGATAGATTGTTAGGATAGACTTTCCTTGGATATTGATGATGTCCAAAGTTTTAAATTAGTTGTAGAATAGGTGTATAGGATGTTGTGAGAAAAAGAAAGACGGACAATGCTTAGAGAAAGAGAGAGAATAAATAATGAATAGAAAGAGTGAATTCCAACAGTTGTTCTCGTAAGATTACAAGTAATTCCAATTTTCGAAACGCGGCATGCCCCTCCATTATTCCAAGTAATAATTCACCCCGCCTCGCTCGTTGTCAAATGCAAACCTTATGAGTAGGTAATTACTGAAGTTGGTTTAAAGTCAAAACAATTAGCTTGGAACTTGTAAATTTCTGGCTTAAACTTCCAGATTCTAGCTTTCAGTCTTGGTTTTTGGGAATGCATGAAGGAGGGATAAAAGACTAGTAGTTGGTAGTTGACCCCTGAATTGGGTATGGACTAATTACTATGGACTAACATAGTAGCGTCATGACGTCGCTGGCATCCATAGTTTCTTTTTTAATTGAGGTAGATACCTATTATTACTTGTATTGAATTTAGATTTCTCAAACATGAAGCTTTTCATACATATCATGGTATCGTATCGTGCATGATACATAAAGCCTCGACAAGATATCAATCAACCATTTGTTGCACGACATGACGGGTATTTGTGTTTTTGTGCAATGCAAGCAAAGGCAATTTATCCGGTATGGTTGTACTCGTTACTCGACCGTTTCCATCGGATAAGATCCGATCTTGCCTCGCTGATAATTCTTGTAAGATTACTCGAATATGCAGTAGTACAGCAATTTGGAGTAACAGTAACGGCCTCGATAACATCGAGTATTGTGTTGTGTCACAAAGTTGTAAGATGAGGAGCATCGTAAGTTCTATCGAATATCCGCCTTAGTTCAAGCAGAGAAACAAACTTGCCTCACCCAGGAACTTGTTATACCCATAACATACAGGTCCATACTGTAGTCAAATATTACACATGGTCATGGTTTGATAGCAAATCCCCTCCCCCTCTCCCCCTGCCCCTCCCCCAGACCCAGATCAGTGAAGTGTCGTGGATCATGTCGCAAATTGCGCCTTCTTCCAACTCAAAGGTTACGCCAATTGTCCGGACGACGAACGATGAGGGAGGTTGGAGGGTAAATTGAGATTGCCTTTCCACTTATCTTCTTGACGATCTCTAGTAGGTCAGTATCAATATCCAGGATTCAAGGTCAAGAGTCAAGACTCAAGAGGAAAGTCCTCAAGACTCAAGAGACCCTTGAAGATATTATCCATGATAGTCGCCCACTTGGGTACGGGCAGAGCTTCTAAAAATGGATTGGGGTGGTTCTTTGACTTTTTGATGAGTTGTTGATCGGGAAAGACAACCAAAAATACTACTAGTGGTAGGTAGGTACGTAGGTACGTACTCGTAGTCTCGTACTCTGGAGTCTGTACACCAAAATGAAGCCATCATGAACTCCTCAGCTAAAAGGTAAAATACTCAACTGGAAGAAGGTCAAGATATGTTTCACTTGTACCCAAGTTAACGAACAAATTGTGTTCCATCAATTCATTCCACTTTTTCCCATTTTGACCAGGATAACATAACGATAGATTTCCAAGGTTGATCTTTCCCATCGTTCCTCTTCCACTTTCCACATTATTTACCTCGTTACTAGGACAACCAAATGTAAACTCAACAATCTCAAGAACCTCTTCCAATGAATTTAATACTTTCAATTTTGACAGCTGGCTTTCCATTTTACTTGCATATTAACGAACTAATCATATTCTTGTAAATCTACAATATTCGCTACATCTTTGTCCTCGTACCAATCATCAATTTAGTCGACGGGTTACTGCATGAACCGTTCCGTCAATATTTACTTCCGATTCATCGTTACAGACGCATATAGATGAGACGAGACAAGACTGTTTGGAAAGTCGACGTCAAATGTCAAAATCAAATTCAAAATCAAATCCAAAATCAAATTCTCGTCGACAATCAAATTTTAAAATTCATGAAGATTCGAATGATATGAACGATATGGATGAAGATAAGGATATCAAGAAAGTTGGAGGGGATGAATATGCGATAAGTGAGGATGAATATGCGATAAGTGAGCAGAAAGATATCGGTGAAGGATTGTCTCAGTCGCAAGACCCACAAAGAGAAGCAGAGAAGCCTGAGATAGACGAGTCTGATATTGGAGAAGATTCGATATTGGATCAAGAAGACGATTCGATAGTCGAGGACACAAAAACGAAACACAACGAACACGACGATTGCGAAGATTGTAAACACGCGAGAGAGGAGAAGCGCAAACGATCCGAAGCAAGAAAACAACTGCAGATGCAGAAAATTGAAGTGGGGATCAAGGCTGCAGCAAGGAAGGATGTGGTTAATATTGAAAAGGAAGATCCCGAGAGGAGTAGGGCTGCGAGCGCTCACCATGATTCAATCCTGAGTACACAATCAGATGAAAGTTACGAGCCGGAGGACAATGATGATTCCCTTTCAAGTGCGCAAGCCGATGAGAGCTACGGACCGAATTCAAACGATGCGCAAGATGGAACGGAGTTGGCATGTGATACTACAAAGGCTACGTTGAAAGATGATGGACAAACGACGGAAGACGAAGATAGCGTTCTCCACCACGACCTTTCGAGTACCGATGCCGAAACTGAACGTGGGTATACAGGCGGTGAAGATATAGAAGGTGGAGACAGCAGCTCACACTATGGAGATGTCGAAGATGATGTTTTTAGTAATGATTCTTCCATGGACTCTGCAAACGAAGCGCCAAACGGAAGGAGTAACAGGAGCTCATGGCAGTCAAATCGAAAGCTTGATTTGAGTAAAGAAGCCCAACAACTGATTGAGCTCAATTCTCCAGTTGTCGGTGAAGAAGCTTCCACAGAGTCTGTAATCTCAAGGATTCCAAGTAGTGGTTCTCATGCATCCGCACCAAGAACAAGAGATTCATTCTGTAGCCCTAGAAAAGTTCAAAGGCATCCATTTCGCACACCATCGGATATTCGTGCATTACAAATGTATTCACCGGCCCCTTCACTCTTCTCCACTCCTCAATCATCCAAACGACAACATCCCACAGTCTCTCGTCTAGGTACCCCAACTGGTTCTCAATACTCCAAAAGCCGTACACCAACTCGTTTCAAGAAGAATAGGGAAGATTCTCCTCTTGTGCTCTTACATGTTACCGTCCTTCCGCTTCGATGGCAATACTCCGCGGCCATAGTCGCCCCAGAACTTCCCGCAAACCTTTACAATATTCGGGAAGCATATTATCTTCTACAAGAAAAGCTTAGCGATACAATTCTTGCCCGTGGGATATTACTTCCACACCCTCAAGATAGTTATGAATGTCTTGAAGAGCGATTCCTTGATGCCCTAGAACTTCCGGTCCGTCCTCGTGCCAAAATTCTCCGATGTGGACATTATATGGGCCCGAATACTGCATCATCGGACGATGATTCTACAGACGAGAGAGATAGTGGCTTCGGTAGTACCGGTCGATTCAAACCTAGGCCGGATAAAATATGGTGTGACATATGCCGTCGAGATGTAAGATATGAGGATGATGATCAAGATGAAGATGGCAAAAGATTTAATGTTAAGATCTTCGCGAGTAATGGATTGATGAGAGCAGGTGCTTGGGCAGCTGCATGGAGGGAAATGGAGAGGGTTGATGTGGAGATTGAACCATTTGTTCAACCATGGATGGTGGAGGATATGGAAGATTTAATCGAAAGGCTTCGGGAAGCTGAAGAGCAGGGAAATGATAGCTTTGGTCCCTATTCCGATGGTGATTCAGACAATGAAAGTTTAGGATCGGAGGCTCAAAGATTACATGAGCAGGGGATGGCTAAGGTTACCTTGCGCCAGAAAATGGCAGATGTTGAATCTCGAAATGCTCGGGAAGTATGGCTCGCCGCAGCTTCTAAGGCTGCGGAAGAAGAATCTGAGACGGTTGCTCGGAATGCTGAAGTATTGAGGCTTAGAGAAAAAGAGATGGCTATAGCTAAAGAGGAAGAAGCTAGACGCCTCGAAGAAGAATCCGAAGCTTTGCGACTCCATGAAGAATCTGAGGCAGCACAGAAAGCCGAAAAAGCCCAAAGGCTTCATGCTGAGGCAGAAAATTTAATGATTCGATTCGAGCAAGCCGAAAGATTACGAGTTGAAGCCGAAAGCGAAGCTAAACGTCTAGCGGAAGAAGCAGCTCAAACTCTCGCTAACTTCGAAACTGAGTCGCAAAAAGCCAACGAGGAAGAAGACCAAACCGCTAAAGAATTAGAAGCGGAAGCCCAACGACTCCATGAAGAAGAAATGGCTGCCAATCAAGCATTGGAGGAAGAAGCCCAACGTATTCACGAAGCAGAGGTAGCCGAACAAAGAGCTATCGAAGAAGAAGCCCAAAGAATCTACGAAGCGGCATTGGCTGAACAAAAGGCCCTCGAAGAAGAAGCAAAGAAGATTATGAAGGAGGCGGAAGCTTCGAGGAAAGCTAAGGAAGATAAAGACTCCATGCAAAATTTCCAAGATCAAAAAATGCCGGTAGAAGAAGCCCGTCTGAAAGATGTCTACAACCAATCTTCCACTCACAATAAAGAGTCCTCGTCTTCTACTCGTCACCGCACACCTTCTGGCGATGAATCACTGACAGAACTCCTCATCAAAGCGGCAGGTATAGCAATGCGCGATCGCAAAAACATACTCATTATATTTTTGAGTGCAGTTGTTCTATTCTTAACACTGAAACCAAGCAACGAGGTAGCTATGCCAAAGTATGCTCCGGATATTATTATTCAGAATCATAGATACGACGTGGGTAATCCAGGAGAGTATGAACAATTGAGACAAGCTGCTGTAGAGGGCACGTTGCCTATGAGAGAAATTGACGGCTTAGTGGGTTGGAAGGGGCAAGAGGTTGTTATTACTAGTTCGAAAAAGGCACAGGAACCGGTTGTTATTCAGTCCGCTTTGGAGAAGAAACAGAAGCAGGTGGTTATGGAGATTGGGGCATCCGAGGCGGTTCCTCTCATTGAGAAGAAAGTTGAGGAATTTCCTCAAATCACAACACCTGACGCGGTCGAAAATTCTGAGGTGGAGGCAGAGACAATTCCAACCTCGGAATCTAAAATTGAGGTTCAGGGAATTGTCGCACAGGATATCCCAGGCTTGGGATCTGCCCCGGATCTGGATCTCGAGATCGGGGGTCTATCGGCAAGTGAAGCTCAAACCGACAGCCTAGATGCACAGATCGTCACAAACGTGTAAGGGATTCTCGGATATGACAGAAAGAGAAATGATGGGATGGAAGAAAGATCATAATAAGACGATTATTTCAATTGAATTTGAATAGAAGATATGTTTGGATCTTTGAACATTTGGATGTTCGTGTGCGCGTGCATTGAAGGAGTATGTAAGCAAATGAGCGATCAGATGCTATGCGATACAGAGGGATGTTTGATACCGTTATGTTATGATATTACTATGTTAGGTTGGTTTGACTGGTTACATGTGGTCTTATTTGGATGTTTGGGGTATACTTCTTACGCTCTCTATGTGTTCGGCGGCATTTGTTGACGGTTTGAAATGAAGATGGACATGACATGAATGACGAGAAACGTGTGAGGAGATTTGTATATAATGAGGTGGGAATGGGGTAGATACTTGGGGGTTGTGGGAAGGGGAATGGGGAGATGAAATGAAATCAAAATAAATAAATTGGGCAATTGCCATCGATTGGTAGCATATTTCTATCTGAAAGTGAGGAAATACTATCCTCCATTGTCCATCGATTCTCCAAAACGAAACTATATAATGAACCTTGACCATCCCATCGTGCGAAACAATATCTTCTTGATGTCTATATGCAACTTGAAGAAAGGAATCTTATTGTTCAAGAACTATAAAGAGATTATATATCGAATGGTTCGAATGGTTCGAATTATGTTTTAATAATTAAGGATAATCATCTCATCGGGATGGATTCGTTGGGTGTGCTCCATCCATTCACTCCTCACTTATAATCCGCAATCGCTGCATCAAACGCCGTATCAACCGGCGCCACCAGCTGCCTAAGAATCATTAGCCCCAACCCTCAAATTCCCATGCATCCGTGGAAAAAAACACACCTAGCAATCTCCTGATAATCCGCCGGAATTTTCTCAATAATCGCGGCACTAAACTTATCCGTCGCGCTCTTCTCCTCCTCCAAATTCAACAGGATCAAGGGAGTGAGAAGTAAATGCTCGAACTTGGGTTTGGCGGCTACAATGGTCACGAGGGTGAGTTGCACGACGGAAACGAGGTACTGGGTGGAGCTGGCGATGGTTATGGTTTCGAGGAGGGTGAGGTTGGCGGAGGAGGTGGCGGTGTTGGTGCCGGAGTTGATGTCGAGGAGGAGTTGGTTGCTGAGGGTTAGGATGGGGAGCGTGGTTAGGAGGCTGCCGGACCACTGTGGAGGGGGGATTGTGTGAGTATGGATGGATTTGTGATGTGTGATGTGTGATGTTTTATGGGGGATGGGGGAATAGGATGGACTTACGGTTCCGACGGCTTCGTTGAGGGAGGTGGTTGTGTTGGCTATTTTTTCGATGGCATCTACGATTGCTTGGCCATCTGCAATGACTTTGGATGCTAGGAAGAGAATGGGCAGGATGCTGAAACGCATTTTGGGAGTTGGGGCTTGGGTATTGTGAGTGAAGGTATGGAATTCGTCTGAAGAAGATGTGCGTATATTTTGCATTCAACTTTTCTGCAATTGTCTATTATATCTGCCCGCGCACCCTCCCTCATTATATATTCCATATCGGATACAACATAGCTGCATCTTGATCAGCAACTCCGGTCCACACCTGCAGCTTTTAGACACCGTGAGAATCATTCAGATGCTTCGGCTGCATGCTCATCAAAAGTATCAATCATTTGATGAGGGGCAGTACAACTGTACAAACAAACAATGCCGACACCTAGTCACCTGCAACTAAATCACACCACGCATACCTAAAAGCTTAAAAACATCGCGAATTTTAAGCATATACTCCAAGCCCAATATTATTTAACCTTTGCTTAGGGGAGGAGAGAGTAGTATTCCGCCTGCATTAATCGCGTGTAATGCATGTTTGCGGGGTAATCTAGGGAAATATCCTTGTCTGCCGCGGTTTAGTATTACATGTGATGATTGACGCTGGTGATGAGGTACAGACAGTATGTGAAGTGATCCGGAAAGTAAAAGATGAGAGTTGGGGTTTGGGGTTTGGATCGCTCGAGAGTCGATTGACTTTCCTCGTGCGGTGATGTGAATTCAAGCTATTTATTGAATGATGTGGAGGGAGTGGGAGCCTTGAGCTCGGTACTTAGTGTGCATTAATATTATAGTACCGGTAGTAAATATATCTTTCAAGGTTATATTATGATATTATCCTTCAAGTAATCCATGTGTGTAGACCAAATGAGAAGTGGTATAACTCACTTTGTATGCAGCATTTATGAGAAGAGATCGCAGCGAAACGTGCTGCTGATTGTGATACATACTAGTACACGTGAAGTCACGAGAACACGTCCCGCTTTTCGCAAAACTACGATGGTGTTTTTGCTTCCGCGGACGACTTAGCTACATCATAAGTACTGGTATGAAGCAATTGCACTGATCTTCTTATTAGTCCCTTGCCAAAAACTCAAGGTACTGGTCTTAGCAGCATTCCTTCGCGACTAGATTTGAGATTGAATTTCAGACGAAGTAGCTGACCCATGAGATCCCGAGGATAATGCTTCTGATACTTGCGGGAGAAAAGGGAATGTAAATTCATCTCCTGACATCGAACCCAAGGGACGGCGGAAAAACTATTGAAAATTATCTATTGCATTCTCTACTGTTTGCATCGACTGGCATATGCTTGATTAGTTTCGAAGTTGTCGAAATTCATACTGCGGCTACACTGGTAGGCCAAAGAAATAATAAGAAATTATGGAAATGATTCTTCACTATATTCATGTCTGCTTGGATTTCACGGATCTTCTAACCATCTTGTTTGTAGCTGGTATGTATTATGGCTTCCTGATGCTGTCTTGATTAGATGCTTGATGGTATGAAGGAGCTCTGATTTTGGATGGATAGATGAGTACTTACAGTCTTCGATCCTTTAAATGGAGCTGGTTATGCATATAGCCACAATGAACTCACAGCAGTCACATGAAACACTTTGATTCAAAAACTCGGTTGTATATTGAGGATTTCTCGCTCGCATCGAATAATTAAAGGTGCTTCGAAGATTCCTTAACCAGAGATCCTCCTCCGCAAAACAATACTCCGATTTTCTGCTCGGCGCTCACAAACATCCGCTTGACTCTAATCTGCCTTTCTCGGACTGTAATCCAAGGCAACTATCTTCAATCTCACATGCTGCCTGCCCAGCAACATATCATTGGACCATCTATATCTACTTCAAGCAGGCAACGCCATTTACGGATGCATTTTTGGTCGGGGGTGGGCACGTTTGAGCTTTCAATTAAAAGTAGATTGTCAGTATCAAGAACTTTGCACGATTCATTAAAGATAATAACACTTACAAGTTGGAGCAGCAAGAACTTGGACACTGCTGCTCATCAGAACGACGATCGAAAGGATTGCGGCGAATTGGAATTGCATTTTGTGTGCTACGAGATGTGTGATACTGGATGTGTTGTATGATGGATATTGGTAATGTTGATTTTGATACCCCACAGGTGATTTGAGGGATTCGAAGTGTTGAAAAGAAAGGTACTGAAGCCGTTAAGGTTGTAAGGTGATTTGAGAGCCTTTACTTATGCATTACTTGACCATAGATATACACTTAAAGATGGTAGCTATATTAGTTTGTGCTACTTCTCATTCGGTCAAAATCATAACGATCCCGGTCTATTCATACTCCATGCTCATTTTTGGATAGGTGACGAATTTCGCTGACGATGCTTGGGAGAGGAGATTCTGTACGCTGATTAGATATCCAGTATCTATCTGACGCGTATCCATTGACATATGCGCCAAGATACAGAAGTACTGTTATACAACTTGATGATGCGTCTGAGGTAGCAACACCTTTCGAAAAATGACTCAGAGGAACAGAAAATGTGCTTCTGAAGCTCATCGAAGGCATGATAAAAACAGCAGTAAGAGTTCCTTTGCATACTACTTATTTATATTTGCCAAACCTGGCATATGGGGCTCACAAATTTCTGGCCTTGATTATCATAAACTCTATGAGATTTGCTTTTATCTAAGTTCAACCAGGACTCTGCCTCTTATCATAATGGCCAGCTCTAGATTACCCGAGAAAGGGCGCTTAGATTCCGATGTTGAATATGAAACTCCTTCTCCGGGTCGTATCGAAAATGATCATTGCCAGAGACAATGCAATTCTAGATCTCTTCGTCAACATAGAGGCGTCTGGTTTACTTGTATTTTTGCCATCCTCTTCGCATATTTCATGGCATCAGTTCCATTCCTATTCTTTATTTTGAATACAAAAGCTACTACCTCTGATGATCATACATATGCTATCCCTTACTGTAAGTCTCCTGGGGTGATTTGGAGAGAATTTCACAACTCATGAGACTGATATTTGAACCAAAAGCACCGGCAAGCGGTGTAGTTCGATACACTATTAAGGAAAGTGCACCACTTGGACCAAACGACTTCGTTGGCCCACCATCGGATATATCGAGGAAAGCATGGTTAGACTTGGTTCGGCGTAAGTGCACCATGACGTCGCCCAAATTTGAGTCATCATGTTGACTTGAGCTAATGATCCTTATCTGCAAATCTAGCAACTCTCATTCGTATTTCACATAAGGAAATGATGATGGCGCAAGAAGATCCTGAGCACTCAGTGAGGGTTGAAGAAGGAGGATATATGGGATCACTTGGAGTCTACCATGAGTTGCATTGCCTGGTGAGAATCTTCGATCAAAGCCACGAGCAGAAGGTTTTCTAAATCAAAGCAGCGTCGCTTGAAGCTATACCTCTACAAAGAACACTACTATCCAGAGATCGATTCGAAGCCCGCCGAGAAGGAATATGAAGTCAAGCACCTTGGCAAGTTAATCATCAGACAGAATTGATATTCTTCGAAACTAACAATTTGAAGATCACTGTGTTGATACAATTAGGCAGTCCCTCATGTGTGCTGGCAATACTGCTCTCTATACCTTTCAATGGGAGCGTAATGGCACTGGAAAGCCACGTACAAAGACCAACTCGAAGCGCCGTTGTGTAGATTTTGAAGCTTTGAGAACTTGGAACCTGGATAGAGGGATTGGATTTTCACCAGCGCTTGTCGGGCCTGAATGGAATGACTAGACAATGGAATCATCGGCATGAGCTCTAACCTGCGTTGCTGCGATAGTCGGTGGATCAATTACTCCGTTTTATCTAAATAAACCGTATGGCTTACGAGTCACCCCCTCCAATCGTTCACTGGTTTTGAGTTACTTTCTCCATCTACTTTTACTTCATCTCAGTTTCAAATTCTTGAACGGGCTGCTGAATGAGCTTTGAGCAGTTTTCTAACACCTCGTGTCGAATTCCTCTCTTGATTCGTTCTAAAATAGTATGTTCTTTGATTGGGAGTTGCCCGTTGGATTTTAGCGAGTCACACCCCTGACGTAGTGCAGCATCGCTTGAAAGAGGATTCCAAATTAATAACTACTAAAATAGGCAGTGGCACCTGATCGGTCAATAATATAAAGATATATATAATAAAAGACTGAATTAGTTGCACTAGCTAAGGAGGATTGAAATCTCTGATCTGGCCTATATACTACTAGCTGACTCAGCATATGATCCCCAACAACTAAAACAAGGATATGCATTAGAATGATGCAATAACCTACATACTAAGCAAGTACCACAACCGTCGCGTCGTACAAATACTTGGCTGATATGATGTTACTAACGCTTATCTTGATGTGTTCGGTGACTACAGCAACTTGGCATAGAAAGTGTTCCGAAAATCAGGCCATAGATACGAGCACATGGCGTTGAAGAGCTGAATGACGTGGTGTTTAATAGTATCTAGCCTAATTTCAGTATTTCATCAGTTTTGTACGACTGGATCTGTGGTACCGCATCCTCTGATTCGAGTGGGACAAAGCTTTTAGGAGAGCAACCTTACCGTTATCATAAAAGACTTGTCCCACTCAAACATCACAATTTACCGAGTGCTAAAATGGACTTGGCATACGGCAAAAGTCAAGCCGAATGTGTTCAGGTGGGTTAGCTCACCGAGTTGACTATACAACGGGGGCAGTTGGACGAAACCCCGGCCACAACTTAAAGTCTATATCATCTAAGGTATTTCAATCCGCATCTAGAATCCTACACCTTACCAAGGCGCCAGGAATATCTACGACTGGCCTCAATGGTTTTTTATACGAGATTGTGTACCAGGAATTCGGATCAGCCGCTGTGCTTCTGGTGTACATTGACGCGAACATCAAATTTGGTACATATGTATACACGACAACACGGCATTGCGTTACAGTGTGTGATGTTAATTAGAACTGGTGTATGCCGAGTCAAGTCACTATGAATTCTGATTGGCGGGTACTTTGATTTTTCTGCATTATGAGCTGGTCAAGGAACAAAATTGAAAGTGTAAGATACAATCCTTCAACTACTACCTAAGCCTTCCACTTTCTTTCACACCTGATCATCGGCGTGGATTGGCGTTGCTGTAAATAGGGTTTTCTGGCAAGTCATACTTGATTGAATTGACTAATTGGTTGATTCCCACTCATTTATCACAGGATTTGCGATAACAGACATTTTTCGCAGGTGACTATTTCTCGAATCATCTCTCATCGCATGATCTTCCAGTGGTATACCCTTCAGGTTGGATGGAAAGTTCTCATCACTAGCATTGGTAGTTGCCGGAGAGTTATCCGTAACACTTCTTAGCAAACTCGACATTCTTTTCTTGGAGATGACTCTCGTTCTCGAGGCAAATTTCTTGTAGGGCGAACCGATGCTGCTTTCTGCCCCTCTACGACGTAGATCGTCGTTTCTCATCATTCCGGAGTTCAGGCTTTTGAGGAAAGGCTTGAGGTATAGAATACAGGCTGATACAATTCCCAAGCATTGAGCCAGCATTGTAATCAGTATGAATGACCACAAGAGGAATGGCTCTCCTGTCCGATCCTTGCCGTATAGAACGGACAGTTGGGCAATAAGAGCTGCAATTACGCTGTAAAATTGTGAGTGATGGAACTGACAACTGGATATGAAGAAAAATTACCATATTCTAGGTACAAAGCATGAGACTACCACCAGCTTTGGGTTGAGTGAAAGTTTTAGATTCCATACAACTAGTATAGGAAGCAAGATAAGAATCAAGTCCAGTAATATATTGAGAACTTCTACGTATGTATAAAAGGCGAGGCGATGTATGCATTCGTTGTGAAGGAAATTCCAAATTTGAGGGGTATCGCATTGAAATATCAGACCAAATACAGCCGTGATTCCCCAACAGACCGTAAGTATGATCACGAAAGTATCCAGATTGCGATGCAATCTATTTGGCGTGAGAGATCGAATGAATATCAAAATGGATAATTTGGAGAAGACTTGGCTGAGGATAAACAAGATGTTGAATGAGAAAACCGCCTTTATTAACATTAGTGAATTGAAATCTAGATGTGATTGTTCCAACGAAAAGCATACTTTCTGTAAACCGTCCACTTGACTTTGAGATTCACCCTCCCAATCCAGGAGTCCAAGGCCATTGTTGGTTCCAACGTTAACTGCTACTGTTGCTCCTATAGATAATAACTAATTGATAGAGTCAGTCATTGAATCGATTATATATTGAAAGCCTACCAAAGAGAGATTGATGAATGCATCATCCAGGGCAAATACGCGCGAGACGGCCCAGCGAGTACCACATCTGGTAACAACGACCATAAAGGATATTATAACAAACAGCCAACAGATGACATTCAAAAATGAGCGGTGATCAGTCGGAGTGTCAAAGAGGGCGGAAGGGGGCGGCGTGATAGTACTATTGTCTGACATTATCTCTGTAGAAACTGAAGCCAAAGTTAGAATGGGGAATCCTGAAGCGGATAGTGGTGGAAGTCCGCTTCATTATCAACATTGGGAGGATAACAAACATCTTCGCGTGTAAGCATAAGGACAGGATTTTTTCCCCTGTGAGAACAACGTTGAAAATCCACTGGCATTGGCATCTAATCTGCACTCAGCTTCCAAGAAAACAGAGCATTGCTAGTTTCTAGATAAGAATTTACTGTTACTATGCTATGCTGTGAACAGTGAAAGTTCTCATTGCAACGTTTCAAAATTCCTCCAAAATTTCGGGGGATGGTAATTAGTAGCTCCATGCTTAGAGCTAGTTTGTCACCCAAATTCCGCTCTTTTCCTCCAAATTTTCCCTTTTTTCCCCCTCTTAATATTCCGTATTCAGGTTTGGCTACTATTTTGCTGAAAATCTGTATTTTAGCGGAATTTTAATCAAACTTTAAAAAAGTCTGCAAAAACTTTTAATTTTCCGCAAACTGTAATATTCTATATATTAAACATTAAAGTTTATAATCATTAAAAAGCGGAATAGATCGCCAAACTTAAATAACGGATATCAAAACCGCTTTTTTTAATATAGAAGTAATATTGCGGAATCCGCTATTATACAATAGTAATATCGCGGAATCCGCTATTATACAAGAGAGAGGAATATATAGCGGAAAAGAGCGGAAAATGCAAGCCAAACTAGCCCTTACCCGAGTTGCTTATGTGAAGTTAATTCATTTTGGAGGCATGCCGTAATAATACACTTGGCTTCGTACCAATAATCCTATACAATCCTTTTCGGGGCCACTGTAAGTTGCCATAGTAATTTAGCCATGTTTCGTACGCCAGAGAGATACAACTGGGTTCTGTAACTTCTGTTGTGGAACCAACTTCGACATACTTCAAGTAGCTAAAAATATACTTTTGTGTAACTACATATGGCTATCTGAGCTCGCACCTCCACCATTTCAGAACTTCAAAGTCCTATGATATTATTGATCCGACTCCCACCTTCGAGTTATGATTTGCTATCAAACCAGACAGAAACGTTTGGACTTCTTAAACTTGTAGTATTTGTTTTTGGTTTTGGGCCTTGAGAATAGCAACGCAAGTATGGACAAACAAAATGGATCTGTGGAGTTGAGAACCATTGGAGGCTCCGAAATGCCGCGAGAGTCCCGTAACGCTCTTGACAACGAAGAGTTGACACGGTTGGGGAAGAAGCCGGTGTTGAAGGTAAGTGTTTTGAGTCTCAGGTTCCAATACTGAATCAGTACTGAAATGACTTCTGCTAGCGAAACTTCGGGTTCTTATCCATGCTTGGGTTCAGTTGTACTGTCATGATAACATGGGAAGGAGTCCTTCTGTGAGAGCTATTCTTTGACATTTTCCTAATGTAATTTCGCTGACTCCCAAAATACAGGCTTTTCACCATCAATTTTACCAACGGAGGTCTTGCGGGCTCAGTCTATGGCTATCTAATTGTTTGGTTGGGTACATTAGCTGCATTTTCCACGATGGCAGAGTTGTCTTCAATGTAAGAACTTACGTGCGTGCGATTAGGTGACCGCTATTAATTTTGTACTCCCAGGGCACCAACAGCTGGCGGTCAATATCATTGGGTGTCAATTCTGGCACCTCACAACTCGCGAAAGTTTTTCAGCTATATCATAGGTTGTTCTGTAACACCAAGTCAACTGTACCGTTCTTGATGAACTAACGGTTAGTAGGATGGCTCACAATGGTTGGATGGCAAGCTATCGTCGCTTCCGGTGGATATCTTTCTGCGTCACTCATCCAAGGGCTTATGGTTATGAACAACGCATCATACGTTCCTCAACGATGGCAACTGGTTCTACTCTACTGGGCAATGATTGGTTTCTCCATCATTGTGAATACCCTAATCAGCGCTCTTCTACCCAAGGTAGAAAGTGTAATATTGATTGTTCATACTGTCGGATTTTTCGCAATTCTTGTCCCGTTGATATACTGGGCACCACACGGAACTGCTTCGGACGTTTTTACATTGTTCCTGAATGAAGGAGGATGGAGTACTCAAACTCTCTCGTTCTTTGTTGGTATAATAGGCCCTGTATTCAGTTTGCTAGGTGAGTAGTCTCCATTCTGATACATCTCACAAATCCAGCGCTAACTTTGCTTTAGGTGCTGATGGAGCAGTTCATGTATGTATTGCTGCCATTCCTGACGCAGCGTACAAACTAACTATTTTTAGATGTCCGAGGAGATCAGTAGACCTTCTCTCAATGTTCCTCGTGCGATAGTTTTCAGCATCCTTCTAAATGGTACACTGGGCTTCGGTATGCTCCTTGCGGCATTGTTTTGTCTTGGCAACATTGAAGAAGTGCTCCAAACCCCAACTGGCTACCCCTTTATGGCAATTTTCCAGCAGGCAGTTGGAAGTTTACCAGGAGCTTTGACCATGGCAGCAATCGTTTCTCTCATGAACATTTGTGCCACCATTAGCTTTGTTGCAACTGCTTCGCGCATGACTTGGTCCTTCGCTCGAGATAGAGGTGTTCCAGGCTGGCAATACCTAAGCAAAGTAATTGATTCTTTCTTCAAAACCGCGAATGTACACTAACCGAAAATCAGATCGAGCCAAGGACAACACTTCCTTTGGTATCAATTGCATTGACAGCATCTATTGCGATTCTCCTCAGTCTCATTGGCCTTGGATCCCTTGTAGCCTTCAACGATGTAGTTTCTCTGTCAATAAACGGCCTATACACATCATATCTGATTGGCAATGCATTTCTCTTGTACCGTAGAGTCACCGGCAGCATTCAACCATACTCACCCACCCGGAAGACCCTCACCAATACCATGAACAGCGAATTATCCTGGGGACCATGGAAAATTGCAGAGCCTTTTGGAACCATAGTCAACGCTCTTGGCTGCATTTATCTGATTGTCATCCTCATATTCAGTTTTTTTCCGATCACAGTTGATCCTACCCCAGCGGGTATGAATTATAGTTGTTTGATGACAGGGGCGGTGGGGATTTTCGCTATTGTGTTCTACCTCATGCATGGCCACAAAGTTTACAAGGGGCCAGTGGTTGAAGTAGACCTTCAATAGAGACTTCGATGTATATCAGTAGATGATTCGAGCGATACCACCGTACATAGGATAAAATTTCTTCGATATTGTAACCATATTGAAACATATCTAGAGTCATCACGCAATTTATGAGACTGTAGCATGTGAACCTTCGAGCCCCTATTTAAGAATGCATTCGTCTTGAACCATCCCGGTCAGAGCTAAAGCCTGAGCCTTGGTTTCAATAACGTCGATGAAGATGACCACACGAAGGTCGAATATGATGGACAGTTCGACAAAGCGAGAGAGATAAAGTGGATATCTAACCGAATTCCTTCAAATTAGCCGGCACAAGAGCTTACAGAATGATTTGAAACAGTTTTCGCGATAGAATTCATTGCACCAGTTACTACAAGGTTTAAGTCCCATGCCGACGATCAAACGTAAAATTTAAACGTACATGGTATTGCACTCACTCGATTATGATTTTGACGTGTGATGCAACGTCGAGAAAACTTGTCAAATTTCCACAACCGTAGTTGTTTTTATCTCGGAGGGTACGTGGCGATTCACAATTCACTTGTGATAGCTCTGGGCTATCGAGTTGTTTGCAAGCCGATTGTGTAAGGCTGTGTCAGGGAATCGTACGAGCTTCTTAATGATATGCTATGTTTGAAGTGATGACTATGTGAGTTATTGTTAGATGCGTTGTACCGACACATTTGTATACCCTTGCCAGAGCTCTAATATTCAGCAAACAAGCAATACCTGGTCCGTCCCATTCGCCAATCGGCCCGTCCTATTAACTAATAGGACGGTTTATCCGAATGGGACGGACCATTAGTTAATAGGATCAATAAAGTTTTTGAAGATATAAAATTTGCTTTTTCTAAAGATTATAATACTACTACTACTAATAATACAACAAATCAATTGATCAATAAACTTATGATGTACTACCCCTATTTCTACCTCGTCGTTGCATACTAATGCATTGTGCTAGTAAAACGTCCTGTTGATCAACAAAAGAAAGCAAGAGTAAGGAATTCAATATTGATATTCATTGTATCTCCACGTCAGAGAAACCCTAACTCTAACTCTGATTCAACTTTTTAACTGCAAATTCTCAATTTTATTGATCCCATTAACTAATGGGAAGTCCCATTCGGATAAATCGTTCCATTGGTTAATAGGATGGGCCGATTAACTAATGGGCCATATTGGCGAATAGGACGGACCAGACCAACTATCGGAGCGATTGATTGTATAACAGAAGATAGGCAGCTTTTCCTCAGATACTAACTGTTACTTAAGTACCACAAGAGTTTTGTTTGGCAATCCAAAACAATATTCCAAATACACCAAACCAGCAAGAAATTCCAGTTTCCAGAGAAAGCTCCCTAATCGATAATGACTCTCAAGGTATCAGAGATAACCGACTTGGATGAGTTCATGGAAGTGGTAAAAGTAGAGCATAGAGCTTACGCCACGCCAGCCAACAGTCTCTGGGAAGTTCTCAAAGGTCCCAGCATCGAAGAGTGTACTGAAAGACAGTGGGCCTGGCACACAGGCACCCCAAACAGCCACTGGCTTGTAGTAAAGGATGGGGACAAGGCAATCAGTGGCGCTGAGTGGATTATCCATGAAACAAATCCATTTGTAAAGCCCCAACCTGTCGTGAAAGCAACCTGGTGGCCAGAAGGTATAATTTATTTTCCTTGATAACATCAACAATGATAGAGATGCTGACCCAAGTTGTGTATGAAAACAGGACCACTGAAAACTGTTTCCGATCATATACTTGAGACATTTTTTAAGGGTCGACCTTCGGTCATGAACCGCCCACACTTGCGTAAGCGTTCCTGCCTCTTTCCCCTCAATTATATAGTACACCTTCATTCGTATCGAAAATTACTGATTTTGTCCGCCAACTTCAGTAGTGGGTTACTGCTTTGTAGATCCTGAACATCGTCGTAAAGGAGCAGGTAGTTTGATGATGGAATGGGGCTGCAAGCTCGCCGATGAAATGGGACTTGAGGCATTCGTCGAGTCAACCGATGATGGACGTGAATTGTATAAAGCTCATGGGTTCGTCATTGTTCGTCCATTCTTCCTTGAAATGCCACCAGCCACAAGAGGAGATGAAGAGGAGTTCGCAAGGTTAAAGGAAGTCATTGCGCCTAAGCCGTATCGTGTCTGGCTCATGTGGAGACCCAAGGGTGGAAAATTCGAGGAAGGAAAGACCATATATTCGTGGGATAATGAGGAGTCAGCACATATTTATAGGACAGAGAAAGATACTAACAGTGCTGTCTCGTCCTTAAATTAGCCACCAGAAGTTTCAAAACAAATGATGTTGTCAACGTTGTGCCTCTCCTTTCTGTGATTTGTTGTACTTGCTGTGATCATCAGTGAGTGTACGAAGTACGCACTCATAGAACGATGAAAGGGTTGAATTAGAACATTTGGCGGGGGAGAGGCTCACGATTGAATGTGCGGCTAAACCGCGGGTTTCAACGCGGTCACACGTGACTATATATTTTTCTTCAATTTGGCGATTGGGAAGTTATCGATCATGAGCTTTTTTTAATATTCAGTACTTTACATTTGAAGACCTAATAAATCCATTCAACTTGATTGGAATATCTTCCTTAGTTTGAGGATGTTCTCAACCAACTCTGCCTTCCAATGGCTTCACAATGATGCGAAACCAAAATACATGGCACCGCCTTTCCACGCGCCTCTCCAAAAGTACGCATATCCAGCACCAGCATTATCATCTGAAGGAAACAACTCATCGCTTTACAATATATTGACTCCTTCATTCTTCTCAATTTCTTCCTCGTTTCCCTTCATCCAATCTTCAAGTCCAAGCCCAGCATCTGATTTCATCACGGAAGCCGCGACCAAGTCACAGGATAATTCGAGCAAAAATTGCTTTTTTGATATCACTGTTGATTCCGGTGATGATCCCTCACTCTCTTTAGATAGTTTGTTGCTTTTCACTAATACAATTGAAAGCTCCCGCTGGCCGAATCACATTCAAACTCCATGATGAGATCACTCCTCGCACTGCTCGCAATTTCCGAGAACTGTGTACTGGCCAACACGGATTTGGATATGCTGGAAGCCCCTTCCATCGTATTATCCCACAATTTATGTTGCAAGGTGGAGATTTCACCCGGGGAAACGTGAGTTCTAGCTCCCCAGATCACGTGTTTGGTGAGTAAATGCTGATATACATGTAGGGAACCGGTGGGAAATCCATTTATGGTAATAAGTTCCAGGACGAGAATTTTATAATTAAGCATACAAAACCTGGTCAATTAAGTATGGCAAATGCTGGAAGAAACACGTGAGTTTCTACTCAATCTATCGTTATGTCGATGAGTGGGAGGCGGTTGTTGACTGACGTGCTTTAGAAATGGTTCTCAATTCTTCATCACTACAATTGCCACTCCTTGGTTGGATGGTAAACATGTGGTTTTCGGCGAGGTAGTTGAGGGTATGGATCTTGTAAAGAGAATTGAGGGACTTGGAACTCGTTCTGGTACACCCAGAGCTCGTGTTGCTATTGCTAAATCGGGTGTTGTTGAATAAGGTAAAAGGTAAATGAACATTAACAGCGATATATGTCTGTATGGTAGAGGTTGGTTGTTGCTCTACTCAATTCAAGAAACGCGCTCAAAAAACTCATTCTTCCACTAAGGTACGCATGCACTCAATGCACATCAGATGATGTGAAATCATTCTCCAGATGAAGCTTCTTACTTGTTTTCATCGTGATGAGAACTACAGAAATTCATATTCGCAAACGTTCAGAGCACTGATTATAGAATGCTGCATGAAAGAACCCAGTGGTGGTGGTAAAGATGCTTAGGTACCACATTTGGAACTGTCGAGAAAGCGAAGATTTGACAAGATGTCATGATCGGTGGTTTTATAGACAAGTTAAACCTGAGAGTTGAGGTCTTCTTGAGCTGTACAATGTTTGGCGGCAGCATCCCAAAGTCAATTATTCTTGATGGTTCTTACGAGAGTTTGGTTTGGCAGTGTGAAGGAGCATGGTGGAAGTGAAGGGGGGGGGCACACTAAATCGCTCTCCTGCCGCCAAAGTTCACAAATGTACCTAGATACCAAAAATCGCCGATTTTTTGACAAAAGCTGAACTATTTTTGATTGCGAAGTAGCACTCGAACAATACCGGTATGATATTCTATTGATTCTAACCGAGGCTTGGAAATTATCACGAGGAAATATGTCGGTACATTGCATGAACATTTGGTTTTGAAATAGGGGCTGCACACTAGTCAATTTTAGATTACGGAAGATATAAGTCCGCTGTATTTTTCCGACTTAGTTCTCCGGCTCTTTACCCGCGATCTGGTGACACCAATATGAACTATCTTTCTGAGCCGTTGATTGGTGTTCATTACCCCAGATTTAAGCAATGCTTGCATGTGCCTTACGGAGATCGTGCCGACAAGCCCGTGGAACTCGAAAAATGGTTTGATTGCTACATTGTGGAGGCCCACCTACTCGACTCCATCAGTCAAATCAGTGGCGTGAGATGAGTGTGGGATGAATTTCTGTAATTTTATGCATTAATGTGCCTGTGATTGCAGGGGATTTTTCCGTCTATACAAAGTCCGCAATTATGACTTTATCACAAAGTAAGGCAATCCTCACTACCGGGCCAATAGGCTCTTATTGCTACCCTCCCATGGCATGCCCAGTAGTTGCAAGTCGACTTCAACCTTATGCCGCGTTTCCTTACTACATAAACCATTGGATTTCTCTTCCCCCTTATTTCCACTTGTACCCTTCATTCCATTGTATTGCATTTGAAGATATGCAAACTTCAGAATGAAAGCATCAGTTGCACTTATTACGTCCTATGCGGCCGCTCTTGTAACAGGTCAAGCTGCAGGGTATGCACAGTGTAAGTACCTCTTTGAATACTTTTGTACGTCTGCTAATATTCGATAGGCGGAGGACAAAATTGGGCGGGAGCGACAACTTGCGTATCCGGCTACACTTGCGTTTACCAAAGTGACTACTACTCTCAATGTGCACCAGGATCAGGTTAGCACTGTTGTCTTCCAGAGAGACTATTTGACATTGGCTAACGTTTCATTCAGTATCAACGACTCTGGAAACAAGGACTAAAACCTCCTCTACATCAGCAACAAAGCCAGGCACAACTTCGACTATAAGCACAATTAGTGAGCCTGTGAGCACCGCTACAACCATAACTAGCTACGCTAAAGCCGCAGGCACTGTATTTCAAATTAATGGGAAGAAAACATACTTTGCAGGAACCAACTGTTATTGGTGTGGTTTCTTGACTAACAATGCAGATGTTGACTTGGTCATGAGCCACCTTGCTGCTGTAAGTGAACCCATAATTTGTACTAGCACGTGCAAGTATCTAACCCATGATAGTCTGGACTCAAAGTTCTCCGAGTTTGGGGTTTCAATGACGTCACCTCAACACCAGATTCTAATACCGTTTGGTATCAATCGTTTGTAAAGGGCGCTTCGCCAGTAATAAACACTGGTGCCAATGGTCTCCAACGGCTGGACTACGTCGTGCAATCGGCCCAAGCTCATGGAATCAGTCTCATTATCAACTTCGTCAACAATTGGAACGATTACGGAGGAATGCAAGCCTATGCTACATACTATGGCATCGCCTTGACAGATTGGTACACAAACGCAGCAGCTCAAGCTCAATATAAAGCATACATTGCTGCAGTAGTAGCTCGCTACAAGAACAATACAGCAATCTTTGCCTGGGAACTTGCCAACGAGCCTAGATGTAGTGGATGTGCTACGTCAGTTATCACCAAATGGGCAACCACTACATCGCAATACATCAAGTCTCTCGACTCGAACCACATGGTTACAGTTGGGGATGAAGGATTTGGTCTCACCGTTGCAAACGATACATCCTACCCATTCACTTCCGGTCCAGGAACATGGTTCACAGATCTCCTTGCAATCCCCACCATTGATTTTGCCACCATTCATCTCTACCCCAGCTCCTGGGGAGAAATCGACTCATGGGGGTCTTCTTGGATTTCTAGTCATGCTAATGTCACTGCCGCTGCTGGCAAACCACTCGTGTTGGAAGAATACGGTTCAAATACTCATCTTAACGAATTGGGATGGCAAGGAACTGTTCTTAGTACCGCGACTGCTGGGTCTATGTACTGGCAATATGGCGATACTCTTTCGACGGGAAAGACTTCGGATGATGGTTATACGGTTTATTATGGAACATCGGAATATACAACATTGGTAAGTGGATCATCGGAAATATATGGTAACTTCGTAGCTAATGTGTAACTAGGTCACCAACCATGCCGCTGCATTGAACGCGAAAGCTGTTCCATGAGGAGGAGAGTTAACTTTGAGCAAGATCAAAAGAAGAGAAAAGAAGGGAGCGGGGGACTGGGTACAAAAGCTTTCTTAGCTGTAATCATAATTACATTTGGTCGTTCTCATACCCCTTCGTTTCCCACAAACGTCGCGGTCTTTTATTCCTTACCCATCCCCTTCCCGGGTCTAACCATCATACATTCCACAAATTCTCCCTTTCCCTCCACAGGTATAACTAATCTTCCTCTTTCCTCAAAACCAAAATGCTCATAAACCTCCTTCCCCACGGGACTAGCCTCCAAATAAGTCTCCACTCCCTCCCCATCCGCCCTCTGCAATCCCCACCTCATTAGTTTGCCCGCCGCCCCTTTTCCCTGCCATTCCGGCCTGGTAGCCACAATCTCCAAATACCAATGTTTCCTCTCCCCCATAATTTCCCTTCGCTTCTCAATTAGCGTCCCGAAAAAATGATTCGCAACTTGCACATCACAGCCTTCAGGCCATTCAGGCAAGTCATTAATAGTAGCTACTGGCGCGGATGTATCGTTCCATTTTGCATATGAGATGATTTCTTGGGTGGGGGAGGAAGCATCGTAGATGCAGAGGAAATGGGATGAGGGGTCGACGATTTCGGAAAGGATGGAGTTGTACCACCATATCCATGTGGCTTTGGAGCGGGGAAAACAGAGGAGAGATATCTCGTCGTGAGTGAAGGCCGAGAAGTACATGTTTGTAAGGGCTGTTGCGTCAGAAGCCGTTGCGGGACGGAGTGTGAGTTTCATGGTGGGTTTGGTCTGGGACCTGGAAATGCGGGGTAGAATGTTGAATTTCGGGTTATGAAGATTCTCTGATGAAAGTAGTGAAGTACCAAAGTCTACTATTGTGCAGTCACAATTGAAGAATGTTTTTTAAGTTAATTTCTATTGTTCTATCTGAGTACTATCTATATACCATAGAAGGAAGCTGTTTCGTTCTCGACGTCGTCGGCGTGAGTCAGCTTCTGCTCTGCACAACGATTTGTCATCGCTCATACAACCCTATATTTTCTACAAGTCAACTCTTACAATTTGACCCCTTCATCTACATTCAACACGACCTCAAAAGTACATGAACATTATTACTTCCAGGTCAACTCTCAAACTGCAGATCTATGCCTTCATTTAGAATGCCATCCCCGCTTCAAAATTGATGCGGGGGCCGGATTCACAGGTGACCTGTCAGACCAGGGTTTCGTTATTATTCCCAATTTACCGGCGACTTATCCGAAGCTACATCGGAATTTCGCATCGACATCCGGCTCAGTACCTGGATATGATTAAAATTCACAGATTGTTGGAGGAAAATTATGCTCAAAAGCTTGGGACCACTTTTTGTTTATAGAATTACTATTATCCACTTTTGACCACTTATTTCTTGACGTTTCATTCAAATTTCAAGCGAATGTTTGCTTCGAGTAACCGATTTGTTCTTTTGTTGTTTGCTATTCTCGAAGAAACCAAAGTCACGATGAAAGTTCCTCTTGCGCTTGCTGCTTTGTACCCTCTGTTTCTTTCGGCATGTGCGAAAACAGTACTTGATGTCGAACCGATATATATCGGCGATGTATTCTATCCGCCCTCAATGTACTTCCTGGCATGGACACCATCCACTCCATCCCCCTCCAAAGAGGTAGCCGGATCCTCAAAATCCACAACACCAGAATGGTGTCGAACCGCAGTCGATGCATCAAACAGCGCCGATTTCTCCATCGTCCATCCTCAATTCACACGGGGAAATCTCACCAATTTGCGATTCCACAATTATTTTTCGGAAGATGCATATATTGAAAGGAATGGGAAAAGATGGGGAGAATGTTATATCACACCTGAGAGTGGAGATATTGGAGGATGTGGAGATGGGGATAGATGGTTTGGATGGGGAAAGCGGACATGGAGTTGTTGGCCTGTTATAGAGGATTTTAAGTCCCATCATATCATGGGATATGAACAAGAGGAGGCAAATACTGGGACCATGATGAGTTTGACTGTTGGGAGTGGCTATACGGGAGCGATGGAACGTGTCTCAAGGGCTCAAGAAACAGGAAAGCCGAGGGGCAGTGAAGTCAAGGCGGCATTCACGGCGGTCATGACGGGGTCAAATTATTGAACGAAGATTGATTTTCGTCTGATCATATTGTACATGCTTCCGCTTCTCTTTGCCGCTTTCCATCCTCTTGAGTTTTCGGAGCGTAATGGAATTTTTATATTCGACGCGGCATCTGGAGTGGATCTTTACGCTGCTTCCCCGGAACGATGAGAAGTTTCGGTCCCCCAGGAAGATGTTCCACCCACACCAACTACTACCCGCAGCAAGTGCAGCATCACCTCACATTTTGATACACTGAAATTCTCCATCCCGGAAATTGCTCTAATCTTGATGAAGTTTCCTGCATTTATCACAACCAAACACTTTTAACCCGATCCTCCTTTCCTCCACGACATAACTTTCGGGCTCTCGCATAGACGCTTCATACCCTGAACAGTCTTTGCCGCAACATTTCCCGCTCCAAAATCCCTCCCGCAATGCTCGCGGATGCTGGTAAGCGGCAAAACTGAGGACTATCGATGAAAAGAATCCGATGCAACAGACCGTGATTATGAGATAATTCTTTCTGTGGGTGGTGAAGTACTCAATGTCCAGTTTCCTGCTCGGTTCTGCGGTGGTATGGAAGATGGAGAACAAGTGCGCTAGTCGCTGAATGAGAGTCGTTTGACTGTCGCTTTGATTGAGATTGAGGACTGCAGTGTTAACTGAATGCTTCGTCATATTGTAATTGGTGATGTTGTGATTTGGATTGATACTTTGTTTCGTGTAACGATGGTAATGCGGTGGTTTACACTGCCGTTTTGTTTCCTGTATTAACGACTGGTAATTTATCTGTGATTCGAAGACAACTCATAATTGAAATCTTGTAGATACCGATTTTGATGCGGTTGTCATTATGTAGTTTTGTTTGGGAAAGTACATTGGGTATTTCTTTAGTAAACTTAATGAAAGACTTTCCGTGAACAGCATGTGACTTGGAGAAGAATATTCCCAAGTTGTACGAGTTAGCTTCACCTACACGGGAAAGGATGCAAGTCGCAATCCAAGTATCAAATGTTGGAAATACCGATAAACCTCCATGATATTGGCTCACAATTTCTGTAGTACATGTAAGATTACAAGAACGTGCTCGGCAATTTTACCTGATAGACAGCTATCCAGTGGCGCAGTCTTCAACCTTCCATAAAAGCGGTAGCCATTTACAAGTTAAAAGACCCCCTTTACTCAATTTTCAGGTGATCATGCTGCCCTTTCGAGGCAAGCATCTAGGTAGATTTCCTTGTCCAGAAAAAGATTGGTAAAAGCTGTGCTTTTTGAGATGATCATCTCCTTTCAGATTATGCTCTCCTTGATGCTGATCAAGACCAGTCTTTTCTTAACATATTATTTTTATTTTTGGGGCAAAGTCGATGTATGATTTCATGGGCTTGATACACAGGAGGGCCCTGAACCTGCAACATCAGATGTCCTAGGACAATAGCTAGCACAATGACCATGGGCATCTCGAAGCCTTCCAATATCGCAGCTATCCTGCCAGAGACCGGCGTACCTATCTGTAACTAGTAGCCTGAGCTGGCCAAGCAGATTGAAATTCCTGCCTTCAACTACAGCGAAATCTGGATAGACAGCGAACCCATCGACCTTAGTTCCGAGGAGGAGATGCCCATTAAGCTTGTCGACGGATGGTAAATCATAAGAATGGCGGTACACGCGTACCCCGCTAGCTAGAAAGATCGGGATCTCATCGACAGCACCTTTTGGACGTGCAGTTTTCGTCATATGGCGCGTCACCGCAGATAGAAATGCTCGCAGGCCGATTTGATAGGATTCAAGAATTCAGCGGCGCACATTCAGCGGGTTCTGGATAGGAAGCTATTGCCACACAGACAGTACGCTCGAGCATTCATCGTTACATTCCCCCAAACTGCAGAGGACTATCTACAAACTCCAAATTGAAGGCTTAGTAGCCTGTCTGTTTAAACATGTAGACTTCATTCTTTTACATTAATCCAGACAATTGAACCATATTGCTTTATATCATTCCAAACATTCAAATATTATTATTCTTCACTATCAATCCGGACAATTGAACCTCATTATTTCAGTTTGATTCAGCGCCTCAAATATAACCATCGAATCATCCAATATGATATTTGTTAAGCATAAAAGATATAGGTTTTGGGGAATCAAATATGGACTTCAGGGATCTGATGTGAGGAGTTAATTCTATGAATTGAAGGAGTGAAATGAGGTTTTGTTGTTTGAAAAGGCTTGAGAAAATGGGGAGTATTGTATGGGATATATATATGAAATGGGGATCCATTGTGTGGATTTAGGATGGGAATGAGGGTATATTGTGTAATGCAAAACAATCTGGAAGTGGTTGTTGTTCGAAATAGCTTGACAGAATAAGGGACTATTGTACAAGATAAGATTAGAGAATTGAGAGGTATTGTATAAGATGTATTTGTGAAATGGGGGTCTATTGTGTAAATTGAGGTTGGGGAACAAGGAACATTGTGCAATTAAATTTGTGAAATGAGGACTTATTGTATAAAGCAAGGTTGGCAGTAAGGATTTATTGTGTAGAATGCATTTGTAGAATGAATGGTCATAGTATAGGATTTCTTTGGAAAATCGAGATACTGTAACGAAGACTATGCGGATGAATGAGTATTGTATGGCAACCATATGATGTTTGAGATTGAGAAATAGATGGGAATTGGAATGAGCCCCCTATTTATCCTTTCCACAAAATTCTGCATATCATTACGTCAGTTGAAATCATCCTTTCACAACAACAACAATTGTTTCTGTACCTTCTACTTGAACTACTTGACCTACTTGTTCTCATCCTTTGACTTACGCTTCGCAGGTGTAGTAGCAAGTCTGTGGACCAATCTTATCATCTTCGTATAGCACCTGGGAAGCCTGTAGCTCAGGAGCATACATTTTGAACGTTGTGTCTTGTTCACCAGGTGAACCTGGGCTTCTTTAAACCGCTGAGCCAGTGTCTTCCATACTGGGTCGTCTTCCGATTCTATATACTGGACTGTGTGGGAGAGAAATGAGGCCATGGAATCTCCTGGGAGTGCTCATAATAGGCGTAAAGCATTTCTCACGCTGTATTATAAAAGCACCCAGTCGGAGAGTTGGTGCTCCAGGCTACGCTATTGTTCATAGAACTTTACAAAGATAATAGCTCTCTGTTTCCGTTGGTCGCTCGTGTCATCTTTCATTTTTGTAATAAAACGACCGGTTATGTGTCTGTGTTAGATCCGACACACAATCACGAGGTTATTGAGGCTGAACACCGTAACATAAAGCTTTTAAACCAAATAAAATGTTGTTGATACTACATAAAGCCTAGTTATTGTATGAGCAAGATATTCAATGGAAAGGGTAGTCAGCCATACCATGCAAAACGAAAGTGGCAGAAGAATGTGCTAACGAAGGTCTAACTGAATGTGATATTTTCGAGAAGCTCGTCGCTTTTCCATGAGCGAGGTAGATCTTATATTCCAGAGAAGTCTATCTTCCTTCTCCCTTCTATGTTCATGCACAAGATGGGCATGTGAAAATTCCCGGTCAATCATAAGAAGATATATCGTCTGGTACGAATATACTTTGATCCTCAAGTGAGAGCGATTTTGGCTTATTTACAATCTTGGGTTTTCCGATTGTGTAGATGGATATCATATCAGAATTAAGTGTATCAATCACACTTTTTGGCCGGCCTTTGATCCACTAGCAGATTGAATTCTCGTCCTTACTGATACTTTTCAGGTGGTTGCGCGTCTGATCAACAGATATTCCGAGCAACCATCGCTTAGAAGGGTTTATATCCAGAGCATGCGCAGCAGTTCAACCTATTCTATTCCTAAGCAAATTGCTTGGAGCAGCAGAAAATCGATACCACTCTCCAGAGCTCGAGGTAGCATGCCTGGTCTACGCATGCCAAGCCTGAGAGTAATGCTTCGATCAGCAAGCTCATCCGTGATCATTCTCACGAGATCTTCAAACCCCATCATTGCTGGATTCTTGTATCTTACAGAATCCCAATTTCATGCCAAATTCAGCTTTTCTAGCAGACATGGCCGGAGCCGTGCCTGCCGTGTCTGTTATGGTAGAACCGTGCAACTTCCTGCTTATTCCTTTTCTTCTTTCCAGTGTAATGGCTCTGCCGTGCTACTGCGGTCCTACAGCAGGTAACAAACAAACTATGAGGTAATATTGGCTTCCGTCTGTGACGATTTCGTTTCCGGACCCAAGGTGGTGGAATCGATGTAAGCACCAAATCCCACAGTAGAGGCTCGATAAGCTGGGAGAGGATTAGTAAGGAGTTAAAGGCTAGCAATAAGAAAGTAAAGTCGTTTCTGTTATGTGGTGTATCATGATGCAAGATTGGCATAATGTAGGACTGAATCCAGGCTTTGGCCTTGCTTCTCATCTGTTGAAATTGCCGGATTCCAAGGGGAGGTCACCCACATCAAAAGGCTGTGCTTGAAGTCAGTCGAGGAAAGATAGCTGGTGACATATTTCTGTGCCATATCGTCGCAAAAGAAGGTACAAAAGCATCTGCCAAGTTAGAAAATCAACGCTTTGAGAGAACAAAACATTAGCCATCGAACGAGCAAGTGGGCAAGACAAAGACCCCGAAGTTGGTATGTCGGATCGATAAGGTATGGTGTCTATAGACAGTAGAAGTTGTCAACGTAGCTGAAAAGATGGATCTTAATTTGGAATATGCAATCGATTACGGAAAAGATGTAATTTGGAATGAAAAATCTTCAGACATGGTATCCCTTTGCATACTATCCCCTCCCCCCCTGAACAAAGGTTAAATTTTGGGCCTTGGAGTACACCCAAAATTTAACCTTTGTTCAGGGGGGGAAAGTAACACGAAGTCGAAGAAACAGCCTTTTCGGAGTACTTCCACATCAGGATATAATACACGAGTTAAGGTGTCCCAATCTGATTTGAAGGTATGATTTGAATGACATATTGGAATCTGGATTGATGACGAGATCTCCAAAGAATGTGTACCACATGCAGTGTGAGGTTGAATTCGGAGGTGCCCTGCATAGTCCGTTGTAGTATCAGGGCATCTCACGATGGTGTTGCCACTCACTTATTCGATTTGTAGTATGATTAACCGTTCCCAGCAGTGGTGACATTTGGCAGGTGGTAGGGACAGTGGGTTATGCATAGCCTCACAGGCTCACACCGACCGCCCTCCACTCGAAAACTTTTTGTAATTATACCTCTAATTAGACGAGGTTGACCTTTCCTCTCATTCAATATCACGTCCTCATATATGCGCATGAGCATGATGAGATGAACCCAATCCAGCGCATTTTCGCCAAGCCCTGGAGATTATACCAAGAATTTGATCAAGCATTTGCCAAGAAATGCCACGAAGTTACTATTATTATTCCAAAGGAAAAAGTAATATCCCTCAAAGGTCCTCTCTCTATCGAGTAGAGGCATTAATGTGGTTACATTACTGTAGGACCCCTGGATTTCCGTTGGGGGTTCTTCGGAAACCGCGAGAAACGTGTTGGCACTGAAGTCGATATTGAGGCCCGATAAATATTGATGCAGATGTCCCAAATCGTCTCTACTTGCGAGAATGAAACATCTCACGGCGGTGATGTATGTATCCATGATTGCGGTACATGGGTGTACCGGTATTTGCATGGTGAATCGGGAAAGCTTAATGGAGAAAAGCTTTATGGAAATTCAACGGTATTACTGAAGAGAGCAAGTATAAAGCGAAGGCTTCAGCTTCATCAACAAACTATTCTCTATCATTCACAACTTCACTCACCCAAGACTCCATTCAACAACTCATCAAAACCACAAACTTTTTACTCTTCAAGTCCTTCAATCAACTCCTTCAAAAAATCAAAATGCGTTTCTCCATGATTGCCTCTATCCCCCTCCTCTTCCTTTCCGCTCTCACCTCCGCTGCCCCAATTACAATGCCAGTATCCATTGAGGCCCGCGCCACAACCTCTACTCAAATCTACTACCTCGTCAACTGCTTCAACAACATCACCAATGCTGCCTATGCTGAGATCGACCACTACTCAACCAAGTCTTTGTCTCTCGCCGGCCAAACCCCAACCGAGAAAGCCATCATCAACACCTCCGAGTCTGTTGACTATGAAGATGGAACCTGGACCGCCACTACCCCATTCGCCATAACTGCCGTCATTGGTGAAGACGCTTATACCGCCAAGGCCGGCGCCAAAGTTGGTACCGCTACCGTCAGCAGCTCTACCACGGCCTTCACATGTGTCCGTCGCAAGAGATTTGTCTTATACGAGCCAAAGGCTGATGAGCAATGCTACACCGACTATGCTTGTCAAGTAAGTACAATTACTATCATCCACGAGTAATCATGGCGCAAGCTGACATCAATTAAATAGGCTTAGAAAGATTCCATCAGCACCTTGAGTCCTTCAGTCACTATAATGGATGAGCAATGGCTGATGCATGAGCGAGCTCGGATGTAATACGGGTAATAGGAGACTTGGAGAGGATGGTTTATGAACGAGTTCGGATGTAATATGGGTGATGAAAGACTCCAGTGGGAGACGATGAGACGATGACTATTGACGAAAGAACGATGACATGAGAGAATGACGAGTAACGATTTTACGATTGATTTAGTCCATTCTTTTGGACTTGGGGAATGGATATGATTGGAAAAGATAAAAAATCACTAGATAATTAACAATCCATATGCTTTGACACTTAAGTTCAGATGAAACATTTTAGTCCAGCTTGGACATTGAAGACTGTGCAGATATCGATCCGGCTCGAGACTCGAGAGCAACAGTATTTTTACCTTCGGATTGCCTGATTCTGTTCGAGACTCACGACTTGTCTTAGGTGTGATTTGATATGTATTGGATTATTCTATCAAGCTGAAAGTATACGATCTGAGAAATCAATATAGCAAAAGTACGAAGTAGGTATTGCCAATTTGCCACAACAATGAGTGCACGGATTCCTGGGAATATCCTCACGTATCGAAGATTCATTATTAAATCAACTTTTAACTAATCTTATTTATATTTCTGTTAATTAATATACGTCAAATATCTCTAATAGTTCAAATATATATATAAAACGTGTTGAAAAGGTTATAGTATACATTCTCCTACATTATTCTCACGAGTCTGTACACCCACTGCTAGAGTGGCGCCACGATTTGCCTCTCGATGATTTGTGTATAGAGACTTCATTAGCTGTTATACAACTCTCACTTCCAAGTCGACAGGCCACCCATCCATTCATTCATATATACACAAATACCAAGATTCTAGACGTTCGTATAAGTTTTCCTTTCTTGGAAAGAAATGATCCAAAGAAGAAGCCAAGAACGCCTAAAGACTATCAAAAGAGACAGGCTTCCCCACAAATTTAAAGCGTTTGCACATACCCCTTGAAATCTCAAATTCTCAATCGATCCTCCTCCACTCAAAAAACGTGGTAGGAATTTATTAACCAATCAATTGTACAAGATCTTCCGAGCGGACACTTTCGCTTTGTTTCACAGACCCTTTTCAAGAAGACGGAAAGACGCCACGGCTTTTCTTGGCGACAACCTAGGAAATTGCTTCACGGATTTCATGGAAGGATGTCCGGAATTGTAGTCAAAGAACAGACGATTCTTGCGTGGCAGATTCTTGTCGCTTGCTAAGATTATAACATGTCGAGTCAATTTCGATAATGTACGGAGTAGTAATGTTATTTATATCCTCCCTCCTTCTCTTTCCCCCTCCTCTTCTTTCCCTCCTCCTCATCCCGGCATCTCAAACCGTTGACATTCTTTCTTTTACAATCATATTCACTCTTTAATTATCGTCTTCTATTCTTTCATATACCTTCATTCTCAAACAAACCCATTCTTTAATCCATATTGACGACCAATATGAAATCATTCTTTTTAACTCTAGCCACGGGCTTTGCGCTCAGTGGTATGAGTATTGCGCTTCCGTTGGAGGGAACAGATTCTCAAGATCCAGGCTTTTTAGCCTTTCTTTCCAAACGAGCCACAATAAGTCCAGACAACACCTGTGGAGACTCGTTTGCTGGTGCCAATAAAAGCTATTCTTGTGATGCCACTGTAAACGCAGGAGGATGCTGTTCGGCCTATGGTAATTGTGGTAACACAACCGGTATGTCTCCAAAGATCATGTTGCATAATGTCATATACTAACTTGTGTCTCTTAAGACTATTGCGGGACTGGATGTCAAACAGGCTTTGGTACTTGTACCGGAGCAACAGTTCAACCATCGGACAACTCATTCGTATGCGGAGCTAGCAATTCAGGCATGTCCTGTACTGGAGGCCTTTGTTGTTCAGGCTCAGGATACTGTGGAAATACGACCGATTACTGCGACGTGGGATGTCAATCTAAATTTGGATCTTGCACTGCTAGTGCTAGCGAGCCAGCTACAGGAGGGACTTGTGGTCCAGCCTTTAATGGTGCAACGTGTGGGGGAAATCAATGCTGTAGTGGTGAGTAAACATGTCTGAATGACGCTAGCTTTCTCACTAACTTGCCCAAAGTTTCTGGATACTGCGGGATCACTCAAGAATATTGTGCCGACCCAGGAAGCTGCTTACTTGGATATGGAAGATGCGACTCGGATACAACACCTGCCGGGCCATCAACTCTCAATGCTGCAAGACCATTAAATGGACCTATCACTTACAAGGATGATATTTATGACTGTGTGCAAAAAGGAGTGGTTGCCCTAACCTACGATGATGGCCCATACGAGTACACTTCTGATCTTCTCGATATCCTAAAGTCATATGGTTTTCAGGCGACTTTTTTTATCACGGGCAATAACAATGGAAAGGGTGAAATCGATACTACGGCCCCATATCCATCTCTGATTCAACGTATGATTGCTGAGGGACACCAAGTTGCTTCCCATACCTGGAGTCATTACTCTCTTTCGAACATCTCCCACGACCTTCGAATGCAGCAGATGGTGAAGAACGAGATGGCCTTCAACAACATCATCGGAAAATGGCCAACCTATATGAGACCCCCCTATTCTGATTGCAACGAAGCGTCAGGATGCTGGGCAGATATGCAAACTCTGGGGTACCACAGAGTCTATTTCGATTTGGACACTCAAGATTATTTGAACCCTTTGCCATCGCAAATTCAGAACTCCAAGGATATTGTGCAGAAGGCCCTTGCTTCCACGACAGTCACAGACTACTTGTCAATTCAGCACGATATCGTACAACAATCCGTCGGTAACCTTTCAAGTTACTACTTCGATCGAATCAAGGCCAAAGGATGGAAGGGTGTAACAGTCGGGGACTGTCTAGGCGACACTGACAGAACCAATTGGTATCGTTCTTTCAATGATAATTCTGCATCTGCAAGCGTAAAGACCAGCAGTACTTCTGCATCTACTGCATCTACTGCAGCAACAATTATCACAACTTCTGCGTTATCCTCGACTATTACTCCTTCCGCAACCGGAACAACCGTGAAGTCATCCACAAGCTCTGTCAAAACTTCAACGAGCTCTACAAAGGCTTCCTCCACTGTTGAGCAATCAACTTCAGCGGTTGTTCCGACGCCCACAGATACTCCGACTCCAGCAGCAACATGCGCCGTGTCAGCTGGAGATTGGTGTGGCAAGATTTCACCGTTCAACAACATGTTGACATGCCAAAAATCAGCAGCTGCCTGCTATTCAGACACCTTGAAATGTGCCACTACCGCCGGATGGAAAAACCTCAAGACTTGCGCTACTTTTACCACAATTTGCGAGAAGCTGACGCTTTATTGTCTAAAGTGTGTCAGGTCTGGCTGCTCGAACGCTGCTTTTGGGTATTAATTTGAGGCACGTTGTGATCACTCCAAGGGATGACAAGGCGTTATAAAACAACGGATTGGGATAATTGTTCGCGAATTCGGCCATTTCTGTCATGGAATTTGAGTCTTGAATTATCTGAAATGTCATAAATTTGGGATGGAAGTGAAGGGGATGTTTCCAATATAGTCTTAATTCATGCAGTCGGTTTTACATCTGATGGCCCCAAATTAATGTCGTCTCCTATATACGTAATGAAGTGGGATGATAAAATGGGAGATGAGATCGACTTAACAATGCCCTCAATTCTTGGATAGGCCCAATTGACAAAATTGTGAGGTTCGAGATTAATCACTTGCATGATAAAGTCGTTGTATCGCATGGGTAACATGATACACTGGTAAGGAACCCTAAGTTTCTTCAACCAGTGATATCTCGCTTCGATGGAGAGATGGTGGACTGCTGACCAGAAACACGAAATGATGGATGTTTCATTATGCATAATTAAATATAGCTATGAATAGTTTATACCAACAGATGTAATTGAAGTTGCGAACCTTTACTTAAAAGTTCTTGTGCTGGTGATATTCTTTCTAGAATACGCATTTGTAAACTCTTGAACTCAGCTGTGTTTGCAATATGTTTTCCGCCTTTAAAAAATCGTTAAGAATAGAGCCAAAAGTGGAAGCACCGAAGGAGGAAACTTCGAATAAGGATGCGAAAGATGAGGATGCTAGGATAGAGGATGTGATTGTGGTAAAAGATCTTGATGCGACGAGATTAGGACGGGAGAGTTTGAAGAAGGAAGAAGTTGGAGAGGAAGAATTGTTTGTGGTGAAAGACCTAGATGCAAAAGTGGGCGAGGAGGCCACGAAAAAGGAACAGAATATGACGGTAGAAACGGAAATGGAAGATATAAGGATGAAGACGGAAGAGATTCATTCAGAAGAAGTTTTGGTGGTGAGGAATCTAGACGCAATGGTCGAAACCGAAGGTGTGAGAGAGGGAGATGTTAGAATGGAAGATAGCAAGAAGGAAGTCGAGGAAGAAGAAGGATTGGTATCAACAGTAACATCGAAATCAACAAACGACATTAGATTTCCATCACCACCATCACCACCATCACCACCATCATCAGAAATTGGTGATACTGTTGAAGAAAGAGAAGGTACCGCTTGTCCTCAAACGCGCTCGGCAATTATTAATACCCCTGGCAACGATCGTTGCTTAGTGGGGTCAGGACCGGCAATTACCGCCAATCCCGATTCAGAAGTAAACAAAAATGAGGAGACCAACACATCCACTTCACCACGTCACTCGCGTGCAAGTTCACCACATCCATCTGAAAATCACAGTCACACACAGAATAATCAAGAGAAAAGACTTTCTTCTTCCACAACAGATTTTGAATTTAACGCTCCGAATACCCCACCCGCGACACCGCCAAGGGTAGTTAGGCGTGAAAGATCTGCGAGCCAAAGAGAACGCGAGATACTACGATCGAGACAATTTTCCGAAACTGCGCGCTTACAAAGGTCTGCGGACAAGCCCGAGAAAAGCGAAGAGGATCTTGGGTTAGGAAGAAGGAGGAAGAGATATCAGCATAGACACAAATCAAAGGGTTCAAATTCAGGCTCAGGAGAAGCATTGAAAGCAGTCGAACCACTGCATGAGCATCAGCTTGGAAAAATGGCTTTTGCTGAACAGCAGCAGTGGATTACGGTGCAACAGAAGACATTCACAAAATGGTAAGTTGAGTCGACTTCTTTGGCGAAGAATAAATGAGTACTTACTGGCAGTTAGGTTGAACACCAAAATAGCACACAGGAAACTGGAGGTGGTGGACTTGGTCAAAGATTTGAGCGATGGAGTAAGGATTCTGCTCAAAATTCTCCTGCGAATGCTAACACAATAGGTTATTCTCATCCATCTTCTGGAGTGCCTTTCAAACGAATCACTCGGACGATATGCAGCGAAGCCTAAACTACGAGTACAGCGATTTGAGAACGCAAATTTGTCCCTGGACTTCATCAAATCTAGAGGAATTCAAATGACAAATATCGGAGCCGAAGATGTTGTAGACGGAAACCGCAAAATCATCCTTGGCTTGATCTGGACGCTGATTCTTCGATTTACTATATCCGATATCAACTTAGAGGGTATGACCGCCAAGGAGGGTTTATTGCTATGGTGTCAAAGAAAAACGGCTTGCTACGAGGAGGTCGATGTTCGCAACTTTACAGACAGTTGGAATGACGGTTTAGCATTCTGCGCACTGCTCGATATTCACCGACCCGATCTAATCGATTATGATACCTTGGACAAGGATGACCATAGAGGCAATATGCAGTTGGCTTTTGATATTGCAACCAAGGAGATTGGCATCCCAGCTCTTTTGGATGTTGAGGATGTCTGCGACGTGGCTAAGCCGGATGAGAGAAGTTTGATGACCTACATAGCTTACTGGTTTCATGCCTTTTCGCAGATGGAGAAGGTCGAAAACGCTGGTCGAAGAGTGGAGAAGTTTGTGAACAACATGCAGGGCGCTTGGGAGATGCAGAGTGCCTACGAGAAGAGAATGAGAGCATTGTTGAAGAGTATCAAGGAGCAGGTTGTTACTTGGCAGGACGCGACTTTCGAGGGCACATATGTGGATGCAAAGAAACAAGCGACTCACTTTAGTTCGTACAAAAGAGGCCAGAAAAGAGCGTGGGTTGCAGAGAAAAGCGACCTTGCCGCGCTATTAGGGAACATAAAGACGAAGCTCAGCACATACCGACTTCGAGCTTACGACCCTCCGCCAGAGTTGCGATTGAGTGTTTTAGATGAAGAGTGGGCAACATTGATGAAGGGTGAAATGGCGAGAGGTCAACTGATAAACGAGACCATCAGGGAGTAAGTTTTGTTTGTGCGCAAAGTGAATTATGCTAATAAGCTCTCAGTATCAAAAATGCCTTACGAAGGTCTTTTGCCGATAAGGCCAACGATTTCGCAACCACTTTGAATACCATGCAACTGGCAATATCAGGATTGGAGGGTGATGTGGAGGATCAATTAGTTCACGTCCGTCGACTACACGACAACCTTCCGCCTCTCAACCAATTTTTGGATCAAATCGAGGCTATAGACAAGAAGTGCGAGGAAGCGAACATTGAGGAGAATGACTTCACGACTTACACATACGACGAGCTCTGTTACGAAATGAGTCTTGTCAAAAATTCTGTTGCGAAGAAATTGGCATTTTTGGACAACCAAGTAGTAGCTCGAAATATGACGAACTTGACGCCAATACAACTCGAAGAATTCGAAAGTGTTTTCCGACATTTTGATCGCGACGCTACCAACAGTTTGCAGGAACTGGAGTTCAGTGCTGCTTTGGCGTCTCTCGGTCTTGTCTTTTCCGAAGATGAAATGCACGACTATTTCCTCGATACATCAAACGGGAAAGACTACGTAACTTTCGAAGAATTCATCCGATTCATGGTGGATGTCACAGAAGACCAAAATACAGCAGAACAGGTCTTCCAGTCTTTCCGCGAAGTTGCGGACGGCAAACCATATGTCACAGAAATGGATCTGAGACACAGTTTGGTACCGGATGAAGTCATTGAAAAATTGACACAATTCATACCATTGCACAAAGGTCCTGATCTACAAGAAGACAGAGGTATGCCACAATATGATTATATCAGTTTTATGGATAAATTACTAGGAGGGAATGAGGATGATGGGAATGATGGTGCTTTGAGCGAGTTGACCAATGGAAGAAGTCCGAAGAGAGCGAGTGGCATTGGCGGAAAAATAAACGGGGCTCACTGAAGGAGCTAAGATTTTTGGCCGGCGGGGGGAGAAATTCAAGCAAGTAAGTATATTTTGTCATAACAAGCGCATTCGCCGGTGTATCTTTTTGTATTCGGTCGTTGGTCTGCCTTGGATTTAAGGATTGGGCGGGTGGAATCGAATCCTTATGGGAATGGCGAATCGATGGTCGAGCGATGGAGTTGATACTTTATTTGGTCGGCTTTGCCTGGAAACATAATTAGACAATGTTGAAATGTTTTATCGACTTTCTGCTTATTGGATGGAACGATATCATTTAACTTTCGTCCTCATGCGCGATGTACTAAATAGATGGCAGAAATACCAACTACCTTAGCGCAGTCTTCAATGTTTCAATTCATACTGATTAATCAACTCTCTTTTGGGCTCAAAGTCCTCGAAGCAATCTTCAGTGGTCGACAATTAATTTGTCTGAGGGATTCCATTTTGAAGGAGAGTGAGTGCTTTTTGGTGTGCGAGTATTTTGTACATCGCTTGCCGCCCCTTCATTCTTCGGTTCCTAGTGAGCTCTAATGCCACGCTGTGAACTCCATACCAGGGTCAGATTGAATGAAGATTGATACCAATTACCTACACATTTATAGTGTTGGATTTCAATTCCGAAATGTAAACAAAGCTTCCCTGATAAAATCTAAAACGCCCAATGATCTTTACTACTTCAAAGGAACCAAATCGATACAGGCAATTAAAAACCCCTTCAACTTTCCCTAATACCTCATCTCCAATCCTAACCAAGTGATCGTTTAATAACGTCTCCTTCTTAATTCCCTTAATTTCCTGCTACGTCGCTGCTATCTGACCAACATCCATCATTGGCAATCTGATACTATTCCTCCCAGTCGTCGACAACCCTTGCCGATGATTCGCTCCATCTATCACTCGCGGCTTTGCTATACTTACATACTTCCACCGTCCCATTCGACTCTTTTGCAAAAGAATTATACACATTGTATCTAACCGTTGTAGTTGGGAGGCGTAGTTTAATAGTCATTGGGCAAGGACTATTTCCTTTTTCATTAGGTATTTATCAACATATTATTGCTGTATGTTTGATTAAACCCAAATCAATATAGACCATGCTGTAGCATTGAAGCTCATTATTTCAATCCTTTAAGTATCATCTTATGTGAACCAATCACTTCGAATAATTAAATCCTATACCCCCTGAATGCACTTGCCCAAGATCTTAAACCATCAAACGCCGAAAAGTATACCATATGCTACAAACGAATTCTTCCATGCCTGTGCTCCAACCACCAGCCAAACAGCGATACAAGTACTCCCAATCCGGTCAAGCCAAGCAAAGAACCCCAAAACACCCACAGCTGCATCCTCATAGAACTTCGCATCGCAGTAGCCATAGGACAAGTAATCATATCTTGTTCCGGTGCAACAATCGTCTTCATTCGCTCGATCTCGCTCTTCCCACTCCGAGTCCAGGGACTGATTGCACCGTGAAAGCCCTTCCCTTCAGGATCGCGATTGCGGATGTTGAAGAATAGACCGGGGAGTTCTAGTCCGTCGCTAAGAAGACAGTGTACCTCATGCTTCATTTGAGGGTAGTCTTCTTTGGGGTCAAGAATGCGAGTCTTCGATCTCTCGAGCAGTACATCAAAACCGCCTGTAGCAAAGCCATTGGTGGCAAAGTGGTAGCCGGTCGCGTTGCCGAAGCCAAATTTGAGGGCTTGGGTGTGGGTACCTAGGATGGATGGGAGGAAGGTGAAGAGCAGGGGAATGTCTTCGTGTGTGGATATGCTGAATACTGGGTTGTTGCATGTGGAGGTTAGAGGACAGTAATAGCCTACGTGGTGGATGGAAGAACCGATGGTGTGGGTAACGTAGTCTGGTACGGCCCTGGGAAAGTTCATGGGAGTAGGGTATGTTGAGTCGAGTAGCGCTGATGGATTAGAATGGAGGTTCAGCGGTTGTTTCTTCGAAAAATGGGGACTGGCAAAGTTAATAAGCTCGGATCGAAGTGAAAGTAAAGAGTCGCTAAGAAGTAGTACAGAAGCAATGGTACTGGTTGCGCAATTGGAAGAGGAGGTATCTTGAGAGAAACTGGCGCAGATATCCGTAATACCATCAAAGGATACAGACGTCCTTTCAGTTTGAGCACCTGCTGCTGCAAGCAACCACGCTGGTCGCTGATTGTATTCATGGCTACTTGAATTGGAGTTTGAAGACGTTGGGGAGTTGCTTTGACTACTTCCAGGTTGTGGGAAGGCTAGGGTTGCGTTCTTGTGAGAGTGACTATGGATTGATGTGGCCCTCGCTGGGGAAAGGCGGGCAGCATGATATAGAAATATATTCAGTGATATGACAACTATAAGACACTGGACTGCGAATTTTTGGAATTTCTTTCGCTCTCCCTCGCCCCCTACTTCGCGTATCTCTCGACCGGGCAAATCGAATACGGTGATAGGTAGCTTTTCATTGGAAAATTCATTACCTGGCTGTGAAGAATCCATAATGGTCGGAAAGAACCTCGAGAACATCGACTGGGGAAGGTTTGAGAATAGTACATAATTTAAATTGAGGACGATGAAGGCTCTTGTACTTTATCCACCCCGCTGAGATAGCGGACCAACTGGTAGCCGCCAGCATGCCATATTACAAGGCGCGCGCGGCGCTTACACTTGTAAGATTTTAAGATACTACACTGGGCATCCTCCAGGATGCAACTATGAGGTCCTAATTCCGTATTTGAGCAGATTTTATAGTATGTCAGCGGTGGGGGATGATATCTACTGCTTACCATCATGGCCTTGGCGGCCCCCTTGGAGAAGTGGGGGAATTTTAGAAAGTTAATTGTAGGGAGTATCATAAGTCCATATATATATCTGGTTCAATTCTTTCAATTCATTGCTACATCTTCGCCAGAGCTGTTTATGCTGGAAGTTATTCGCGCCACACAGGAAAATCCGTAATTCTGCCCATTATTTTTGGGGTGGTTGATGAAAGGATATCATTTCCCGGAGCGCTTGAGTTTCGGAGCTTCTAAAGGCAATAGATAGAGGCTGTTACTGAGTCGAGGCTGTATTTGATAGGAGCTTGCATACACTCTCTAACTCAGAAACAGACGATTTCATTTTCAAATAATTTGGGAGGTTCTAAGAAGAAAGATTATTAAACAAAAAATGACTAATATAGGTTCAAAGACAAAAGCTAAAAATTTGGAAAAAAAAAAGTTTCTATAAATTGATATACCAATCAAATCATTTAGTATGTAAACAATTTGAAGAGCTACTTACTATGATTGAAGATTTGATCTATATACAAACACCTCAAAAACCATTATAGCGCTACCTCGAAATCTAATATAGTATATCTGCAAAAGGGTCGTTATTCTCCCCTCTAGGGATGGGCAAAATACCATTATATAATCTTATAATATTCATCAACTCAATATAATATGTAATATTCATCAAAGCCAATATATATCACTTCCCAAAAGGGTAATTTTGAAGGCATTCAAATGGCTAGTTAAAATGTCAGAAATGATTACATAATTCGATATTATAATCACATGATTATTTTGAAAAAACTCAAGGGTTGATTGATAATAGTAAACTTTTTTACCACCCACCTAAAAGTTTTTAGGAATTAGCTCCACTTTCATTCATCTTAGCGATTCTACCTAGGTATTAGCTGCAAGAACCTTGGCATAACCTTGGCATAATATTTTATATGCATCAAAAGCTGTGATAATATGATATTATATAATCATGCCCCCAAATATATATTTTGCCCATCCCTACTCCCCTCCCCGAGTCCCCCCAAGCAAAGGTTAAAAAGTGGGATTTATTCACTAATATCCACTGATATAGTACCTAAATAGTTGGGCTAATAGTATCTCCTACTCTCCCCACCCCCTGAATAAAGGCTTAATTTCTGGGCGGGGGAGAGTAGAATATATCATCTACTACGGAGTAGCCTATACGTCGTCAGAAAATTGAAGATATACGGTATCAAAATCTTTACTATTGACTAATTGGGAAAGCAGTCAGCTCTTGCAAAGAACACACAACTCATATTGTTGTTATTATATTATTGTTATAGGCCAAACTCACTGTTTAATCTTTGCTCAGGGGGAGAGTATCGGCCTCGGTAGATAACCGGGGAACTGTAATGTATATTAGAGTGTAGGCTAAAGGATCATTTCGCTTGAATAGATGCATCCTGATTCCTGACTCAGAATATGAGACTTTCTCGAAAGTCCTGAGAAAGTCCCACTGCTTTTCGCGCTAGATTCCATTATTAGTTTATCCCGCACCTTGAGATGTTGTCTCGTGGACGGGTATTCTGTGGTGAACTCGTATTGTAATGGTCGGAAGAGTGATTTTCCCGAACCGAAAGTGACTCCGATTTGAAGCAAATTCTCCCCGCGGTGTTAGCAAGGATTACACCATATATTCGATACAAAGCATCATTTCTAGTAGTCTGCTTTGTCATCTCCAAGTTTCAAGATATAAACGTCGTTACGTGGAGCATGTTGGTCAAAACTGGAGCTTATTTGGTTTCTTCTAACATTTTGACGATTTGCACATGGCATGTCTAAAGCGAGCGAATCGAAGCTTTCCTTCCCAAATTTTATCATCCACTGGAGTTATGTTATACTATCAATGTTGTTCTCTTTAGCAGAAAATTTCATCAAAGTGAAAAGAAAAACCATCTACTTTTGTAATCCCTTCAATCGAAACTCTTGTTTATCTTATCACCTTACCCAGTACTACTTCACCCTCCCCTCCCCCCCTCTTCAGCCCCTCTCCCCTTCCACAAGGGATATTTTACTACTCGCTCCCCCCAAGCAATTGTTACACCCGATTTCATAACGTGTTTCCAAAACCTTAAATTTCAGTACTTTTGCAAAAACACCTTATTTCTATAATCTCAAATATTATATTTAA
>NGKG01000003.1:1319526-1336612 GCA_002162505.1 Myriosclerotinia scirpicola
CTAGCCTCCTGAATAAAGGTTAAATTTTTGGCGTAATACAAGCCTAAAATTAACCTTCATTCAGGCGCGGGGGGGGAGTATAAGCCCCTGTACCGTACGCGGGTAAGATTTGGCTGGAGCGATCGAATCTTATATTAGATTAACTATAAGCTTTTACGCATCCAGATCCATGCCTCCAGATATTCCGCAACTCGGGGACAGAACAAATGAAGTACTCATCTTGTAACAACCAAATTCATTGAAGCATGTGCTAGTTTATCAGAGTTGCAGATGTTCTCGTAGTATAAGTTATAACAGTAAGATTTCAACATTTCTACACTTCTCCTGCGAAAGTGGAGGTCCGAATCGTTGGATGTAGTAAAGCCGGTTAATCAACAGAAAGATAAATTTGATCTCAGATTGTACTTGGGTGCTATATGAACACAGGCCATCGGATCCTGCAACGGGGATCCGCTGCAGAGCATGCATCAAGAGATTTAATCCGATTGATCCGGTAGGGTAGAAAGTTTCCATTACAAACCAAAAGTTAAAGTTAACTGCCACTTACTCCATATCAATGATGACAAGGGAATGATCGAGACTATCTAATGGCGAAGAAACAGGCCTAAAATGATATTCCATTGTCTTTGTTTGATGCGGAAAACCCAAAGTCTTTGAAATCTAAAAAGATTTGAACGTTACTTTCTCGCAAAAGCTCTTCAAGATGAGCACAGTCAATGTCTCCATTAGCCCTCCGGTTGTGAACAACCCTCGTGGAACATCCGTTATTATAGGTACTACTACGCCATTGACCTTCGCTGTGATTTTTGTTTGTCTTCGAATATGGGGTCGATATCGTTCCAAAACTTCGCCTGGGTCGTTTGTACCATCAATTGGTGAACCACGATATTGGATGATGGTTTCCGATTTGCCGATCATCGCTGCAGCTGTAAGTTCTCTGCGCGGGATTTTCTTGAACCTTTTAACATATTTTAAAAGGTAGTTACCGTCGTTCTGACCGTCATTGCTTGCGTTGGTGAGTGTATTTACATTGTTGTGTTTCGTGGATAGATGCTGATATGGTTTAGGCGCGCAGTGGGGATTTGGGCTTCATGCCAATCAACTGAGCAAGACACAAATTGAGATGTCGTCCGAGGTTTGTCTTCATTAGTCAGTACATATTGTATAGAGATGTTCTAATCCGACATAGATGTTCTACCTCTACCAAATATTCTACGAACTTGGAGTTGGCCTCTCAAAGATCGCGACCTGTCTACTCTTGTTGGCCATTTCGTCTCCACAGATGAAGAACTACAATCGGTGTTGCAAGATAATGATTGTATACATCATGGCATACTCCCTCAGCTGCGCTATTGTCACAGTTTTTCAATGCGGAATCAACTTTAAGAGTAATTGGATTCCTAGTAACGACCAGAGCCAATGTTCCTCCAAGACCGCTTTGTGGTTTAGCCATGCCGGTTTGAATGTTTTTGCAAGTGTGGTAGTCGCAGGACTGCCTTGGTGGCTCTTTTCTTATGTTACCTACAAGAGAAAACACATTATAGCAATGGTCATGACTATATTTGGTATTTCGTAAGTCACTCTACCACTTACTCTGGGAAAAGGTTATTGTCTGACTTCTGAATAGCGAGATCGTCCTCGGGTGCTTGCGTATAAAAGTACTTTACGCATCTACTCTGCCCTCTGGTGATTCGAATTGTAAGTCTTCCCTGGTGCTCTGATGAATACACAGATGACAGTGCTTACTCAGATTCTTATAAAGATAGTGCTACGTCTGGAATATTGGTCTCTCAGTTGGAAGTTAATTTCGGCATAATCTCAGCCTGCATTCCGATTGTTTTGAAGATCGTGGAAGACGGCATAAAGCGCCTCTTTAACTTTAGCATCGGAGACACAACTGTTGACGCGGAGCCGCACTCCCAAACTCGATCCCAAAATCTAGGCGCGATTGGTAGCCATCTACCGACTATAGACAAATCGAAACCTCGTTCGCAATACGAACGATTTGGAGATGATGACCTTGAGATGATTTCAATTCAATCAGAGAACAGCAGAGAAGACATAATTCGTAATGACAAAAAGCTCGATCAAAAGATCTAGATTGAAACATCTTCCGCGGTTGAAAGGGAGCTTGACACAAAATCCGAAAATATGCAAAAAGCTAGAATTCACCGCAAAGTTGGCACCAGCTAGTAGGAAGACCATTTAGCAAAATGAGCCTGGAACAGATCTAGATGCAGAATATGAGAATATGAAAATGAAAATGAACCCAGCTGTAACAATACTGTAATTATCTTCCCAAATTAATTCTCCACTAGCTTGCGTAACATCAGTGCAAACATTGTGGGGAATATTCTTGCCTTGGTATGGGCCATATGATATGGCTCATATCAAAAATTCAAATGGGTACTACCGGTATGGTTGGCGATAATAAGCTCATCATGGCAGACTGCTCCAGAAGGATTTCAAATCATGTGATGTGGTTTCTTTACGCTAAGCCTAGAGATGAACCCCTGACGGTTTGTGGGGAATGACAATCTCAAGACTCAAGAGCAGCGTTCTCATTATTGTGGGAAAATTGTACGGAGTTCATGCTTCTGAATGCAAGAAATTATGACTCAGTTGTACGACTGACTGACTTATCTTATCTAGTCAAACAACGAATCAATTTATCGCTTTTTGCCAGATACCAGCCTCAACTGATTTATAAGCGCCACCATTTTCGAGGCTTCTAGTCCTCACGAATCCACTAATGACCCCACAAAATGATTTGTTGTCAATCCGGGCCAGCCCGAAGTGGAGATCACATGCTCTTCCCTGTTGTAGTGCCATGTCACTCCTCACCAATTTGTTGTTTCAACCAATCATACCAATCAGGCATTGCATCGTTGTCTCCTCTAGATCATGTACAACAAGTTTCCACACTCGCCTCGCTGCAACCACAAGATGGCTTCCCCACTTTGTCACACCGGTTTTTATAATTTCGATCGAAATTGTGAAAATACGCTGTATCCATGGATCCTAATTTCTCAACTCCACATCTAACAGTCGTTCTTCACTCCGCCCTCACTTCTTATCTCACTACCCTTCGCAAAGAACAATCATTACACGAAGCTGGACTTCCTCGCCAAGGCAAAAACATTGAGACCATAGAAGAATTCGAAAGAAGAAGAGGCAAAGAAGACAGGATCGCAGCTGTCGAGCTTCTTTTAAATTGGGAGGAGAAAGTAGCAACACTCGTTGAGAAGTGGGTGGGTCAGGGTGAAGGAATCGATTCAGGAACTGCAGGACAGGACCTAGTCAGAGAAAACGAAAGTGCAGCTAGGCTGCGTTTATATTTGATCGACAACAGAATACCGGTACAGCAGCGCGAGATCGAACACGAAGAGCCTTATATCAATATTCTTACCGGAAAATGGATATACCCTAACACGGCAGGTCCCTCTAACGATTCTTTGTCGACTACTTCCGATGGATTCGGACAGATTCATACGCCCAAGACAGAACCAGAATATCTCAACGAAGTGATTCCAGATTTGCTCGAAGACATCGATAATTTGATAGAACTTGACTGCTTCACTCCCAGAACCGAGCAAATTTCTAAGGATATGAAGGGCTACTTGAAGCATCTTATGCCCCCTTTAGTTCCCCCAACCGGGTCGGGGTCCAAGCCTCGATCTCGGTCACACTCCCGGTCTCGATCTCAGACCTCGTCCGAAAAGAAACCAGAAGTCAAATCCAAGCCGAAATCGCGAGTTGAATCTCAATCGTCAAGCAAAAAGAGCAAGTTACCTTCATCTCGCCCACGGACCTCGCGGCCGAACATTGAGTCTAGTTCTTCCAGTTATAGTTCAGGATTATCATCCGATGAGCTCACAGCCCAGAGACTCCAAGCTGAATGGGACCGCGAGAATGAGCTTCTCCAATCCCAGCTACAATTTGCACGCAACCTGGAGAACCGGAGTCCCTCTCCAACCCAGTTTGAACTCGATAGACTCGAGGCTCAAAGACTGCATGTTCAAATTGAGGAAGAGCAAGCTGCGTCTGACGCGAGGCGTGCGGCCCGTCTTGAAAGGGAAACAGAAGAGGCCATAAGAATTGCTACCGAGTGGGAGAATGAGGACAGCCATGCTGCTGCTCTACACCGAGAATGGGAAGAGCAAGACAGGAGACTTGGTGAGCAAGAGGACTTGGCGATTGAATTGCATCGGAGGGACGAAGAAAGGGCAACTTCGCATGAAAGAGACTTAGCTGCAGCGCAGGCCGCTCAGGCTCGATGGGAGCAAGAAGTCCAGGAACAGGAGGAACAATTGAGAAGAGCGGCCGAAGATGAGGAGAGAAGAGAGAGAGAGGCAAGGAGAAGGAGAACTGCTACTGAAACAGCTGAGGTAAAGCGAAAGACCAAGTTGGAGAAAGAGAGAGCCGCTCGTAAAGAGGCCGAAAAGAAAATCAGAGTTGAAACAGAACGGTTACAGAGACAACAGGTCGAGAAGAAAGCTAAACTGGATCGAGAACATCGAGTAAACGAGGAAGCCGCCAAGAAAATTCAACTAGAAGCCCAGAAAAAAGAAAGGCTGCGCGTTACAGATGCCAAAAAAGCACGCGAGGTGGCTGATAAGGAAAAGCAGCGAGTAGCGGATGCACAGGAAGCACGTGAGCTGGCGGAGAAGGAGAAGAAAGCAAGACAAGCCGATTGTGTATCCTGTATGGAGGCGGGAGAGAAAGTCAAGATGTGTGTACTGTCCTGCAAACACGCATACTGTGGAGAGTGTATTGATGGTAAGTAATTCATTTCAAATTCTCGGATTACTCTCCTGGCATGACGGTACTGACTCAAACAGGTGCCTTCCGAACTGCTCTTGCATCCAAAACGCGATTCAAATGTTGCAAGCTGAATGTTCCGACTAACCTCGCTTCTCGTTGGCTCGATGCAGCCTTTATCGCCTCATACAAAATGATGATCCTCGAGCAAGCTACGAAGGATCCCCGTTACTGCTCAAACAAAGATTGTACCAAGTTTATTCCACCAGCGAACATACATGGTACCATCGCAATTTGTCAAGCATGCGAGCACCGTACATGCGCACCTTGTGGCAATGGAGAACATTCCGGGGTATGTAAAGAGGATAAGGAGGGGCAAGCAGTACAAGCATTAGCGGAGAAAGAGGGATGGAGAAATTGTCCTAGGTGCAATTTCGTGATTGAGAAGAATGAGGGATGTCTACATATGACTTGCAAATGTCTATTTGAGTGGTGTTGGGAATGCAAGAGAGATTGGAATGATTGTAAGAGCACTTGCAACAGAGAATAAGGAATGTGGTGGCTCTTTGCGGAGGTGGAAATGATGCAATATATCGATCTAAAATTATCAGAGCAATCTTGAAACTGTAGTCCTTTTTGGCTCCTGCTGCCGGATATGTAAGTGCTTGTAGGGTCATAATGTCAATCCAAACGTACTTTTCTCTCAGATCTTTGCGTTCTGGAACTCCAAACTTGAACGATTCCGGCGACGTGCAACTCAAGCCAAGCTATTACATATTTAGCTTTCCGACATATCTCGCCCAAATGTTCACTTGGTAATTCCTTTCGGAGTTATTGTCCTAGTCTATACACAATGCATCTGCCCAGAGGAGCATGTTGATTCCTTCATATCGAATTTCTGATAAAGCATGGGCCAGATTTTGTCCTACTTCGATCTTCTGACCCTCCACAACAATGTCCCCCCTGAGATTGGAGTTTCCCCAGGTGCAAGACGGTGCAATATATTCGATGCTTTTAATCAGAGAGACAGGAAAGATCTCGCATTGCGGAAGTGATGTGTGTATTTTCCCTACTGGGATGAAGTCGAATGAGACGAATCTCATTCAAGCCGCCGACGTCCAGAGGATTATGGAATGATCCGTTGTTAGTGGATTCCATATCTTAAGGTTTTATGTACTGGATGGAGGGACATCGCGATAAGAACTTGCTTACTGACTCATGCAGTAGCCTAACCAGTCACTTTCAAACGAGGTAGTGGCTTGAACTCACTCAAAACACATTCAGCGACCGACAAATACATGTCGTCGCGGGTGGTAGAGTATATGTGAGTTGGCAAACTTGTAAGCCAATTATACGAAGTTGAAAAGTTTGTCATCCAATTATCCATATTCACACACCTTACTAATTAATGCTCAGACTACTAGGTAGGTATGTACTGGATACCACTTAAGCGAGTTGCGCTAAGATAATGATAACGAAGAAAAAATATCTCGCCTTATGTATGAGAGGCACAATCAATCACCCAAGGGCCATACGACATCTATTAGACATAATGGGTAAAAAAAGAGTTGGCGCGTTAGAGAAGGTCGATGCGGATCTGTAAGAAGTCAATTGACATTTCTGTACCAATCATTGCTAACCTCTTTAGCCCGAATTTACAGTATAAGATTCGAAGAGATCCAAAGTAAGTACAAATTTCCTACAGAAAGAAATAAAACATAATTAACAAGCATTTCAGATCATACGCCGAGGATTTCTTGAATCAATATGGACAGTACCAATCTCAAAGAGACATTTTCATGTCATCTCCTTCCACTGCGACATCCGGCGGTATCGTATCATTCCACGACCTTATCGATTTCGTCGCACACTGTTCAGATTGTTTCCCGGAAGATACTGCAGAGTTTCCGGAAGATCTCAAACAGATCCTAACTCTACACCATGCTGAACTTGAGAGCGAATTGCGCGAGAAGATTGTGGGTAGTTTGGTGTTGCTGAGACGAAAAGAAGTAATTGATTCTGCCAACCTCCTCAATACACTATTTCCAATACTGGTAGCTACACCCAGCAAAACTCTGCGAACACTACTTTTCCAAAAGATTCTGTCAGATCTACGAACCTCAAATTCGAAGAGCATCAACCATCGCCTAAATCGAACAATGCAAACAGCATTATTTAATTTGCTCACATCTGATCGAACATCTTCAAAAGGAATCTGGGCCGTTAAGATTACAAGAGAATTATGGAAGCGACAGATATGGACAGATGCGAAAGCTGTCGAGATTATGAAGGAGGCTAGTTTGTCGGACAACGAGAAGGTTATTGGAGGCGGAGTACGGTTTTTCTTGGGAGGTGATAAGGAAAGAGAAGAAATGGAGGATGAAAGTAGCGACGATGAAGCTATTGATATTGCTAAGCTGAAACATCAAGTTGGTATCAATAAGAAGACAAAGAAGAAGACGAAGTCATTGGAAAAGGCTGTCGATAAGGTGCGAAGGAAGGAAAAGAAGAGCAAACAGCCTCATCCATTGAACTTTTCCGCGCTCCATCTCTTACACGATCCCCAAGGTTTCGCCGAAAATCTATTTTCGAAGCATCTTCAAAACTCAAAGTCGAAATTAAACCTCGAACAAAAACTGATTGTCCTACAATTGGTTTCGCGACTCGTTGGCTTGCATAAGCTTACAGTAATCTCATTATATTCATACTTCACCAAATACCTCACACCACGACAACCATCAGTGACTTCATTCCTGGCATCTCTCGCCCAAGCAACACATAATCTTGTGCCACCTGATGCTTTAGAACCTCTAGTACAGAAGATTGCCAATGAGTTCGTTTCTGAAGCCTCTGCATCAGAGGTTGCTGCTTCTGGACTTAATGCTATTCGAGAAATTTGCGTGCGACAACCCCTAGCCATGAATGATACACTTCTTCAAGATCTTATTATGTACAGGAAGAGCAAGGACAAGGGAACAATGATGGCTGCAAAAGGACTGTTATCCTTGTACCGTGAGGTTGGAGCCGATATGTTGAAGAAGAGAGATAGAGGAAAGACGGCGACTATGGGACTGAAGGCTGGATCAATCAAAGAGAGACGCTTTGGTGAGGAAGAAGTCGGAGGCATCGAGGGCATTGAATTGCTTGAGCAGTGGAAGGAAGATGAGAGGAAACGGAAACGAGTCGAACGAGGGTTGCCTGAAGAATTGGGCACGGATGAAGAAGAAGAGGACGATGAACAAGATTGGAACGCCTGGGATGTGGAATCTGATGCTAGCAGTAACTCCGGTGGCTGGATCAACGTCGAAAGTGATGCTGAAATTGAGATCAGTGATAGTGAAGATGAAAAGCCTGCTGCGAAGAAAGCAAAGCTCGACACCAAGGTCACCGAAAAGTCAGGAGAAGACGCAGAGCAGGAAGATGCCGACAAAGCCCTCGCACAAAAAATTTCGACATATGCAACTACCAAGATTCTTACTCCCGCCGATCTTGCAAAGCTTCAAGAGCTTCGCCTTGAGGCTAGCGTTAATAAGGCAATGGGTGGAAGGACACAATCTCAACGAATGAAAGATGCTGCCGCAAGACATGCAGATGATGCTTTGACAGCTGATCAAATCGAAGGTTTCTCGAAGTTACAAAAGAATACCAGAGAAGAGAAGATAGCAATGGCCAGGGAAGGAAAGGGTGAGCGTGGTGAGCATAAGTCTACTAAGGCAATTAGGAGAGCGAAGAAGGATGCCGAGGGCAAGAGTAGTACGAACCAAGAGAAATCAAGAAAGAAGAATTTCATGATGACCTTAGGTAAAGCCAAGAGTAAGCAAAAGAGAAGTTTGCAACATACTAGAAGGGTACTTAAGGGTCATATTGACAGGACTAAAAGGGGTGGTAAGAGAGGAAATATCGGATGTTAATTCATTGGTCTTAACGACAAATAATCAAATGCAATTCATGAAATCTCACCAGCCTACGAAAACTTTGGACGTTTCACTATATTTCAAATTTCATCAATTGCTCTTTTCCATGACACACGACCATCTCATTTTCCAAATGAATCAGAAAGGCGTCCATGGAGCAAAGTTGCTCCAACCGCAACCAGCTTCTAAGCTTCCAATCTGTATCATTATTATCTTCTGACCTTACAGCACTCGTCTTCTATGTGTTCGTAATATGACTGCAATCTCAATCCTTAAATTGGGGCGGTCGGAGGATAGGCCAGTGTCGTATGTCGATCGAAACCAGTACCATTGTAGTCTCCATAATCGATCAATATGTCAGCCTCCTTCCCCTTAACAATGCTCCTCCATCTTAGTAGTCTTCTCCGAATTCGTTTTCGGAAGTATCCTCGTCGGCGTCCCTAAAGACTCTTGCTCTCTTTTTTTCCTCGTTCGTGAAGTCCGTGAAGTCCTTATCCTCCATTTTCTTTCTTTTGCCGATATCTCTCTTCATTCCTGCCCTCTTATTTGCTGCTTCGAGTGCGTTTCCTTCTCTCTTGATCTCGTCCTTCAATGGTAATCCGGCCATCTTATCCTTCCCAGCATTTGCAACAGGTTCGGCTTTATCGATCCCGCTAGCTGCGTCTGCGACATTCTCATTCAACTGGGTGCTTTGCTCGGCGATCCAGGCTGTCCATCTTCTAAATCTATGGTGGGCTGAATTTCTGTTGGCGACACCCATATCTTCCACGAGGCGATCTTTATCGAGTTTATTGTATATGTTCCTGAATTCATTGGCGATGTCGATTTGTTTGGCGAGGGCATTCCAAACAATGGTGTTGTTATCGACTTTAGGGTTCTTGGAATTGGGAGGCATGATTGCGCGGGAAATGTGAGGTATCAAATGCGAGTTTGATGTTGATTGATGGTGCTTGCTGGATGTTGATCTTTGTGCTAGATTTGGATGTCTGGCAAAGCAAATGTTGTAGAGAAAATAAGCAGAGCTGGCAACTTATGACCATTTATGGCGAAACTTCATGGTTGTCTACAACTAGAAACACCTCAAATCAAATGTGGAGAAGGTTCTTTAGCTTTCCCTAACATGTGATCAAACAAATTTCTTATTATTTAAGTCCGGAGAGGAAAGGCTGCCTAAACTAGTTAGATCAGTCTTTTGCAGCTATCTCTAAATCCCTATGGAAAGGCGTACCATCAACATGAAGATGGTGGTTTCATAGTGTGCCTAGTAAGCCCCAAATAATATATACAAATGATTACAATGAAACCAATTCCCATCAAGTTTCCACAAAGAAGTAGTTACAGCTTGGGAGGAAAAGATTTTGCATTTCACCTAAACTGTAACATCTACAGGTAACCACACTTAGCCCAACTAGTCTAAGCCCAACACTCAGTCTATTTCTTTATTCTTCTGGAACCTGTGAAAACAATCTCAGATATTCATGCAAATTCGATCTATCACCTAAAAGATCCACCAGAAAGCTCAAATCATGCATTATCTTCGTTCTTAGTACCATATCTGGCTTAAAGAGACTATTGTTTGACCCCATCCTCATGCTTTCACAGTCAATTTTCAAGGATATACCACAAGCCTCAAAACAGCATTTGAGCCCATTCCGAAGTCACAGGAAATTTTCATCTTGGCGAATCATAGTCCACACATCTTTGAGATCACCCCTTCACTTGGAGCCCGCAAATTCACTCGCAGAAACAATGTCAGGACCATCTAAAGCATCGCAGCCACCCACAGAAACAATTCTAGAACCATCCAAGCCATCAAAACTTACAGCTGCCGATTCCGATTTATTTTGGGCTATATTCGACCACATTTCAAGAAGAGAACTCAACAAGCTTATCGACTGGGACATTGTCGCTGAAAAGATGGGGTTGAAGAAACCTGCTGTTCTCAAGCGGTGGTCCCGCCTTAACATCAAAATGCGTGAGGATGATCAGGTTAGTGACACTGGAGAGACAGAGGCCGGCGCAGATACCACAGAAGAGACTGCAAGCGAAGGCGAAGCTGCTACCGATGGCCAGAAGCCCGTCACCAAGGAGGCTGGCGGTAAAATGGTTGTTACTAAGGAGAATGGGGGCAAAAAAGTCGGTGGAAAGGTTGCGGCAAAGGGCCGTGGTCGCAAAGCTCCTGTCAAGAACAAGGCTGTAGCAGGCAAAGGAAAAGGTGCTAAGAACAAGGTTACTTGGGATAGTGCCAAGGCTGAAATTGCGGCCGAGGCTGAGACTGAGGGAGTTGACAGCGACCAGGATGCTTACTAGGTAGATTTGCACGATCTTCAATTTTCTGGAGCTGTTAGACTGGGTCTGATGATCAATACATTATATGGCGTTTGACACAAAAAAAGAAACCCCTGTATCTCTTTGTTCTAAATGTGATAGAAATTTGTGATTCATGCAAACCTATCTCCCTTTTTATGGGGGGAGGGGCATCGGATGTACATCCGTTATCACCTCCTTATTTGAACCTTGCGAGAACAATCTAGAGTTATCATTGAAAAAGGAAAATTAAGTAAGATAGTTACATTTTAGTACAGCTAAAGAAATTCCATGTTTAGCGATGTGATTCAGCCGTAGGTAAATTTCCGGCATAAATCGTATTTGACAGCCGGAACACTCTTTCTTCGTCACAACAATACGCCTTCCCCCACAACATTCATCCACCAGGAAAGTTCGAAATTTCTCAACTCCATCACAACAAGTCCTTAGCATCATGGCCTCCGCCGCAGAAATAGAAAACAACAACCTCGTACTTACAGCCCTCTTCAAACAAGTCGATGTAGGCGGCCATGGCACCATAAATTTTAAGCGTCTGGCCGAAGATATTCCAGTTAATGGAGAGAATGCCGCTCGACATCGCTGGGCAAGATGCAAGAAAAGCTTCTCCAACGAGAGCAAAACTCCCGACTCGCCTGCAAACATCAAGAATAACAACCTGGTTCTAAACGCTCTTTTCAAACAAATCGAAATCGGCAGAATTGACTTTAAGCGCTTGGCTAAGGATATGGGTGTCAATGGCGAGAATGCTGCGAGACATAGGTACGCACGGGTCTTGAAGAGCTTGGGGATCGAGACAAAAAAGAGCAGCAGTAAAGATGGTGACAAGGATGATAAACAGAAGGACGGCATCGATAATGATGGAGCCACAAGTAGCCCGGTGAAGGTCGAAGCGAATACCAAAATTGCTAGAAAGCAACTAGTTGGCTCGCCGCTGAAGCATGAGATTTCAAGGGAAGGAAGCGGACTAGAGATACTCAAAAAAGGTGGCAAAAGAAAGGTGAAGGATGAGGATTTGACTGACGATGAAACGCAAGTGAGGATGATGGATATGCCGGCGAGGAAGCTCCCGAAGAGGAGCACTAAGAAGGGTATTAAATCCGAGCAGACGTGGAGTGATGACGACACAGAGAAGGAAAGTTTTGATAATCACGGTAAGGACGAGGGATCTGGGTCTGGTTTTGAGGATATCGATTACACGCGGGTTGCTACCAAGAAGAGGGTGTGGAGATGAAGGATTGGGAAGCTTAGATGCACACTGAGTTTGGACAGAATTACGAGTTGAGTTTGCACAGAGGAGCAAGGTTTTCATTTTCGAGAATGATGTTGGGATTTTCCTTGCCATGAAGATCAATGGATTTAGACAACAAATAAACATTTTACCTCAACACAGCTTTATGATATCTTTATGCACATCTATAAACGTGATCAGAGCTTACATCATTTCCTGAAACTAATGGACCATACCCTCTTACAGGCATGAGTGTCCACAAAAGAAATCCTACTCTTTTTGACTAGCTACTTTCGAGACACCGCAAGACACAACTATAAAGACCTCGATCCCCATCCACGAGTTTCTGATTGCTTAGATGAAGAGCTTGGATAACTAAGTCAATATCGATTTCTTTTCCTGACTCTCTAGAGAATAGTCTCTGCCTACAAGATAACTTCTTCGACCCCTCAAGCCCAATACAGCGCACACGCAAACTCGAATCCCATTCAAGCTTTCCATCTCTTGCACTATTATGGCTTCTATGGATGAAAAGCTCCTCACAGGCATCCTCACTCAACTTGAAGTCAGTGGCATTAACTTTGATCGTAAGGGTTTCATTCTCTTCACATTCTCTGTTTGCAGTCTATTACCACGTCACTAGCATTAATAATTACTAATATTACATTCTCTACAGAACTCGCCGATTTCATGGGTGTCTCCACAGCTAATGCTGCTCGTTGCAGATGGATTCGCTACCGAGCAAAACTTACAAAGGGGACAGGTCTTCAACCAACCGCTAGAAAGGCGATTGGGGTGGCCAAGAAAATTGGGTCGGTGTCACCAAAGAAGGCTGGAGGTAGCCCAAAGAAAAATGGACGTGGCAGTCCCAAGAAATCACGCGGTCGAGCCATCAAAAAGGGTAGCGACGAAGAAGAGGAGGAAGAGGAAGTGGATGGAGACGAGGAAATGGATTACGATAAGGAAGGTATAGATGTCGACATCAAGATGGAGGAGCCAGTTACGCCATCGCGCAAGTTGCCATCTCGACGAGCCAGGGTTACGAATTTTGTGGAAGAGACTAGTGACGCAGAGGATGAGCAAGAAGAAGAAGACGGAGACGTGCAGGTTGGTGCGGAGGTTGAGGGCATGGAGGATTTGGCTGTCAAGGATGAAAATGACGAAGATGATTATCATAAAGAGGATGAATGTTAGGCTACAAATGTGATAGTAATCTTCCAATTCGACTAGGTAACAGCCCGGGGGAGTGGGGAAGTGGGGAAGAGTGAAAGAGCAAACGCAGAAAGCAATACTTGCAGGAATCGAAAACAAAATTTTAGTCACTTTTAGTATTATCAGGAGAATTTGAAACTTTGTCTAGCCTTACTTTTTGACTATATGAATCCCCAGCCCACCAATATATACCTGTAAGAATCAAACGAAACCAACTCTATTCCACTGGACAATTTACGTACTCCATCATGAACGACAACGATAAAGAAATCGTGGTTGGCGTCCTCTCACAACAGAAACAAGTCGATTTCAGACTCCTCGCACAAGCCCTCAAACCAGAGCTGGAGCCTGACCAAATTACCAGAGCTATGATCGAGAGTGCCCGACTTCGCTGGAAGGGTGTCCAAAACAGACTGGGTATCGCACCTGCCGCTCCTACCACACCAACTAAGAACGCTGCACCAAAGAAAGAAGGACGCGGAACCGGGACGGGTAAAGGCAGAAAGAGAAAAGCAGATGTCGATGTCGATTCTTCTGAACCTCCAAGCCCGAGCAAAAAGAAAGACAAAGGACAGGCAAAACCGGCTGTTGTGAAGTTGGAAAGAAGCGATAAAGAGGACAGAGCGTTTGACGACGCAATTTTCGGTATGGATATGCGCCATTACGAGGTTTAGGATTGTGGCTGACTGGGATTGAGATTGTGCAGGGCTGAAGTAGAGGTGCAGATATTGGTGGTTGATGGCTGACAGGGGTTTGTCTGTGCTTTGCATAAGGGGCGGATATGCTCGGATAAGTAACCATAGGTCTAGGCGATTCTGGTGAATAAGATGAATGGAAAATTCTTTGGAAAACTTGTGTGATGTGACAAAAAGTATATCAATTGTGTGAATTCTCTTGACATTTTCTATTCTAATCCTCATCCCAACACAAATTCTCAATTCTCAACCAAGCTAAGCTTAATAGCCCCTCGGTAAAACTACAAACGCAACACCCGACAACCTCCTCGTCAACCTCGTCAACATGCCACAATCAACAGAAAACAAACTCAAGATCCTCATTGCTGTGTTATCTCAATCTTCAAATGACGACAAAAGCTTTCTTCCCACCCCAAACTACAATAAACTTGCAGCAGACCTCGGGCTTCCAAGTTATTCCTCTGCAAAAGGAGTCTGGAGACGACTTAGAGACGAAATCAAGAGAGGAGACTTCGGAGATCTGAAAATTCGCGATGCGGAACCGAATCCTCCGGGAAACAAACGAGCTACTGTTCAGAACCCGGTGGCGCAATTGGAATCCCCGAAAAGGAAACGAGCGGTTGAAGAATCGAACGAGACAGCAGATGACTCTGAGTCATCCCCCAATAAGAAACCGAAACCCTCCAAACGCGGTCAAAGCAAACGAATCGATAAAGCAGGAAAAAACAAGGTTATCAAAGAATCGAATGCGGAAGTTATCAAGTCAGAGGCTGGTTTGATGGAGAATTTTCCAGATTGGAATGAGGACGAATTTTGAGTCTATGCATCTGCGACCGCAGGACTTGAAGGCTGGAATTGGCAAGGATGAAAATGAATGATGTGTCGGAGAGTTGCATTAGTGGTGGCTAGTCGCATAAAAGCAAATGTCTTGACGATTTTTAATGGATGTAATTGCATGCCTGAAGGAAGAACTCTCTGCAATATGATAAAAACCTGTATATTACCGAATAAAATCTTCTGGTGATACCATTCTTATACTCAGTATTACAACACACTTTCTTTACTCCTATTGCATCGCATTTCATCCAAAAGCCCAATCCGACAAAACTATTTACTACGCGCAACATGCCTTCGGCTCCAACTATCGATGACCTCAAAATGCTTATTGCAGTGCTGTCTCAATTTGCTCCCGACAACAAAGCCTTCCCTTCGCCCAATCATATCAAATTGGCTGAAGACCTCGGTCTTCGTGACCGCAAAGCTTCTCAAAGCCAGTGGTTTCGCCTAGTGAAAAAATTGAAGACCGGAGAGTTTGGAGACTTTGGGGATCTCATCCTTGAGGGGGATTCCGATGAAGCTACAACAAAGAAACGAGCGGTGGTCGAGGTACCGGTAGATGAGGAAATCAACGAGCCTGGGCCGTCCCCTACCAAGAAATTGAAGTCAGTATCCATCGTATCTAAGGCTGGCGACGAATGCTAATCATGATCAATACAGGGGTGTCGAGAAAACAGGCAAGGGCAGGCGCAAGAACAAGGTCGTAAAGGCAGAGCACGATGAGCAAGGCTGAGATGAGGACGAGGATGAGGTCTTGGTCTATTAGGGCAGGGCTTAATACTGGGCTTGCAGGGAGTTTACAGGGAGCTTAGTGTACTACGGAGAATTCTATAATGGGGTTCAGGAAAAGAAACTTGGTCTAGTCAACAGAGATGTCTTCAGGTATTTGGGAAGCTTGAACCAGACGTGGATATCCTTTGTGAATGATGACTTCTATATGAACAATGGGAAAGAATAAACTTGAGATTTTTAAGTCCTTTATATCACTATGTCAACATCGATTCACCAAATAGTGTAATATACTTCACATGCGGAGAGTCTTCATATTCATATGAGAGTATGGAAGACCTCGGGAGTCTCGATAACCCTAAATGGGACTAGCTCCTCCTACTATCGTGCCATCCGAACATTGACCATTCCCCTCTATCCTGTATTTCCTCTACTCACTTTTCATACAATCCAATGCAATCCGATACAACTCCAATCAAGATTTTCATTCAACGATCTTGTACAATCATACAACTGCCTTATTCAAAACATACTCTAGAAACGCAAGCAAACTTCCTTAAATCACTTAAAGATGTCTTCTCAAGTTGCAACCTTATCAGACACCGAAAAGATACTTATTGCCGCTCTTAGTCAATTTGGCTCCGAGGGCAGCCAATTTCCACCTCTAAACTATTCAAAGCTGGCGGAGGATCTCGGTCTTTCTACTCCAAATGCGGCCTCAACTCGTGTACGTACTATTCCTTCTTGAATTTAAACCTTTTACAATAGACTTTTATTGACTTTCCGATTTACTAGTGGTCACGATTAACAAGCAAGATCAAGAGCGGAAAGTTTGGAGACCTGACCATCGCTCCTAGGGGAGAAGCTGGCGGTAGCGCACAGAAGAGAAAGAAGGGTACTGCTGCACTCGATGGCGATGGCGATGGCAATGGTGAGGATATGGAAGATAAAGCCACACCCACCAAGAAGCGAAAGTCGGTCGGTACTCCAAGAAAGCGTGGTGGAGCCAAGATCGCAACGGGAGGAAACAAACAGACTGCCCCTGAAGGAACCGTCAACAACGAGGCTACTGATGGATTTGAGTATGGTAACGACATCATGGGTAGTGGAAAAGGTTCTTCGTTTGCTGTTTTCGAAGATTCTGATGCAATTTAAGCAATGCAGAACTTGAAAGAATGGAGCTTACAGGAATAACTTGGGCACTGGGGCAGCGGGAAGCTGCAAGGCGTTTCAAGAAAACATAATGACTAGCTGAATAGTTAATCAATGAGAAGCATCTAGAAACCTCTTAATAATTTGACCTTTGACCTGCTATATAAATGAAGTGTCTCAAGTACACCATCTATGTATTCAACTAGCAACAAGTCCGATGTCATTGGAGC
>NGKG01000003.1:1336712-1370787 GCA_002162505.1 Myriosclerotinia scirpicola
CCCCCGCGAACCACATATCACACTATCTACTAAAATCGATTATGCCCAGAGGACGTAACTCAATGGCAAGGAACGATGATACCAAGCTTCTTATCGCGGTATTTCGGCAATGGGAACCTTTCAGGATAGATATGATGAAAATAGGCGAAGAGCTCGGCATTAGACCTGGAGCGGCATCAATGAGATGGAGCAGATTCAAAGCAAGGCTGAATACCGGTATGGCACCAATACCCGCTGACTACGAACTTCTTGTCGCTGTAATCACTCGTTCGGACCGTCTGCCAAGATTAGATATGAATCGACTTGGTGAGGATCTTTGCATCAGATCTGGAGCAGCAGCGATGCGATGGGCAAGGTTCAAAGCGAAAATTGGGATACAAAACAGGAATCAAACAAGGAAGGAGGAGACATCGAAGGGAACGAACACGGAGTCATACATACGAACTCCGTCAGGCAAGAACTCGATTCCGACAAGTAATAACAACGAGACGACTATGCGGGAAGTAGAATCAGGAAGAGGAGATGGTTCGATTGGCATAGAGACCGAAGGCGCCAATAAGCAGGAAACACCAGTAGTTGGGTGGTACAATGAGGCTGGCTGGCCGTGAGGCTTGAGATAATGCAGGGTTTCCAAGACATCTAGAACTTGGTAGTGGGATGCAGGGGTTTCGCAAATAGGCAGATGCACGTATGAAAGAAGAATCACCTAGAAACTAGCCATTACTTTGAGTATTATATATTGAAACTGTGAAAGTGCTATGCTACTTGTAATTCTTACACCTTTACACGCTATTACACCTCTAAACAGATAACCATCACATCAAGTCACTACAAGAAAACTACAACCATGCCTCCAAGAGCCAACCCTGCCGATAAAAGCGAAGACGAAAAACTCCTCATTGCTGTGCTTAGCCAGTGGGATCCCCTACCTGCTGTCGACAACCATAAACTCGGCGCAACTCTCGGATGCAAGTCAGGAACGGCAGCTGTACGTTGGTTTCGATTCAAGGCGAAGCTTTTCAAGAAAGGTGGGGATAAGACAGTAGGAGATAATGTGAAAGTTGAACAGGCAGCAGCGGCAGACGATCATCCATTTCGAGACACAACTGCCGGAGATGGTACAGAGGTTGGACGAGCAACTGCAGAAGTAATCGATAAGCCAGCGAGGAGGGGCAAGGGCGGTCGGAAGCGGGTAGCCGCGAAGGAGGAGTCAGACGAGCCACCTGCCCAGCGCAGGAAAGGTAACAAATCGATCGCCATGTCCTTGAATGCAGCTACTTCGAAACCGGCTCCGAGAAAGGGGCACAAGACAGACAAAGATATAGGAGATTTGGGTGGGCTAGATGGGCTAGATGGGCTAGATGGGCTGGATGGGGTTGTCGAGCAGGATATCGGTCGTTTCGAGAATGGTTTGGAATGGCTACAGATTGGGGAACAGGGAAATGGGTTGGATCACCTGGATGGATTGCAGTTATCAGGAGACGAGGCTTGAACTTCCCCAGCTATTCATCGTTGATTTAGATAATTTACATTTGCAGAATTGAGATAGGAATGAGACAATGGAATCACCCGTAAAGCACTCTGCCAGGTACACTAGCTGCTATCTTGAGATCGTGGTCCAAGCCCCACTTTTTTGTCCCGTATACCTGTAAAGATATACAAGTGTTCCTTTGTCGCAAGTCTCCCAAGCAACGACCACGAACTCTTCCATTATCGCAAGTCTCCTAAGAAACGACCACGAACTCTTAAAACTCTAAGAAGTTAGTATCCGTTCATTCATGCAATTATCTGATACTATATTAACTTATTTCTTATATCTAGATACGCGTACGAACAGTCTACACCATGTCCGCAGACCAAACCAAGTCGTCCGACGATGAGCGTCTTCTACAAGCTGTTCTCAAGCAAGTTAATCTTGCGAACATTAAGCTTGATTACCAAGTCCTTGCAATTGATCTCGGAATGGCAGGCAAGGATCCGAAGGGAGCAGCTTCGCGTCGCTGGTATCGGTACAAGGAAAAACATGGGTTGGTTTCCGACAGAGTCAAAGCCAAGACCGACGCTGCTGCGCCAAAAGTTGCCAAGGCCAATACTGCTACGCCAAAAGTTGCTGAGGAAATGCAAGTTAAATCTAAGAAGCGCAAGGTCATGATCAAGGACGAGGTATGTAATCAGTTCATTAATTTCAACTTGAGTTTTATCTATTTTGCGGCGCATTCTTTCACTTTATAACGCACCTTATCCTTCTTAGGCAATTACTGATTTCCCGATCTCAGGAAAAAGATGACGAGTTAGAGGATTAGGACATGCATGGTTGAATAGACAATATCATTGAGTGACGGTTGATCGGGAGATAACTATCACTGAGTGTTTGCGAACATCAACATCCGATAACGTATCAAATTTAAGGAAGGTTGCTTCTTTAGACCCTTATGCAGATATGAATGTGACAAAAACATATATATATCAGTGACTTGTGCCTACACTACATTCGCATCACCCATCAACAACCATTTGCATTTATAAATATTCGTTGAACACATATTTTCTTTCTCTATCAACTATGTCTTCCGACGCCGAAAAGAAGTTGATGACTTCCATCCTTCGTCAAGTCAACATCAGCCATATCGATTGGGATAGAACTGCGAAGGATATCAATGCTCCCACCAAGGCAGCTGCACAAATGCGATGGCAACGATTCAAAAAGACTCTGCTCAACGTCGGCCAGGAACTTAATGGGAAGGGGACAGCCTCCCCGCCAGCAACGCCAAAGAAAAGGCAATCGCCAACGAAAAGCAAAGCTCCCAAAAGAAGCCCTACGAAGAAGCAAAAGCGCTCGAAATCCGGAGTAGACAGCGATGACGAGGACGATGAGCTACAATTCGAAAACTGCGACAAGGAAGACAACAAGGAGATTTTGCCTGAGACACCTGCACGAAGCCTTCCAAGCAGGAAGGCAAAAACTAGGTCCCCGATCAAGGATGTAAGCATGATAAACTTTTACACTGATGTTTTATTGTCAGGTTACTGATTTCTCCGCTTTTTAGGCAGTTACAAGTGATGAAGAGGAAGAAGACGAGATCAAGATTGAAATCAAGCATGAGGACCAAAAGGAGGACCAGATTGAGAACAATGAAAGCCAGGAAACTCAGCAAACTCAGGATACTGTCGGAAGTGGCGGGGCTGTCGTCGATTCCGGGTCTGATTTCGATGGAAATGTGGAGGTCTAAGATTCAGCACTAGTCTGAGGACCATAGTCCATGGGCAATAACTGGATGCTTTTTTTGATTGCATTTTCGTTTGATTGAGAAATTGGTTGGATACGGAAGTATGGTGCGATGAGTTGAGTGCGTTTGTTCAGGTTTCTTTGGCTTGTTACTGTGGTAATAGAACTATCTCATACGGAAAAGCAGTAGCTACCCGTGAATTGTGACTTGTCATTCAAAGTATTGATTTTTGCTTTTACGTTATCTGCAACCTCATAATAGCTGATCAGCCTTGCTGTTCAGAAAAGAATCATTCTTCATTCTCATCATCTCATACAGGTGCTTTGATCCATATATTGGGAATACTACATTACTGCTCCGTTTGTTCCAAAGAATCTGGATGATATGAATTCATTTTGCCCGGCAAGACTTGGGATCTGCATCTGTGCCTTTCCGAATGTCGAAGACCTAGCTGTTCAAGCCTTCAAGGAATACTAGAGCCAATCTTTTTTCTTGGTGAATGAAAGTTCCCTATTAAGACCACTTGGAATAGAATGGAAGGCACCAGTCGCATTTTGAAGCAATGGCTGCATGCTTTGGCGGTTGGGAATGAAATGAACTCTGAAGTTGCAAAATTTTGTGCGCCCGAGGGGATTTAGGGTGTTGGACACACTAAGTTCTAGTTTGTAATCCGGATCACGTGCAGCCTTTATCCCTTACTTCCTATCCCTTTCTTTGTGCAACAAAAATAAAAACCAGATGTATCTTAAGATGTCTTCTTACAGGTAAGCTCCTAAGAGAGAGCTTTGAGTTTCTCTCTCCTGTAAATTGGTAAACATGGTAGAATCTCGATCAGAAGTTCATGGTCTTGAGCCAAATTGTGTTTATAACCTCAAATGCGGCTTCCCTGGTGCATATGTAATCCTCTATACAGTTATTCTTCTTCTGAAACGAACACTCTCCGTATGAGGAAGGAGAAGCTCTCGCTCTGGGTTCAGTCTTATACTTTGTTACATTTATGCTTCAAGTGATTACAAATAATATACATTTGCCCAGGGGTCCGGCCAATGGTTTGAGAATCGCAATATTTCAATTTGCATGTCCTCTCCTCTCTCCCATCTATCTTCAGATCCTCACAAGAAAAAGCGCGTTAAAATGGCTCATCGGACATCGAGTCCCTCAATCAATTGACCGGCCAATTTGCTCCGGACCCCTTTCCAAATCTATGGAGGGATATCATCAAAGACGTCACACTCACACAGTCTCGGAATCTTGAGAGCTACATCATCACACATGGTCACATCAAATATCTTTCAAGCAAGTTGGAAAAGTCATTCAGGCATTAAAATTCCCACTTTAGAGAATAGGTATATAATACATGTTGAACATGTCAAAACCGATCCCATTCTCCCGTTCTCCATGCACTCAAAAACTCCTTCATAACATCAGAACCCGGTCCAACCCTCCCATGTCACTCCGAGGAATCCAAAGATTCTATTCCCAACATCAAAAATAGTGAAAAGCCAATTAGTTTCTGCGAGAAGAGAACTTGTTAGCGCAGTTTCGAATCAATATTTGTCCTCATGGAAGACTTTTCGAAAGTTAGAAAAGTAAAATATTCGAGGATAACGAGATTTAACCATACGTTAAGCTGTTACATCAAGCTGTGATGGGGAAGGACGACATTATTAACCGTTTCTGCAAACAAATACTCATGTAAGAGAGCCTTATCCACCAGTATCCCTTGTACCATCGTCAGAACAGAGGGGGTTGAGGTAGGTAGTAATAAAGGTGGTATCAACTTACAATAATGCCAATTCTAGATCACCATGAATCTTCGCCTTCAGCGTAATCTCTACCTCAAGATTCAAATCTAGCCGTAATCTCAATGTATCCTCTTTGTCGTCTCCCTTCTTTTCCTGGCCACCTCCGAGGACGCCGCCGGCGACGTTGCCAAGTGTGTTTCCAGCTTGACCGGCAAGACCACCGACGGTATCGGTAGCCTGACCTAATGGAACCATATCACCAACACCGCCGAGTGGTCCACCACCACCTCCTCCTTGTTTCTTTTGCTTTTGCTTTGCTTGTCGACGTGGAGGAGGTGCTTCTTCTTCTGATTCTTCAGAGCTGTAGTCATCGGAGTCGGTCTCGGTCTCAGATTCTGATTCAGGCTCTGGTTGTCTCTTCTTTGGGGGAGCTTTCTTGCCCTTAGTGGCAGTTTTGGTGCCAGCCTTGGGCTTCGACGCGGCTTGGCTTGCCATTGTCGATTTAGAAATCTGTGGAGGAAACCTCTGTATGAATGGATGTTGAAAATTAAAAAGGGAGGTTGAATATCCTAAAAGGATGAGAAGATACTAGAGGAATGTTTTTTGAATGAGAGGAGAATGAGTGACTCGAACTGCTGTTCTTTAAAAGAAAGACTGAGTGGATTTCTCAAGACTCGAACCTGCTTGCGCTGATTCCACGTCATCCGTCCATTCGATGCAGGCCCCCTTGCCCCCCAAAAGCCGATTTCTTGATTTTCGAGGTAATATCCTGTAGCCAATTTCTCCAGGCCCGTCTTTGGCAAGTTTTGGTATCCATGCAGTGTTGAAGTTGGCAGATTGCGAAACAGCTGTCCTGTGGCTGATGAGAATATATTGACCCCAGTGGGTCGGCTACAGGCATTTACAGGCATTACCTCGCGCGATCTTTCCCCATATTCTTGGTTGAATGAAGTAGTATTTCGTCATAATGCATGTGGACTGATTATTTTGTGTTTTTTTTTTGCACAGGTTTAATCCTTTGAGAGTCAGAGGTTGTCAAGTCTCATGCGTTTGGTAACATGGGCTTCTAGGTCTAAGTTGTATATGTGAAGATCTCAAGCGCGGGGCGCGGGTATGGCATTTTGATTTTATATTATTTCCAACGTTGGATTCTTAACCTCCCTCCTTTTTCTTGTCGGCTGGTACTAGCTGACTATTCCATCCACACATCATCCGTCTCTGTAAACAAACTTCTTGAATTTTCTTTCCTTTGGGTAGACCAGAGAAATCCCCATTCCGATCAAAATAGATTTGCCATAATCCAGGCTCAACTTCCACCGCAACAAATCCCTCATCTTCTTCTAAAGTTAAATTCACTTCGTCCTCCGACCATTCCCAAGGGTGTGCTAAGTTGTTCACCGTATCACCTCGGCCCCCATATCGTACCTCGAGAGTATTTGAATCGACGTATATCCAATTCAACATTGGAGGATCGTCTTGGATGGTTGAGACCAGGCCATGTTCTTCGGTGCCTGGATACATAAAATAATACCCGCAAAACCGATGACCTTCTTTCGGTGCATCTGGATGGTTTAGATACATCTGTAGATTTCTCGAATTAGCATTTCTCATCCTAACCGTGGTCCATTCAGCATGGATATGAAAACCAGAGAACATACCCTATTATCTCGTAAAACGACTTGTGATTCTTTCTCATGAGCAGGCTTCCCGTCTAGAGCAAATTGCGCCGTCATAAAGAACTTTGCCTTGTGCTTCTGAGCCAAATCCTCCTTTTTCTGAACGTCGAGTGCTTCAGCGGTACCAATTACTGTCGGTATCGCATTTACAAACATTAGAAATAACGCCATGATTTAGTTCTGATCTGATGTGCTTCTCCAACCTTGAATATTAACGTGGGTATCGTATTATTGTGTTATTATTTCTCTCGAATTTGGTGTTGAAGTGGGGTACCCGAGTAATGTTTAATTGGATTCAGTGTCAGATGAAGGTGCTGTGGGGATGCGAATGCCATTTTAGCTGTTCACCAGCCACAACTTATCTCTCTATGCCCCATGTAAGATTCTAGCTTATTCCTTCACCATTGCGGTAAGAAATGATATCATGCAGATGAAGTCATAAGAATCTCAAACATTGAATGGGTGTGGTCGCGTAAAGGGGATTCAGTATACTCGTATCGTAGCTGGTGGCTGTCTTCATTTGTACACTGTACAGAATTTCTGGAAATAATGGATATTTTTATCCGAAAAGCCTGAAAAGTCTCGGGGAACAGATGGAAATGTCGAGTTATTCGCAACTGTACCGGTCCAAGTAACATTTAGCCTTGATTTTTGAGAATTATGCGCCTCTACCGAGTAGACCCGGAGACTCGAGATGGTGGGTGGATGGACTCGCTCGTCTAGTTTAAGGTGGCAGCCCTGTAAATTTCCGTGACCCACATGCACACAGTGGTTTGTCAAAATTCCACATCACCACAAAATCCTTGCCATCCATTATCCCATCAGGATTCTTTGCCTCCAATATCCAATGTGCCAGAGGTAAGGATTGGAAGCCCCTGCATCTCACAAGGACAAGAATGAGGGTAGCGGTTATGTCATAGTTGTGTTGTTCGAATGCTCGCTCCATAGATTTTGGCATGATTTTCCAAGTTTACAAAGTTTTGGCTTCATATAAGACAAAACTACAACTTTGTAAGTTGTTTTCTCTCAATATCTAATTTTGAAGATTTTAAAAAAGTCTGTATTTTTACTTTGTTCCAGTATACTCATTTTCTCACATATACGAGTGATCGTCGCATTATATCCCATACATTTTATCATCTAAATATATCATATACATCTCATTATGCCACCAAAGAGCAGTACACCCATTGGTGGAAAGAAGGGGGTGCCTACTCCTGAAGCAACACCTGGCAGAGAAAACGAAGAGAACGAACAGGGAGAGGGAGAGCAAGAAGAAGAGGCTCAAGATGAAGAGCAGAATGAGGGAGAAGAGGAGCAAGACGGAGAAGGAGAAGAAGAACACGAAGGTACGGAGCAGAAGGCAAAGGCATCAGTAGAGAGTGAAAATGAAGGGGAAGTAGCTGGCAGTGAAGCCGAAGCTGGCGAGGATGGAGCAGAAACTGGTGCCGAAGCCACTGCTGACGAAAATGAAGGCGGCGAAGAAGAGGCCCAAGAAGAAGAGCCCGAGAAAGAAGTAGAAGAGAGCGAAGATACTGCTGTTCACAACGACCCCGAGCCAGAGCCAGAGCCAGAAAAGAAAAAGAAGAAGCACCGTCGTCGTAAGGTCAAGGAGCCTGAGCCAGAAGAGGAGGAAGAAGAGGAAGAAGCCCCTGCACGCAAGCCCCGCCGCAAGAGACGCGATCGTCCTCAATTCCTCGAAGAAGATGGTGGAAACGATTATAAACAACAAATGCAGATGATGCAACAACAACACGAGCAACAAATGCAAATGATGCAAATGCAACAACAACAACAAGGTGGTGCTGCCGCGAAGGATCAAGGCAAACAACCTTTGAAGTTGAGATTGGATGTTAATCTCGAGATTGAGATTGAGTTGAAGGCTAAGATTCATGGTGACTTGACATTGGCATTATTGTAAGTTTTCCTCCATCTCACATATCTCTTCCCTCCGCACCATCCATTTGCAATTACCAGTCCTACCCAATTTGTAAATGTCGAGAACTAGTACCTCTCAATGTTACTTTACAAGCTCGGTCGAGCTGATTATTTTTGACAGGTCTTAAGCGAAATATTTATCCATTCTAACTTCAATCGTGTCGCTTAGTTCTGGATAGAGTGAAGGGAACCTTTGCTAGACGCGACGGGATATCCACCGCGTTACAGGAAGAGCTTTTAGTATATTTCTTTGTGGTTACTGTATCTATTTATGATAGGGGATGCGGTGCTTTGGGTGTGGTGGGGTTCTGGATTCTTTGATGATAATGGCATTGTACTTGTAGAATTAATGATCAAATTCTAGGAATATGGAATTTTTGCGATCTGTTCATTATTACCGATTGATTGTTCTCCTGAAAATAATGTCCGATATAAGATGGCATGAATTTTGACATTCATTGTTCTTTTAGATTGCTAAATGTGTTGCGAAGATAGTGTTCCACTCAGCCCCAATCCCCTAAATCTCCAGCGACCTTCTAGCCTGCATTGTAATCACAATAGCGTCTACTAGCCCAACGGCACGCGTCGCTTCCAGTGTTCCACGAGTCCCTCTAATAAATTGGCCCGCTGTCAACTACTTGAGTCATGTATCCAATAAATCTTGGCAGCAAGTTCAAACGAAAGCCTAAGCAAAGAACGGAACCTATTTGCCGTAGTTCAAAACTATCACGACCCGTCTCGATTTTCCACGAAATTCAGGAACGTTGTCTCCATAAGTCACCGCTAAATACTCCGCGTTTGATCATTATTGTGGCTTACAGTTTGTGTTCCCTACCGGATATTGAGTAATTTAGGTAAAAGAGAGTAAATTAGTTGGCAGACATCCGAATTGATAAATTGAGGCCGCTGGAGCCGGTCGAATTTCCAAGTTTCTACTTTATAGATTGGTAAGTTGTTTCGTATTGCCAACTTATTCTTTCCGCTCACAGGCTTCAACGCTGCACAACGACGCTCATTATGTCTTTTCCCTTGGTGCATTATTTAGTTTGAATACGAGAATCCGTTGTGTACCTCTGAATAGTATCACAAAAACTTTCGAGTGTCGGATTCTTGCATTGAGAAACCTTCAGACGGAATATTCTCCGGATTTATTGCCCGTGGTTGTGAAACATGCAGGTGGTTGGAGCATAAGGTTGGCGATTGGCGTTACACTAAAAATGACGGCACGACCGATTGATTTTTCTAGCTTTAAAGCTACTTTCTCATATGCATACGATACTCTCTACCTAGGTAAGCATCTCCATTTTTATGTAACTCACAGATACTACATAGTTACTTGCGGGAAACTATGAACGATAGCTGTGGCTGGTGCCGGGCGCTTAGGCTCATGATAGAGTACTGTACGACCTAAACCGCGTACCAAATTGCACTTCTTTCACGATAAGCCTGAGAGACTATTTGATTATTCAATCTGTATTGGAACTTTGACAAGTGCGACGAGGCATCCAAGCCTAAGAGGTCATTTCATTGTGGAATTAGAGTTGGGATATTAAAAGGTGCTACAAAGCATCTAAACCTAAGAAGCCATTTGCTTGTCAAATTAGAATTAGGACATTGAAGAGTGCAATAAGGTAGTCCTGTAAGTAAGTATATTTGGAGCATTTTTTCTCGTAACATCTCGTGGCAAGTATTGCCGCGTACTATAATCCTTGTACGAAAAAGGTTGATTTTCTCGATGAGAACTCTCAACAGCTTCGCTACCAACCAACAACTTGAAAGGATCGAAGCTCTTTCGAACATGCCATGCATGATCTCCACGGAGTGTCTTGATTGTTCAGGTTTCCCAAGGTGTGGCTTGTAAGCTGAAGGATTAGATCCAATAAGCTTATTCCAAGCTACAGGGTGGGATGATGTGATGCATTTCTATCCAAGAAGCCATAGCCATCCAATCTATGACTAGAATTTCCCTGTTATTTCCCGGGGAAGCCTGTAGGCTCTTGATATTTGTGGCGTCAGAGTTGACGCAATGATAGTAGGATTCCAGTTCCAATCAGAAGTTGGCTCAAAGTTGAGCCCAGACTTGGTTCTCGCGACGCATTCAAGACTGTGAGATCATTGTTTGCGCATCTAATTACTAAGGGTAACACAACATTGAACGTTAGTAATTTTTATTGTTACACTACTGAATCCTCTATATACTTCTCAAGCACATCAGTCAAACTGTCTCCTCGTATTATTGTTCGTTATCAGTGGACGCTTCTTGTCAAGCAACGCACATCTCGTTACGACCCAGATTCTATTGAATTTACATCGTCTACAACCGCACAAATCCCAAAAATGGCAGACACCCAGGAAGCCCCTAAGAAAGTCTTCAAGAAGACCAACAAAACTCCAGTCAAAAAGAAGCCCGCAACTCCTAAAGCGGATGCTCCTTCCGTACCTAAGGAAAAGCCTTCAGTACCTAATACTCCTACCCTATCTGCTCCAAAGGAATTCAACGATGTAGAGAAATCCGCAAAGCAGGCCTCCACCACCAAAGTAAGTTTCCTGCTCTGGCTAATATGCCTCCTTTCGCCAACTGTCCTACTCCTCTTCATCTCCGAACAACCTTCCAGACCCCTACCTTTACCTCCACCAAAACGAGAGCCTTATCAAATTGATGAAATAGAAAGGAAGAGGAAAAGAGAAAGATTGAAAGAATATTCAATACAAGTCACAAGGCTAACACTAAATCAATGTAGGCCAAGAAATTCGCACCTAAATTACCAGCAACCCCTCCAGCTGACAAAAATGTTCCTCAACCTGAAGTAGCGTCGCCATCGCCAGCTCCAAAATCTGAGGGCAAACCTAAACCTAAGAAGTTTAAGAAGCCGATTAAGAAGCCGGAGCCGGTCCCAGAGCCAGAGCAAGAACAAGAGGGCGATCAGGAGGACCCAGAAGGGTCTGATAAGGAGGAGGCCGAGCCTGAGAAGCCAGCACCTAAACCAAAGAAGTTTTCCAAGGTTAAGAAACCTGAGCCTGAGCCGGAGCCTGAACAAGAGGAACAAGAGGAACAAGAGGAGCCAGAGCAAGAAGAGGGAGACGATGAGCCTGAACAGGGGGATGATCCCGAGCCGGAGCCTGAAAAGGAAGCTCCTCAACCAAAGAAGTTCACTAAAGTTAAGAAACCTGACCCAAAGCCAAAGCCTGAAGAGCAGGGTCAGGAATCTGAGTCTGAGGTTGAGGATGAGCAAGAAGAACCAAAAAAGGCAACAGAGAAGGAGGAACACGATGAGGGCATCGAAATGGCGGATGGTGAAGAAGAGGAGGTAGAAAATGAGGCCGAAAACGGTGGTGAAGTTGACGATGATTCTGAAGTGCATGATGACGAGGAACAAGATGTTTCGGAAGAAGAAGATGAAGGTGAGGATCAAGATGATGAGAACGAAGAAGAAGAGGAGGAGGAAGAAGAAGTGGGAGATAATGAATTAGCTGAGGCTATTCCCGATGTTCAACCAGATGTCATCACATCCGCACCCCCTATCCCAAAAGACTTCAAGGAATCCATTGCACCTCTTAAATCAGTAACAAAATCTGAGCCTGCTAAACAAGCTACCAAATCTGTCGAAGATGCAAAGAACTCCACGCCTGAACCTGCTAAAGAGGTGACTAAACGGCCCAAGAAGTTCCTTAGCAAAGCTTCAAAAGCCGCACAAGGGGCTAAGGGACAACTCAATGGTGTTCCAGGAGACGCCACCAAGAAAGCTCAAGTCGCTGTGGACAATGCGCCGGGTGTCGATCAAGCTAAGGATACTGCTTCCGGAGCCACTGATAAAGCTAAGGATGTTGGAGATAAAGCATCCAAAACCGCCAAGGGAGGCGCAGACGAAGTCAAAGATACTGCTGGTCAAGTCCCAGATGCTGATCAAGCTACCGATGCTTTGAATGGCGCAACTGATACGGCTAAAGATGCTGGATCAAAAGCAAAGAGTGATGTCGAAAAAGCTTCTGGGGACGTCAAAGGTGCCGCACAGGACAAGGCAGATCAAGCTTCTAAAGTCGGCAAAGATGCTGGCGACAAGGTCAATGGGGTTGCAAGTGATGTAAAGGACAAGGCTTCTGGTGCAACCGCTGGTGCCAAAGACAAACTCAACGACGCAAAATCACAGGCTAATGGAGTTGCCAGTGATGCCAAAGATAAAGTCGGAGGAGCCACTGGCGATGCCCAGAAGAAACTCGGCGATGTTAAAGATACTGCCGGGAAGAAACTTGGAGGTGCTAAAGATATATCTAATGATAGGAAGAATGGCTTGCCATCTACTGATGATGCACAAAAGTCTTTGGGGGATGGTGACGAGAAAGCTAAGGGTGCATTAGGTGGTGTACCTGGTAGCGATAACGTTACCGGTGCTGTCGATGGTGTCAAAGATCAAGCTGAGGGCGCAGCCGACAACGCAAAGAACCTACAAGTGGACATACCAAACCTCAATGACCTTGTCGGTAAAAGTATTTCCGTGATCAAAGACGGATACCTCTTTGATGACCAAGGAAATGTCATTGGTCAAGCTACCTCAAACTTTTCTGGCAAAGCAGTCGGTTCTTTCAAATCTAAGGAGCTCGAGGCAAAAGCCACACAGCAAGTTCAGTCCATTGGTGGCATCGAGAAACCAAAGACTGATGAACTAAAATCTGGAGATGTGGGATCCTTGGTTGGAACATCGGGACAGAATATAGATGCGGGTGCAACAAGTAGTCCAAGTGATATTTTCTTGGATGTCAAGAGCACTAATGAGGGTATCAGTTTGCAAATTAGAATCCCAACTGCATTCATGATGAGACCTGGTAATTAGGAAGTTGATTTTTGCACGGCTACGGCTAGGAAGGAAGGATAGTTGGGGTTAGGAGATAATATGGGTTTGTACTTGGTATTTTGAGTTTTACTTGCGATTTTTTGAGCATATTGGCACTGGAAGTAATGAGTAAAAGCAAGTATTGTTTCTTTAGATGTATTCCTAGCATTTTATTCTTCACTATATTGGTAATATCCATATCTTTAATGAACGATTTCGGGTTCAACTAAAATACATGGTTATGTTAAACATCCTGCCTGTTCCTACTTCTTATTGTTCAGTGACTTTCGGTTTGGCAGGAGCAAACGTCCTATGAGCCTCGCCTACGTCCTTCCTCCTAGACTCCTAGACTTTCACATATATTATTATCTTGCATTCACAATCACAACTTACAAGAAACATGAAACACGAAAGAATACGAAAGGCCAATACAGAAGATCAAAGTCCACCTGAGAAACTGGGCAATCACGAGAGCATTATTGAAATGATGCAGAACCAGCTTAACCAAACGCCTCGCAAATAATCATCCGGAATCCGGAATCATTAGATTGAATTCGCCCCTCCCTAAAAATTGATGATGTAACCAACAGAAATGCAGCAAAAACATCCACAGGCATAAATCCTGTTCCCAAACTTGAGAAACAAGGTCATTGTCGCTTCGGACCCGAAATGAAGGGGGAAAGCGTAACCGAGGTGACCCCACCATCTTGCAACGGCACGGTCCAACCAAATTCGGTCTAGTGATGTAATCTCCGTTATATTAATATATTGAACGCGTCTGAATGGACATCATCGCAACTGAATCTCTGATAACAGGAAATATTCCTTGTAAATGTGGCTGATGAAGAACGGAGTAGTTAACCGTTTTGTGACAGGATACTTTAGTGGATTCAGGGGCTTGAGTCCAATGGAGAAGTGGAGATTCTTTGAAAGACAAGTGTGGCTTGATGTTGGTGGCTTTTGATTCTTGAAGGATGACTTCTAATTTCTAACTTCCTTGTACTGTACCGTCTTTACGTATTTTACTTGAGTGGGACAACGGGGTCAGCGCGATCGAAGATCGGTTTCTGTGTGGCACAGTGCCGAAGGCCATAGGGGGCTAGATGCTACTCAAGTTGAGAAAGCTCTGATTACTTGGTTGTGAACTTCTCACATGTTGTTAGTTTGATGTCATCTCGGTTCCAGGAGAGTATCAGGAATACGTACGATCCGTACAGCTTGATTCTCAATTAGGTATACCAAGAAGAGCAGCTCAAGGCGCGCTTTCAGCAAATCCACTGTCGATCGAATGTAGCATTCGAAAATCATCATGATTTCGAGGGAGTGTCGCGGGGTACAGTAGAAGTGGCCAATGACGCTCGATTGACAACCTCCACAATATTGCCATGACGCAAATTACCAGGAAAGGTGCAGCCTTCCAGTTTTCTCTCATGATTCGATGGGAATTTCAAGATGGTGTGGCTCACCATCCTAGAAATATCATTCCATCACCCCTCCAAGTGGCTGACGTAGAGCCTGAAAGTTCAGAATTTGCAGCATCATAGCTCCCAATGTGTGACGTACTTACATCATATCCAAGCTATCCAAGGTCCTTTCCTTCCAAGTAAACCGGAAATTAGCAGTCTAATATTCGATACAAGAAGAGCTCACGGGTTCTGTATGAGCCCGAAATTCTATTCTGTATGACCACTACTTTTGAACGAACAGTACAGACCATAAATACAAAAATTACAACCCATAAAGATACCCAGCATTCGATTATGACAGACACTGAATCTTCCCCAAAGAAGACCTTGAAGGCGCAAAAAGACTCATCCAAAACTCCCAAAACTCCCAAAACCCCAACCAAGACTCCCGCAAAATCACCGGCTCCAAAGAGTGTTAAGAAGAACGTTCCAAAAGCTCCATCAACACCGGAGCCAGTACAAACTCGCTCAGAGCCTCCAGATTCCCCAGAGAGAATGGCACCATCAGCCATTTCAGACAACGAGGATCATCTCACCAATGGTGAGCAGGAGGAGTACGAAGAAGAGGACGAAGGTAACGATGAGAACGGTGTCGCAGGAGGAGAAGAGGAAGGAAGAGAAGAGGACGATGAGGAAGAACAGGGAGGAGAAGAGGAATCGACTGAGCGCGATCCGAATGAAGATTCGCGCAATCTAGGAGATACCACAGAACAAGCTGGAGAAGTTGCAGGCGAGGCTACAGAGAAGGCTTCCCATGCTTCAGACGAGAAAGAAGTCGATGATGTCCAAGAAAAGGCCACTGAAGCCGGTGGCGACGTTCAAGAAAAAGCCACTGAAGTCGGTGGCGACGTTAAAGACAAGGCCTCCAAAACCGGCGACAGTGTTAAAGACAAAGCCACCAAGGCTGGCAAAGATGCCAAAGAGACAACCGAATCAAAGACTGGAGATGCAAAAGAGGCAACTGAATCTAAGGCCGGAGATGTCAAGCAATCTGCAGAAAAAGCTGGTGAAGAAGCCGGTGAGGTCGCAGAGAATCTCGAGCCTGCTGGAAAGGTCAATGAGAAGGGAGAAGTAATTGACGATGATGGAAACGTCATTGGAAAGATCAATGAAACCGATATTGATCAATCAATACTAAAAGACAGCTTCGTCAATGAGGAAGGAGATGTTTTGGACAAGGAAGGCCATGTCATCGGATCTGCTGAACCAATCGAAGACGTAGAAGGTGCTGAAGATGGAGAGAACGCCGACGGCGTCAAATCTCCTGCTGATAGCGCCAAATCCGGTCTTGAGGGGGAGAAGCCAGAAGTCGATGCCAAAGATGCCAAAGAAGGTATCGAAGAACAAGTTGATGCCACCAAATCAAAGGCAGATGATGCTGTTTCGAAACCAGATGCTGATCCAGTTGAAGAGCCAATCATTCCACAATCCAAACTCAAGGGACCATTCGAGATCCAAGAGTCTGGTGAAATCTTTGACGCCGACAAAAAGGCTATTGGCAAACTCCAAGATGGTGTTGATCTCAAGTCTTTGGTCGGCAAACAAGGTGTTAACGTCGATGATGAGGGAAACCTCGTAGGAGAAAATGGTACCATCATTGGAAAGGTCGACTTGCTTCCAGTTGATCAACTCCCAATTCCAGAAAGTGTCAGAGAGCAAGTCCTGAGAGCTGCTGTTCCAGAAGGCGCTAGTCAACTCGGAAGCAAGCTTGGCTCAAAAGCTGATCTTGGCTCTAAGGCTGAGGGCTCAAAGGCTGATCTCGAATCACAAGTTCCAGAGGGTGAAGAAGCCAAGGAAAGTCTCGAACAAGGCAAGGAGGGTCTTGGAGGCGCCGTCGAGGAAGGAAAGGAAGGCGTTGAGGGTGCTGTAGACGAAGGAAAGGAGGGCCTTGAAGGCGCCGTTAAGGAAGGAGAGGAAGGTGCCGAAGGTGTCACTGATGAAGCCAAAGATACCGCTGAAGGCGTCGAAGAGGAAGCCGAATCCAACATTCCACCTGTCTCCATTCTTGAGGGTCTTAAGGTTAATAAAGCCGGAAAGATTGTCGACAAACAAGGTAACCCAGTCGGTCAACTTGTCGAAGGTGATGCCAAGAAGCTTTCTGGAAAGAAGTGCGATAAAGAGGGAAAGATCTATAACGATACTGGTAAGGTCATTGGCCGAGCCGAACCTCTCCCAGAAGTCGAGGAAAATGAATCTGCACCTTTTGAGGATTTCCCTGGTGCCATTGTCGAAAAATCAGGAAAGGTCGTCTTTGAAGGACAAGTCATTGGTCAAGTTGTCGATGGGGATGTCAAGAAGATGATTGGCAAGACTGTTGATGAGGACGGTGATATTCTTGACAAGAATGGCAACGTCATCGGAAAGGCTGAACGTACCGAAGAAGAGCCAGAGCCAGAACCAGAAGGACCAGATTACTCCGTTCTATTCGACAAGAAGGTTAACAAGCTCGGAAATGTCACAGATGACTCCGGTCGTGTGGTTGGTCGTATCATTCAAGGTGTCTTGAAGAATATGATTGGCCGCCGATGTGACAAAGACGGTGCCATCTGGGGTGATAGCGGCAAAAAGATTGGTCAAGCTGAGCCAATTCCAGATGCAGAGAAGGAAGAGCTCAAGGAGCCAGCACCATTCGAAGACTTCCCAGATGCTACTGTTGAGTCCAATGGCGATGTTGTTCATAATGGCGAGGTTATTGGTAAAGTTATTGAAGGCGATGCCAAGAAGCTCAAGGGCAAGAAGGTCGATGCAGATGGAGATATTTTGTCTGCTAGCGGAAACGTTCTTGGTAAGGCTGAGCGTTGGGAAGCCCCTGAAGCCGAACCAGAACCAGAAGTCGACAACTCTGCCTTGGCAGGAAAGCGCGTGAACAAAGCCGGTAATGTCGTCAACAAGAGCGGAGAAATCTATGGCCGTGTTGTTGAGGGTGATATCAAGCAACTCGCGGGCAAAATGTGCGATAAGCAAGGTTTCGTCAGAAACGAGGGAGGTGACATTATTGGCAAGTGCGAAGTTGTTCCAGAAGGCGATCGTGAAGGTTTGAAGGAAGGACCTTTCACCGACTTTGATGGCTGCAAAGTCACTAAGGAGGGCAAGGTTATTACTTCATCTGGTGAAGTCGTTGGCCGATTGGTCACCGGTGATGCCAATGTTCTCGCTGGACGAGCTGTCGATGACGACGGTGAAATTGTTGACAAGAATGGTAATGTTTTGGGCAGAGCCGAGAGATGGCAAGAGGAGGAGGTCAAGAAAGATGTCAGCCCAATGTCTGGTCGCAAAGTCAACAAGGAGGGCAACGTGGTAGATGAGAATGGAGATGTCATTGGTAAATTGACAAGTGGTGATCTCAAGATCTGCTCAGGCAAGAAGATCGACGGTGACGGAGATGTTGTTGATCAAAAAGGCAACTCTCTCGGACACGTGACTCTTCTTGAAGATATCGTCGAAGATGAGCCCGAGCCCGAGCCTGAGGCTGAACCAGAGCCTGAGCCTGAGCCAGAAGAGCCGCAGGAGACAGAGGAAGAGAAGAAAGCCAGAGAGGAGGCCGCCCTTGACCAGAAGATTTGTGGTCAGATGACTTATTGCATCGAGGATGCTCTCGACAAAATCAAGCCAATTCTCAAGATGATCATCTCACACATCGACAAAGCTGAGCGTACACCAAAAGATGATCTCGATGAAGAGGATCTTGTTAACAAGGTCAAGCCATTGATCGAAGAGGGTGGTCGCATTCTCTCTGAGGCAAACGCCTCTATCCGTGCTCTTGACCCCGGTGGAAGACTTGCAAGCCAAGCCAAGGCCAAGACAGCAGCTCATGAAGCTACTCCGGAGGAGTATCACTTGGCTGATTGTCTCAAAGAGGTTTGTCTCCCCTTTTACCTACTATGCATTGAAAATTTACTGACCATTGTTTACAGCTTACCGGAGTTGTCACCGAGACTATCGAGAATGCCAAAAGAAAGATCGAAGGCATGCCTCACGCAAAGAAGGAAATCAACCCTCTATGGAGTCTTCTCTCAGAGCCGCTTGCTCAAATTCTCGCAGCGGTTGGCTTGCTTTTGAGTGGTGTCCTTGGTTTAGTTGGTAAATTGGTAAGTAATCACGTGAACTCGTTTACCCCTTTCTTAAGAATGGATGTGTCTAACAATCTTTACAGCTCAGTGGACTTGGTCTCGGAGGCTTGCTTGATAACCTTCTCGGAGGTCTTGGTTTGAAGAATCTCTTGGGAGGCCTTGGACTTGGCAGTGTGGTTGATTCCATCACTGGTAAGAAGTCTAAGAAATAAATGATTTCACGATTTTCACGAATAATTTGCTTAGCGAAATATTTCAAAATGTATTTTATAGCGGTTCTGGAAATGGGAAATATTGGTCTGTAATTTCATATTCTAATAATTAGTCACTTTGGTCTTTCATGTATTTTAGCAAAATTTACTATGATTTTCAAAATATTCGAGATAAGCTCAAACTTCACGTCTCCTTCCTCCTTCCTCATTGGGGAGTTATTTCTATCACGTGATTCTGTAGCTTTTCTTTGTTGCTCGTATCTTCCACTCATCCCGCACATCCCGTAAAAGCCACAACTACTTTTCTTGTATATACAACCGGAAGTGACGTACAAGGCGGTTGGGATCTTTCTACCCTGTGAGGTCATAGATAAACGAACGCGTGTAACAATCAAAACCTTGAATTTGCCGGTCTCAAGGTGGTTTCCAAGATTTTCAGGCAAGTTTTTACATTAACGCCACAGCACCTGCAGTTCTTGAAGAAGATCGTCTCCATGATTTGCAATTGAGATCTTATTCATCCTGGCTGAGTCTCCATTTTACGAAGTCGGTGGTCAAAACTCCCATACGATTTTACGATGAAACGAACACTTCTATTATGTTTCATTCATGGGTTCAAAGTAAGCAAAGACATCTTGTAATAAGATGTTAGATACTAAAAGTTTTAGGGTGATGGCGAGACTTTTTATACTTTTCCCCAGGTCAGTCAAGATCTCGAGATTTACGATGCAATTTGCATGATTGTACTGAAGTTTCCAATAGTCCCTTAAGAAGAATGTAGCAGAAAAGCTACCAGATGACGATGTTGAACTTCTTATGTATCCCAAATATGAGACCAGGGGTAATCTCATGGACAGTACTGAAAGATTTCTCGAATGGTTTGTGATGATCACCAAAATGCCGCATAATAGCTAATTTCATCGAAGGCTAAAAGAAAGAGTTATGGAAGTTCGGAAAGAGAAAACCCAAAATCCATGGCCACCAAACGATAGATCTGTGGGGGTAATTCTGGTCGCGCATTCAATGGGGTAAATCTCGAATACCCCCATAAGTATATGATTCACTCTATTAACAATGAAACAGAGGTTTTGTTGCATCCGATGCACTATTCTCTATTCTCAACGACCATCATGATCAAGAGGATAAAGATTCCAAGCATGTCATGTTCCCCCTTATTTATGGAATTCTCGCTTTTGATACACCCTACAATGGCCTCGCTCGTTCAATGTTTGTGTATGGCGCATTTTCTCAATACCAAAAGGTCAGCAATATTTGGAATATCATGTCGGCTGCTTCAGCCGGCCTCATCAGCGCCAGATCTTTAGGCACAATGTCAGCAAGACAAGCTGCGAGACAAGCAGGAAGCTCCATGGCAGCTACAACCAGAACTGCTAGTCCGGGATGGAAGATATGGGAAGGAATTGCTGTAAAATCTGGTGTTGTGGGAGCAATCGCGGCCGGAGGTGTGGCAGCATACAGAAATCGCGAAACCATTATCTCGGGTGTCAAGAATCTGAACAGGAACTCGATAAAAGACGGTGCAGAACAGGGATATGACGCATTAGGTCAGGGACTTGCATACATTAACCGCGATAGCGTTGGTCAGTCTTTTGCATGGTTGTCAAGTCATCTCAAATTCGTTGGTGCATTGATGAGACAAAAAGAGATGGTTCAAAGACTCGAGAGATTATCCAAGATCGAAGGAGTTGGAATTCGGAACTTTTATACCTCTCTTGGAGTCAATGGCTACTGGAGCGGCGGATATTTTATTCCGGAAAGAACTTTCTCTGCGATACCTGCGCCTGGACAAAAGTCTAATGAGCTGTTCATTCGAAGTGTCAACGGTGCCGTCGAAGATGAAATCCAGGCTCATATGAGTATGTTCAAACCAGAAATCAACGACAGTTACGACGAAATGTCCGAACAGGCAAGGAATTTAGTCGTTGAGTGGTTTTACAATGACAAGCAAGTCGTGGATATACCAGAGCCAGAGCCATCATCAGAAATGGTACCAGAAAAAGATGCTACTGGTGTGCAAACAGAAGAAGGTGAAATTTTCACAGATACTGATTCTGTTCCTAATCTGGACATGGATGGAGTCGAAGAGTCTCCTCTCGATATCGTTGCTGCCGCTGCGGCAATACCATTGCCCGATATACAAGAAAATGACCTTGATAGCAAGCAACGCGAATCGTATCTTCAAAGCCTTTACCGGATATCCCAAAGAGCAGGATCTGGTGTGTCAGGGTACGCATCCGCCGCAAGCTCTAATATTAGTGACGTGGCATCCACTGGATTAAAAGCTGGGGTGGCTATTCCGAGTTATGCGTCGAAGGGAGTGAGCTCTTTGTGGAGTTCGCGGCGGAAGTCTAAGAAGCCAGAGGGTGATGCATCTGCGGATGAAGAAGAGTTGAGTGAGTCTATGACTATCGATGCGGATGATGATGTGAGAGCGGAGGATAGGAAAGGTTCAGTGTGGAATTTTCGTTCATTGTTTTCATCATCCAAGAAAAAGGATAACGATGACGATAATGACGATGGTAGGATGAATGAATCAAAAGTGGACAAGCACAGTAAGTTAAGCCCACCATTTGGGCTTTCAACAGGTTTAACATTCTATAGGGACTCAGCTGGAATAGCGCGGTATCTTCTTGACTTGAATATTGCGTTTCATGCGATTAAGTAGCATAGTTATTTTGTAATGGAAACTTTAGTACGAATGAAGGGCAACCGAGAGTATATCAGGAGTTGAGCACTTTTTAATTTGAAAACAAGAAAGTACATAATTTCCTTTCAATGCAAATAATATCTTTCTTCGCCACACTGCTGTGTCGAGCGGATGGTTATTTTAATTCAAAGACTTCTGGAAAGCATGGAACTACTAGACCATGGTCCCTCAAATACACGTGTACCTGATGATACTTCCCATTGTTTGGCATCATTACATAAGATACACAGACACGACTTGAGCGCAAAGCAAGTGCTGAATTAGTGATGATAACACAGTACTGTGAGTAAAAATATGGTAAACCACAACACAAAGACATCAAAAAGCCTTTCCTAAACAGCGACCGACCGAATCTGTCGAAAATCAATGCTCACTCCATTTCCATTCTGTACAAAATATTTCAATCTAGTCCATCCCAATTCATAATCTCATATCCCATCCCAATATCCCCACAATCATTTACTTCTTGATCGGTTCGCCCCATGCATTCAACTGTTGTCCACTTCCATCACTTCCACCACTTCCACCACTCTGTCCACCTCCTAGCACACCCCCTAAGCCGCTAGTGGCACCTCCAGCAACATTTCCAACAGTGTTGGTAGCGCCGCCAGCTACATCTCCAACGCCTCGTACAGTGGTATTCAATGTATTTCCGAGTCCTTCAGTTGTCTTTCCAAGCGCACCACCGACGCCACCGAGGAGTCCGCCTTGTCCGTTGGCTTGTGAGCCGCCTGTGAGGGTGTTATCGAGTGCGCCGACGAGCCCGCCGAGGAGTCCCCCACCTTGATTTCCAGACATATTTATTGAGATTGAGGTTTTTTTGAGGGAGTTTTAGTTTTGCTTGGATTTGTGTGTGTTTTGAGGATTGCAGATAGTTTGTAGGTTTGCAGATGATGTTTGTTGGATGCGGGACGAGATTCTAGAAAGATTGCCTGGAGATATATAGTTCTACCACCCAACTCCTCATTTAATAGCCTACCTTGTCACATGCATATAGACGCCACAAATACTCCACCTCTTCCATCATATTCTCAATGATCCGCTGATGCCAATTCCAAGATTTCCTGTTTTTTGAAAATCAAGGATAGGATCCATGCATTTGATGTTGGACCCTGACGTAGATCGTATATTAAAAATGACTAGGATGTTGAGAGTTCAGCCAACGGTTTGGTAGAACGCATGTGGAGGGGAACACAAGCCAGACATTGATGGTGGGTATGTCAATGAGGAGGGGGGTGAGATTGACGTAATTTGGAAGAAGAATGGGGAAAGATCTGGATTATGCACGAGATCGTGATGAAAGTGGGTAATAATGAAACGGGGAAAGTTGACGCGAAGTCACAGCCACATATGATATAGAAAAGAACTTGCTTTCTAGGCGCATATGAAGGAATATTTGCTGGTGACCTATTGCTTTAAACGATGAGTACATAACGTGAGTTGCACGTGATTCTGACAGAGCCCCTCTTCCGACTGCCAAAGGTGGTCGGAATTAGGACGTCGATAACAGTCATATCGATAAAATCTTGATCCAAACAACAAATAAGGGCCTAGTTCCCTTTCGTCAACTCATGTAATCGCCTTGAAGACTTTGGAGAATGACTGATATCCCTGCAATATTATGACCTGAATGACCCAATGCCCACCACCCAATTCCAACGTATAGAGGACCAAAAAGCACATTTGTCTAAACACAGTATCTCTCAAATATCAATCCATACCATAAATTTTCGATCCACCCTCTCGACTCAATGTATCCCCTCAACCCCCAAAACAAAAGTCCGACCCATCACTCGGATATTTATCCGAAAAGAAAATCCCGCTGTTATTACTCAAAATCACATATCCGCTCGTATCGCCCGTGGTGAAATTATCCATCCAAGAATTATATTGGGTGCAGACCGTGGAATTCGGCGCATAAGAATATGATATACATGCCGTTATGACTCTACAGCGTGATTGACAAGATAAAAAATCAGGAGCATTCGCTGTGCCAAAGATTCTTGAGGAAAGTGCAACGTCGGCCGTGCCTTGAACATAGCAGCCGGGAATGGTTTTGGTGGAAATTGCGGAAGGGGTGGTGGTTGTTGTTGTTGTGGGAGTACTGGTTGTGGTTGGTGAAGGATCTTGAGGTGCTGCGTTTCGAGCAAGGACATCAGCGCCGGAGTTTAGCGGAGACGAATTCGCGAGAGAAGCGATCATGAGGAGGACAAATGATGGAATTAGGCGAGGCATTTCGTATGTTGTATTACTTTATTTTTGTGATCGTAGTCTGTGAGTACTCGAATTAGGTCTGAAAATTTGGACTTGCAGACAATCATGAGCAAGAGGGGTTGTATATTTATGTACAGCAGACTCTATTGTGGGCTTCGCGATAGTTCCAAAGTTTAGAGTGAGCGGATTTTGACTGCAACCATAGAGTGGTTACCATTTGTCATTGAAATTGAAAGTTCCTCGCATATGCATGAATTCAGCCTGATTGATTATGGTCGTACAAATTGCACAGCACCTCGTATCATGCACTATTGTTAGAAGCTCTTTCTTCGTTTGATGATACTATTTTTGTTTGCCTCGCATTTGCCTTGCAAGAAATACGATGGAAACCAGTGAGGGTAACAGCCTTGCTGAAGTTTAAGCTTTGCCCAGGCAAGACTAATATGCAAGCCACTTGATAAACATATGTACTGAACGAAAGGTCATAATTCGGGAGTTGCCTCTCATTCAGCTCGTTGTGTCAGTGACTTCTCATGTTGAAGTGCATTGCGAACGTTAGATATAGCAATAGCTTCTGATTTGTGCTACTCTGCCGCTGGAGAAGAAACCCCCAAATTTATGTGCCCACAATTGTTTCGAATGTGCCAGCTCCCATGTGGAGTGAAGACAACTTTTTCATTCTCAAGTAGTCTGGGATGTACTTAGGGCTCGTTTTCTAAAACATCCAAACCAGCGCTGAATAGTTTCCCGGAATCAAAAGCATCAACAAGAGCTTGCTCGTCGATTATAGGTCCACGACAGGTATTAATTACGATGGCTCCTTTCTTCATTTGTGCGAATTCTTTTGAGCTGAGAGTATGCCGAGTAGTATCCGAAAGCGGCAGGTATATACAGAAAGAATATCGCTTGTTCGGAGAAGTTCTTCAAAGGAAATATATTTGGCCCCTGGAGGCGTCCGTTCCGCCGTAATATCGAACATGCATGTCAAACGCTGCAGAAAGTCTGGCTACTGTGCGGCCAGTATTACCCATACCCAGTATGGCAGTATCCCCAGGATTTTCCCCTCGGGGTCATGTCCTAGTCCTGCATGCCCACGCCATTGGCCCTTTCGGATGGATAAAGACAAGATTTAGACACGATGCAACGTGCCAAGCAAAAGGTACATGGCAACATCGGCCGTTGCATTTCCAACGTTTCCTGGGGTATTTGAGACGGCAATACCTATGATGATACGTTACAGATCATTCTAAATATCCAATGGGGAATTTTCTCTGCCACAGCTAGTGCAGGTACCGACATCAATTTGATCGTGCCCAATCTGAGGAGCACATATAAATTTGACCGAAATTGGCAGAGATTGGATGATATCATTATCAAAGTGACTAGTATACTGTCTCGGTCAGCTTACGTTGGCTGAAAAGGTACATATACGGACTTTGTAAGCATCCTCACATCTGATAATTACCACAAATCTATTGTAATACACAGACCGGCACCCACTGAGAAAACCATCTCTCCATCCTTGACATGCTATTATCCCAGATTAGATACGAGTACATGAATACCGGTACTTCTTTGGTGTAATAGAACACTCACCATCAGTTCCGCGACATCCGATATGGAATTACGCAAATAATCAAAGTTCGAGGATAACAAAGGAATGATGAGTTGAGTCTCTTCACTCTCATTTACCAACATTCAAAGAGTGAACTTTGAACATTATGTTTGCGCCATTATCAACCCAACATCCGACTGCATTGTCTTACAGGCTGTACATTGAATACACGCACCAGTTGGGTTTGCTCATGTACCAACCATATATGCATTGCGCGATGAGCTCGAATGAGCGCGTTCGCTTTCGATCGAGGCAAGGTAACAAGCTGAGTGATAGGTTCCTTCGAAAATGCTGAGTTCTCCAAACCTTCGATTATCTATTGAATTGTGCTGCACTAGTATCATGTCAATCAAAAGCTCCTTGACTTCATCGAGAGGTAAATGAAATCAACGCCCAGAGCTTCGGAGGGCGAACTCATAACCTTGAAGGAGACCAGGACATTTGCGCATCTACTTGTTGACACTCAAACATAGCAAGCATATTGTCGTCTTTCCAACAACCATGGATAGCCCTGAGTAAGAGCAGTCCAAAAGTACAAATAGTTCAAGCCGGACTATATCCGAGGCCCGAGACAGCGTTATATCCGAAAGCCTAAGTCGGGGATAGTATTGATCGGACTTATCAAAGGACTAAAATATTTTTAGTATACCCGGAGTACAAGCAAGAACTTTAAATCAACCGACCTTGAACTTTCTCGAACTCCTCCAAATCTACAGTACACGTTTAGTTCGTGTCTACTTTTCGGGGGATAATTGTATTGATTATCCCCTCCACTGCGAGTAGCGTCGTGCACTTGTGGCATTTAAGCAGCAAGGCGCCGTGCCTTCATGGCTTCATCCAAGATGGATCTCATGGCGTCATGCCCATGTCAGGATCACAAGAGAATTTATTGGTGCGTTAAATTTCTGAGTTTGTCCAACATGTTTGAATGAATTTTCACTCATATTAGTTATGCCATGGGACTTTATCGTCTCTTTATCTTTGTACTGCTTTGAGCGCCAAGCTTATTTCGCTCATTTCAACCATTACCATAACCATGCGCCTTTTTCTGTTCTAGCTTTTACACCTTCTTCCCGCAGATCTACAATCAATGCAGTTCCCTAGCTCTAGATATTCAGAGATGCACTTCGATAACTGGCCCTTTCCAGTCCTGTTTTCCTTTCACCAGATACCAAATTGAACTGAAAATAACGACAGTACCAGTAACAAGAACAGTATAGTTCATGTTTGCTGCTGTCACAGGTACGACAGATGGCCAAAAGCTGAAGAAGAGAACTATCGTTAAATAGATAATAGCAATGGTGTTGTTGATGATGCCGAAAACACCTGGAATATGCCATGGGCCTAAAATGTTGAATAGTGTCAGTCTTGTACGCACATATCATTGCTCTAGGACTAATGGAGGATTGTAGCCTGCGAATGTGGATTTCTAGTGAGAGTTGACATACCCCAGACGAGCTTAGCACCTACAGTGTTGACCAAAGTTGGCCACTCGGAGTCTTCTGTTGATGATTTTTTTTCGAGTCCACCAGTGAGACGACGATACAGAAGTAGCACAGCACAGATCAAGTAGGAACTATAAAGACCAGAAACCGATAGTGCGACTATGTTGTTGAAAGCAGTGGAAGAGCCTAAATTGATTAGTGCCAGCAGACATGAAACTACAGTGGTAATAGCAATTGACCACAAGGGAATAAGAGTCTTGCGGTTGACCTGAAATTAAAAGGAAAGTATTAGCTTGATATACCGTGAGGTTGAGTTAAAAAAAATCGTGCCTTTTGAATTGACTTTACGAATAGTGCAGATATGACGGAATTGAACTTACAGTCTGGAGAGTCCTCCATCCGGGTAAGCCCCTATCTCTTGCAAATGACCAAAACATTCGAGATGTGGAAGCTAATAGGCCGACCGTAGCACTCAAAGCTAATACCGCAACGATCGAAGCCATGACTGCTGTGCCAGTAACAGATCTTGTTGCCTGGAGAAAGATCTCTATAAATGGATAGCCAGTAGGGCTCTGTAGCGCATCGTCGACACTGCCCATGCAGAAAAGCACTGCAATTATCATGGAGAAACCCAAAGTTCCATTGATTATAACACTCAACAAAATGGATCGTGGTACAACTACAGAGGGGTTGTGGATTTCCTCAGACATCTATTCGGATTATTAGTAGGTATCGGAGAATACTCCCAAGAATTTGACATAACAGAAACTTACGTGGAATGCTCCATCCGCACCTAAAAAATCGTTAACCACATCTCCTGTTTCTAGCTGGACAATCACTTACCAACAAATGCAAAAACATTTCCGATGAGCCCGACGAAGAAAGAGATGCCTTGGGATGACCAGCCCCCTTCGTTCAACCAACCGCTAAAAACATCGGCCGCAGTATCGTGTGGGCCCAGTATTACCAGTGGAACCAAAATGGAAAAGAATCCCATAATATGCAATACAAGGATCAAACCTTCGAACTTTGGCAATAAGCTACTAACGACGGCGTTGATGAGGACTGCAAAAAATATCACTGCCCAGTAAAGCAAGACTCCTTGCCACGATTTTGGCTCATATTCCGGTACCGTTAAAACGATCAATCCCTGGATCAGAGTTCCGGTAAGATATCCTCCCGAAGCAACGCCGGCTTGCCAGCCACCAAGCGTTAACCAGCCTGTTATATAGCTTAGGAACTTCGAGGTCGAGGGAGGAGCGAGCATGGAGACCCAATGGTACTGGCCACCTGAGGTTGGTGCCATCGATACAAGCTCCGAGAGAGTTGAGAATACTGATAGATTGCCGAGCCATACGAAGATGAAGCCATAGATGAGACCAGCGGGACCACCGTTCTGAAGACCGCTCAGAAACAAGATCAAACTTCCCTCCCAGGTAATGAGAATAGTGCAACTGAATCCAAGAATCGACATAAAGCCAAAGTTTCTCTGTAGTAATTGTGTGTAAGCAACGAGTGTTGGTTCAATGTCTGTATTGGATATAACTAGAGGGCTATCTCATCTCATGTTTGCACATCAATAGTGGCCATAACCGGGCTACCTGAAGCTAGGTACATGGAGCACATCATATCCAAGGTGAGAACAACAAGTATTTTGACGGCGACCCGATTCGACATGCGAATGATAGAGAACTCAAAAAACACACCTTCAGAACCGGCTTCTTTCCCAGCCGTACCAGCTCATCTTGATCGCGATCATTATTTTTGAGATGTCCCGCGCTAGCATTGTGATCAACAGCACCGAGCTCTACGATGCCCGTCTCGTTTTGCTTTCGGTAGCTCATAGCCGAGGAAAGATTGGACGAAACCAAGGATACCAGGCGAAAACGGAAAAAAAAATGAGCCTGGGTTTTTGATATAAAATTAACTGGCCTGCCAACTTTGGTTTTAAAAAGTAAGTAAAAGTTCGAACGACAAGAGACTTTAGATGAGAATCGTACATTTCATAAGGGAATGCAGAATTCGAAGCATCCAATTTGAGGCAAGCCGAACACAAGGGTCTGCATGCACTGTACATACCCCCACCAAACGGATTATATCCATGTCTATCTGATCCAATTTTCTTCATTCACCGATCAATAATTTTTGTACATGGGGATCCATTCTAGATCATTGATTATTCCGTCCAACAAATTGCGTTTGGGTGTATCTCCCGATCGCAATATCCCTCTCCAAAATACCAACAAGTCAATCAGATTATGCTATCATAATTGACTGGTCAATGTCAATGTTTTCTTCGCAACTTTTTTGAAGCAATCGTGGATTTATATTCTACTAGAAACTAATTTCGTCGGGCATTATTCGCTAACAATACTTGTTCCCTTGCCGCCCTCAGTATTTTCTACATCTACTTTCCACGTCCGCGTCTCTTTGATAATCCGAGATTGACTTGTCTGACTCTGCGCATCCCATGCATGAGTACCTCCTATCTCAACTGTGGTTGTTGCATCTCCTGGCACAAGAGTCAATAGATCGAAAGTTTCTATTGTCCTTCCGCTTTCCGATATATCACTGGCTATCCTCCTCAGCTTCGACCTTTTACTGCCCATTCTCAAAGAGTCCTCCAACTTTTGAATGTAGTATCTGCTGTGATTATCGGTCTCGGTACCGCCTCGGCGGCGTAGGTCATCTGCTCGCATCATGCCGGATTCTAGGCTGACAAGAAAGGGCTTAAGGTAGGGAAAGCATGCTGTTGTAATGCTGAGACATTGAACGATTTGCGTAATGATTGCTACGGGCCAAAGATCAAAGACTGGGTCTACTATGGGTTTGTTAGAGTAGATTATTTGAAACGCTACCGCAACAACAACACTATTATACGTTAGCCAGTTGAAGGTGTTGATAGAAGCAATACTAACAAGATACGAGTACCAAATACGGCAATGATAGCAAGCCTTCGAGACCAAGAAGCCTGTAAATGAAGTGCTATGAAAGTTATGATGAGCATCGAAGCACTGTCTGTGATGATATTCATAGCTGAGATGGAGTTCCAAAATGCTCTCTATTGACCAGGTTAGAAATTTTTCATCGTCTTGAATTTGGTAGCACGCACCCGATCAAAGCATTCCCCATTTATGTCATCCCATACTCTTGGCAAATGACACTGGAATGAAATGGCTACCATAGAACTGATGGCCCATAGTGATACTACAAGTCCAAGAAGTTGCGATGCCCGTCTTTCGCAAATAATTGGGGTCAGCAGAACCAAAAAGACAGCTACCGACAGTTTTGCAAAAAGTAAACTTGCGATGTAGAGAATATCGGAAGCATATGATGCCTATAGAGAAGAGAGATCAGTCGGTGATTTACATATATTGGAAGACCATGGCGCAGTAAATGCAACAATTCTGACTTTTAGCATGCTCTGTTTTTGTCCATCATTCGTCGTCGTAGAAATCTGCCCAAACCCATTCGCACATTGAATTGCAACTGCCGCAGATTGCCCTACAGAAAATGCCTATAGATTCTATCGTTAGCGGAGCTATATTCCAAAAGGTGGCTGTCTTGTTTACCAATGATATTAATATCAAGTAGTCATGCCATTCGAGTTTCTTCGAGACTCCCAGCTTTGTGGCTAGACGCATAAGAACGCTGAGGGAAGAAAGCGCAAGTGGTATATACACAAATATCTCCACAAGAGGGGTCTTGTTGGTATCAGTGATGACCGCCTGCGTCCGATTCATCGCGGTGTGCGGCTTTTAGACCTGGAGGAGCAAAAATTGAAAAACGTAAAGGTAAAATCGAGCTGTGGCTGTGGATCGAGAGCAAAATGCATGTATCACAATTGCATGACCAGTGGTTCCGAGAGGGGAGGTTAGCGAAAGATTCTAGGCCAGGGTTGTCCGAATTCTCGCATTTCTCCAAGAGTCCAAGTATAGTCTTTGTTAAGGATTTTTTATCATACTTCACAGTACATGAAGTATGTTAAAACGTATCTAAGCCTTCAAGTCCTTTGTCCTTCTAGGAGCTAACTCCGGCGTTGGATCAACATTTGGGGACTTGGGTTTCGAATGCTAGAATTTCGATTTTCAATTCTAAGATCCAGTCACCAGTGCAATTTCTGAAGATACAGATCCTCACTTTCAGCCTTGAACGTTGAAAAAAGTCAATATGCCCACCGACTTCAGCGGACACCTCTATTGCGAGTGGATCGAGAAACCCTACCAATCCTTATCTTACCCCTTCTGCGCCATCCTTGACCATGTTCCAGAAGAAACTGCACGTCAACCTTAATATGAAAATTCAACCCGAATCACCCGATCAGTGAACGTGTACAAGGTTGTGGGTGAGGGTTCGGGACTTGAAGTTAGTAACAGCAGGCCAGGGGAAGATTCGGTCAATCCGGTCAAAGTCTGAAGTTCAGACTTTGACCTGATCGATGATTGTTCACACATTTGCGTGTGAAAAATCATTCGAAGGTTTAGTGGTTCCGGAATGAGACCAGCTAGACTTCATGAAGAAGTCCTTGTAGTGCTTCAATGCTCGTCGAAACTACTACTTATGTTCAAATCCCACAAGCATGTGGCACAAGTATGTCTCTCCTCCCCTCCCCTCCCCTGAATAAAGGTTAAACGGTGGGTACGGGCCACAACGATGCCAATCTGCAATAATCATTCGATGGTGTATTTCTGAAGATTCTATTAGTCCAACTACCCTTGTAATATGACCCAATTATTAATCTTTATTAAAGGTGGGGGAGTGCCTTGTAAGTTGTGTCACTTGAATGCCAAATATCTAGATTTGAACATCAAGCCCCATCATGATCGGAGTATAGCTTCGCGCAATTCTGTACTACCAGAGGCTGAACCAACACGACAGGAATATTGCCGGCGATGAAAAGAAGAAACAGAAGAGATGCCATAAAGATTTCTCGCCGGCGTCGCCGCTACTTTCATGATGAAACAGAAGGATTACAAACGGGCTATATCAGGAATGTGAATACCAAAATCAAGTTTTTAGCAGATCGAAATCATTCGTTTTTCCTGCGATACATGTACAGGCTAACAAATCATGAGCGTTTATTGAAATTTTGAGTTTTTCTATAGAGCCGCTGTTTAAACTCAATTATTATATCAAAGTCCACTTAAAGTCTTAAAGTAGATTAGGTAAATCGTCTAGGTTCACTAAACCTTAATTTAAGTTCAAGGATAAAGTATACCATTACCCTAAAATGTCTTAGAGTCGTATGCTTTTCCATATATAGATCTCATAAACTATTAACCTCAATAATAGAGGGATTTAGTTAAGAAAATAAGCTAGCTATCTCTGCTAATTTTCCTTAATATAGATAAATAGGGGTAGGTTTCAAAAGGGGGGCTAAACTTCTTTTAATAACCAAATTAACAATAAAGTGAATGTAAAAAATAGATTTAATAACAAAACAAATGCTTTGCTACATTAGCTAACATATTGATATCTCTAAAAGGATATAGTTGAAGCTTTTTTGTAGATATTATAAACCTTAACCATAAAAAAATCTCTTCGTACTATTCTTTTACTATTTTGTATAGTATTACCAAACTTTAATACATTTTTATAAAAAATATATCAAATTAAAGCCTTCAATCTTTACTTTATTTATTATCAAAAAAATTTGAAATGGCTTCATAGAATCCTTTACAATCTTTAATTGATATTTTGAGGAGCAAGCAATCAATTATATAATTTATGTTATTACTTTTTATCGAAAGATCTTTTTATATTTCAATATTAGGTTTCGATGATATTTAATTGCTACTTTTTCAGGAAATATTATAATTTGCTAGTTCTATATATCATTTTGTACATTTTTTAATTCTCGAAACTACTTTTACTTATCCTTTTGCTCTAATAGTCTTTTTCGAATCATTTTTATTTATATTTATATTTGCATTTGTATTTATACTTGTATATATACTTACGAGCTTTGAGTACGGCGGCTCGGGCCGGCCAATAAGAGCAGTCGCCGAAGGCTCCCTTCTTATTGGTCACGGCCGTTCGCCACCTCCCTCGCAGCTCGTGCTGCGCAGCTTAGTCAGACACTCAGGGATATATATTAATATTATTATTAATATTATTATCTTCTTTAATATACATCTTTTAATTTTAATCTTTTTAATATACATTTTTTAATATACATTTTTTAATATACATTTTTTAATATAATCTTTTTAATATAATCTTTTTAATATAATCTTTTTAATATCATTTTTTTAATATAATCTTTTTAATATATCTTTTAATATAATCTTTTTAATATAACTTTTTTAAAATATTCTTTTTAATAATATTCTTTTTAATAATAATCTTTTTAATAATAATCTTTTTATTTATAATCTTTTTATTTATAATCCTTTTAATATAATCTTTTTAATATAATCTTTTTAAATATAATCTTTTTAAATATAATCTTTTTAAATATAATCTTTTTAAATATAATCTTTTTAAATATAATCTTTTTAATATAATCTTTTTAATATGATCTTTTTAAATATAATCTTTTTAAATATAATCTTTTTAATAAAATACTTTTAATTATAACCTTTTTAATATAATCTATTTAATAATACTTTTTTTAATATACTTTTTTCAATATATATTCTTTAATATATATCTTTTAATATGCATTATTTAATACTTTTTTAATATACATTTTTTTTAATTTTAATCTTTTTAATATACGTTTTTTAATATAATTCTTTTAAATAAAATTTATTTATATAATCTTTTTAATATATTCTTTTTAATNNNATTCTTTTTAATATAATACTTTTGATTATAATCTTTTTAATAATAATCTTTTTAATTATAATCTTTTTAATTATAATCTTTTTAATTATAATTCTTTTAATTATAATTCTTTTAATAATAA
>NGKG01000003.1:1370887-1383420 GCA_002162505.1 Myriosclerotinia scirpicola
TTTATTTAAATCTTTTTATTTAAATCTTTTTATTTATAATCTTTAAATAATAATTCTTTTTAATATAAACTTTTTATTTATAATTTCTTTTTATTTATTAATCTTTTTTATTTAATTGATTAAAATTATATATATTTCTATATACTTTTCAAAATCCTTATTTAATTAATTAAAATCGTATATATATTAATTATTTATATTTTTATATACTTTTCAAAATCCTTATTTAGCTAATCAGAATCGTATATACATTAATTATTTATATTTCTACTGTATGTACTTTTTAAAATCCTTATCTAGTCAATCAGAATCGTATATATATTAATTATCTGTATTTATACTGTACATATTTTTCAAAATCCTTATCTAGCCAATTAGAATCGTGGATACATTAATTATCTGTATTTCTACTATATATACTTTTCAAAATCCTTATCTAGCCAATCAGAATCGTGTATACATTAATTATTTGTATTTCTATTGTACATACTTTTCAAAATCCTTATCTAACCAATCAGAATTGTGTATATCGTACAACCTTGAACATCAAGTTCAATTTTTAACTTCAACTTAAAATAATTAATAATTTAATAACTACTAATCCAAATTTAATAAAAATTATACTATTAGAAAGCTTTTAATTAGCTCTTCAAAATACACTATTCAAAACTTATTTCATTAATAGTAATTGCTAGCTATACTACTTATTATATTAAACCTTACTATTTTCAAATTCATGTTCCCGCACAGACCTTACGTAGTTTTATACCCAATCAATTTTCGCTTAATGTACTTTCCTCGACCAATAGAATCCTAGATAATTAAGTGTTTTATAATATATATAGTAGAGATACTTATATATACATTTACATTTGTATATATACCTATACCCGCATATACATTTACACTCGTATTTATATTTGATTCTGTCGGTACAACAGTTATATAATAACCATAGTAGAGGATGGGCTATATTAACTAACAAGGCGCTAGTAATTCGAGTATATATTTATAAAGCTTGCTTTCAATACATTTAAGAATATAACGATTTTTATATACATAGATTTAAATATTTATATTTTATAACCAAAACTATTAAATAATATTAATACTAATTAATGAATTTACAAATTAAAGGCCTTAAACTCTTTAAAAAGTAGTATACTTTTTTATAATATTTAAAATTAGTAACTATTTTAAAAAAATTATAAATTTTAAATAATAAATATATTATTCTAGTTAAAATACCTAAAGTATATATATTGGAGTATCAAAACAATATGTTTTGCTTTATTTATAAGAACGTTTTGCTAATAAATATATTATTCTAATTAGAGTGCCTAAAGTATATTTAAAGGATTTAACTTTTAATATAACTATTGGATTCTACATCAATTACACATTCTTTATATAGAACAATATACAAAGATTTTATTCTTTTATTCATTTTTATTATGAATTTCTATTTTATTTATATTCATTTCTAAAAAACTCTACAAATACCTGTAAAAATCACCCAATTTTTATTTATTCTAGTAAATCCCCATAGCTGTTATAATACAATTTATTTATTGTAGGGTTTTAATTAACAATCCTGTTTTTTTGGTTAGATTAAAAGCACTTTTGAAGCATCATTATAGCAACTCTACAAAAAAGAATTATAAAGGTAGTGATAATAACAATTCAAATCAATTAAAAAAATATAAAGAAATATGAGAAGGAGCAAATAAAGATATTTAATTAGATTTAACTATTTAAGAAATTAATTAACTAAAAACTTTTTGTTAACTTAAACAACTTCAATTAATACATCAAATTTAAATAAAAACAATACAATTACAAAAATATCAACAACAAAAAACTCTTTGAATTATATCAAAACGATTTCGGTATTTTTAAATTAAAATATTTTAAAAGTGCTAATCAATTTGATTTTAAATAATTATAAAAAATATTAAAAGTATAAAGCGTTTTTATTCAAGTTAACAAAGTCGATATTGCTATTGTATTTTACAAAATCACGTATAAAAAAAAGTATAAAGTATAAATAAAAATACAAATTAAAAAGCATTTAAAAAATAAAAACGTTCCTAAACCCAAATTTAAATCAAAAGAAATTATTTATTTTATTGCTACAAACTTTGATTGTATTAAGAATAACAATAACAAGAAAAAGGATAACGATATAAAGGAGTATGAGGTAGATAAGATAGTAAGGGAGAGAATAAAAAAAGAAATTGCGAAAAAGGAAACCTAGGAGGAAATAATAACAATAACAATAACCCGGATAATAAAAAGAAGGATAAAAAAAAAACTGAAAAGAATAAAAGGATAAAAACGAGGATCAAAAACAATAAAATATTTAAGTGTTAATAAACTTTACTAAGTTTTATATATAGGACAAAAAATACAAAGGCAATAATAATAATTTCATTTACAAACTTTTTATTTTTGATAAAATTAGTTAGAAAATAAAACTTTTTGATAGTATACGTTATAAAGCATTCCCTATTATACTAAAAAGCGGAGCCTTTAACTATTACTATTTCAATTACAAAAACTTTTTTAATACATTTAAAGGATTATGTGATTATATGAAAAAGAACTTTGAAGGAAATAAATACTATCGGAATATATTTAATAACTAGAATAATATAACTCTAAAATTAGTTCAAAGGAAGTATAATAACAAGTTTATAAGAGAATGTCTTAATCTATTAATTAAAGATTTATACCAATTATAGTATCAATTTGAACCAAATATATAAAACCCTAGTTTTTTTAGAAATAAGATTGTTTAAATATATAAGGATATACCAACATATAATCATACAATGGTTAACCCAAAAAATATAGTTTCTAGTTTAATAAATCAATTAAAGCAATTTGTAAATATATAGGAAAAGCAATACCTTTTTGGAGGTATACATTTTACAAATTAGAGATTCTACAATTCCCAAAACAATATTCGAAACAATTCCTAAAATGATTCCCAAGGTTATAATTCCTGAGGAGATTTTCGAAATCATTCATAAAAACAACTTGGTTTTTAAAAGAATAAAAGATGCTGGATTTACAAAAAAAAAGGATGTAGATTAATAAAGCATTTAAGAGAGAAACAAAAAAAACAAAGATAGGAATATAGGGAAAGATTTAAAAATAAAAGCAATAATTCTTTTAAAAAGCGGTATATTTAATAACTAATTAAATACAAAAAAAAAACCAACGATGTAGAATCAAATTCAGACGCAAAAATGGATAGCTATTTTACAGATTTTAAACTCAAAGATACTATTGAAAACAGCTTTTTCATTAATGCAAAACCTATAAATAACAAAAAGATTTTCAATTAACTTTTTGTATATTCAATTCTTTATATTGTTATTGGTCAATTTAAAAAACCAAAGGAAATCAATAAAGCATTCTTTATCGAATTGATTTATATAGATAAGGAATTCTTTGGTATATATATTGATATCAACTATTCCCAAAAATCAATAATTGAAATTAAACAATATAAAGTATAAAAAAAGATCACCAATATTATTTATAACCCAAATACAATAAAAGTAGCAAATATTAAATTTAAAAAAAGCATTGCAATATCTATTAATTTATTTTTTATTAAAATGCTATTCAAAACTGCTAAATTCTATATTCTAAAAGTCGATATACTTTTTTTATTATACTTAAAGGATATGGATAAACTTAAAGTTTTTTATAATAATTTAATTAATAAGTTAGTGTTATTTTATTAAAATTACCCTATTATACAAAAAATAAACCATACATTTTTAATCTAAAAAATCAATATTAACAATATTATTTAGGAATTAATTAAAACTGATAATTGCTATTTAATATTTATAAAACTTAAGTAATTATATTAACATTTTAAATACTCTTTTATTAAAAAATTTAACAAAGTTTTATGATATATAGGATATAATAAAAACAATAATATGATCAAATACTTTACAAAATATTACAATTATTATCAAATATATAAAAAATCATTTAAAAAATTCAAGTTTTTGTTTTTAAAAAATATTAAATTCAATTATACTATTTTTATTGATATTATATATATTAAAAACAAACTAATTCTGTATATTATAAACAAAACAATTTAATATTAAATAATTAAATGGTTTAATAGTATCTTTGCGAAGTATATATAAAATAAAATCAAAAAATACTGGATAAATATATATATTGAATTGTTAGAATATATTGTTTATAATATAAGTAAAAACTTTATTAACAAAAAGTTTATGCAATATATTACTTTAATAGAAATCATTACAAAATGTATATCTATTAAAGCTTATAACTTAATCAATATTATTAAACAATATTATTATCCAATTTAACAAATATACAAAATAATCAACAACGAATTTGTAAATAATAAATTTATGAAGGGAATGATTTTGCAAATAATTATAAAGATTATAAACAATATAGCAAGTCCTAATAAACTAATCCCAATTTTATTAATCTATAATATATATTTTAAAATAAATAAGGTTGATTTATTATTAGTTATAATTATCCAAAAAGTTATAGTTATTAAAAAGGCTATAAACAAAATGCAACGAATTTATGTAAAACGATAGGTTATAAAGGTATTAAAAATATAAAACAAATTTTCAACTATGGTTATTCATTTGTTATTATTAAATTCAAAGGTTTTAGTATAGAAAAAAAACAAAGATATTAACAAATTAGGAGAATGGATTAGATTATATACATTGTTAACAATGGAGAAGGAAATATACAAAATTGAACTTTTAAACAAACTAATTAAGTTTAGATTTACAATAGTACGATTATTTTATACTAAACTAGAATTAAACAAAGCAAAACAAGAAAAAGCTAAAAGTAAAAAAAAGGTAAAGGAGGCTAGTGATGATAACAAAAATATTATTTGGGTAAATGCACTAACTAACAATCCACTTCAAATTGATAATATACCACCACAATCTTTAATTTTATTAATAGCGGAACAACTTTAAATACAACTTAAAAGTTGTATAAAAAGCAATTTGGTTAATATAATAAATATAATTAATCAAGCTAATTCTATTAAAGTTGCCCAAAAACTATTTTAATTATTAATATTTTTAGTAAACAATAAGAAAAACAAAATCAAGTTTTTTGATATATTTGTTATTAATAATGATAATCTATCGAAGTATATTATATTAAAATGTAAAAAGATTAATAGTTTAATAGAAAACGGGGTATTTCGAATTATATGGAAAAAGAATATTTTAAAAAGAACTTAATTTTTCAAATTAAGATTTATGAATAAAATAAAGAATAAGGGTATTAATAAGATGTACCTGAAATTATAACTAATTGTTCAAATATACTAAAACAAAAACAAAACTAATATATTGATTTAATCACCTATTATTTAGCAAATAAATCAGCGTATTATTATAATATTTGTGGTTACTATAAAATGTAACAAAAAAGGTATTACTATATATTTACATAATATTATATAAACATATATTCAAACGATCACGATTTTAAATAAAATGTTTTATATTCGGGTATTATCCAAATTTAAACTTGAAAAAGATTATATCCTATACGTTATTAAATCATTTTATAGTATTTTAAAGGTAGGAAATTATTAGTTTAGTATTTATTATAGTTATTATAAAAAAAAACTAGAAATAAAGTTATTTATATACAATCTATATTTAATATATACAAATAAGAATGGTTTTAGTATTGTAGAACTTTAAACTAACAATACTTTTATTGTTGTTAACGAGGTATTTGTTTAATTGGAACAAAATAAGTTAGAAAAAGCAAAGTTTCTGGTTAAAGATCAAAAACAATTTATAAAATCTATTTTATTCAAATTTAATAAAAAATTGATTATTTTTAAAAACAATAAAATTCATTTTATATAAAAAAAATAATACAACAATATAAAAATGGTTAAACAAAAAAAAACAAATGTTTATAAAATACAAAGTAAATTTAAGAAAAACATTATTTCGAAAAACTAATATATTATTTAATACACTTAAAATGTATATATTACGATTGTTTGTTAACCAAAAGTATTTTATCAACTTTCTATTGTTGTCTAAATAATTAATCCAAAAAAAGGAAATGCAAAAAAGTTTAATAAAGTTATTAAGTAGCAAATAGACAATTTATTCAAAAAAATTACTTTTATACTATTTGATTAAGATTTTATTTAATTAATTGTTTTTACAAATATATCATTTACTAATAATATAAATATATTTTTTTAAATCAAATATATTATTTATTTAGTTAATAAAGATAATAAAGCTAATATCATTTATTGGTTATTTATTAAATATAAAAGAATTATAAAAAATGTCTTAACTTTAAAACTATATAGTTTAGTTTTAAAATTTGATATTGGAGTGGTTATTAAAGGAACAATTAATACTATATTGCAATCTAAAAAACAAATATTATTAATTATTTACACCGATTCAAAATCGTTATACAACTTGTTTATCAAATTTAGTTTTATAACAAAAAAAAAGTTTATAATTAATATTATATTATTTAAATAATTATATAAATAAAAAAAGATTATAAAGATTAAATAGATTGATAAAAATTTTAATTTAATGGATACTATAATTAAAAATAAACTTTGTTAAATATTCAAAGATTTTATTAATACTAATAAAATTGTTATTAAAAAGATATAATAGGTAGAAAAAGGACAAAAAGAAAAAGGCATATAACTTATTGATTTTTAAATAATTACTAGTGTTAATATAATAGTTATATAATAACTGTAACAAAGAATAAGCTATATTAGCTAACAAAGCGTTAATAATTCAAACATGTATTTATAAAGCTTGTTTTCAATATATTTAGGAATACAACGATTTTTATATATATAGATTTAAGTACTTATATTTTACAATTAAAACCACCAAGTGATACCAATAGATTCTAATAGTACTTTTACCCCTAGAATATGAAGGAATTATTAAAATAATAAATATAAAACTATATACATACAAACTATACTGTAGTTCAAGCATATATAGAAAACAGAAACGAAAACCATTTTTTTTAACTTAATTAATAAATTTTATAATAAACGTACCAAAGGTATTGTTGTAGGGAATTAGATAAAATTTACGGATCTCTAAATAAATACTTGTAGAAAAGCGGTTTTAGAGTATGATTCGGGTGAAAACCCTTCTGAAAACTTTTTTAATTTAGTTTTAAATAAATAAATTAAAATGATTAATATTTATAAAAAGATTTAAGATATATATAAGTATATTATAGATAAAAAAAGAAAAAAATAAAGAGTACAGCTTTATAAAGATAAAATATTTATACTATTATAAATCGAAAATATTTATATAATATAGAATCTAAAAATCCTTTTATTAATAATAAAGAAAAAGGTGATAAGATAAAGTATATTAAAACTAACTTTTTAAATGTAATTACTTTTATATACAAAAAAAGATATAACTTGCAAATTGAAATTTCAAAAAATCTAAAAAAACTTATTGAAATTTTAACTAAAAAATAAATAAAAGAAAAAAATATTAATAATAGTAAAAAAGAGAGTAGTTTTACTAAAGTATTATTAAAACAATTTGATAATAAATTAAAGAATTTGAAGGTTAAAATAAAGGTGTAGATAAATAAAATGTAAGAAGATATATTGAAAAAGAGGGATTTAGATATATTCAAACAAAAAATGATGTAGGGGATAGTAGACCTTATTTTTTATAGTAAATAGATTACTTATTTAATATAATTCTATATCCAAATACTTTTTCAATTTTAAAGGTTCAACTTCAAAACATTTAATATTTTTACTTTTTTGCTTTAAATATACCTAACAATTAGTTAATAAAATAGTTATTATATAATACATTTTTATTAGTTAATTTTTTGATATTAAACCTTTCGAAAAAGCAATAAATGTTTATAGAGATTCTATTTTTCTAAAGTATTATTTTATAATAATATATATAAAAGTAAAATATTTATTAAACTATTTTTTTTGATTTAATATAATATAATAACCTCCTATTTTTTTATTCTTTTCAAATGGGCATAATATATTATATATATTATTATATACAAAATCTCTATATATATATAAAAGCTTTTGTTTAAATATAGTATTACAAATATTTTTTTTAATTTTACTTTTTTGCTATATACTTTAATTATTTATATTATTAAGAAATAGTTTTAATAAAGATAAAATTAAAAGATCAAAAATAGCTATTACTTATTATACTAGACTATGTATATATTTATATTTTGAATAGATAACTCTTTAGTTATATTGCTCCCCTTCTAAATAATAAATCCTTTGAAATGTATTATCTATAAAATTATATATACTAATAACTTTTAAAGTAATAGATTTAATAAAAATGAAAAAGTATTTAAATTATTAATAATTTTGAAATTAAAAATGTTATTGTAATAACTCTTTAAAATAAAAAGTTATAAATATACATATATTATTAAATACTATAAAAAGTTAATTTAAACTTTTACCAAAAAAGTTTATTAAAGTAAAAAGCTAGCTAGGGTATATAAATCTAATATATATTACTATAAAAGTAATAAACAGTTTAACTTTAATTTTTTTTTGTACTCTATTTAATATAGTTAAAAGAGTAATATTAATTATAAAAATTTTAGAATTTAGAATTTAAAAAGTTTTAAAATATTTTTAAGCTCTATTAAATTTAAATTAAATATATTGTATTAATATTTATATAATAAATGTTTTTTGTATTAATAATTTAATTGTTTTTTGATAAAAGTAGTAGTATAAACAACAATTAATAAAAATATATTTTCAAATTCGTTTATATTGCTTACTCTTCAAAAAAGATAAAATTAGCTATAATATTAAAATGCAATACTAATTAATAACTTACTATACTATTTTGGTAATGATAGGATATATAGTTCTGCTGATAAATATAATAGGCCTTTAGAGATAGTTAGTTTATTTTCTTAACTAAATCCCTTTAATGACTTGTGATTAAACAATCAAGACATATAGGGTAACACCAACGACCAAAAGATTCGAGGAATATGCAATAGAAGTTATGAACAACGCACGGCCCAGGGCTTCAGAATTACCCCCTTGACTGCATTTCGCTTGCGTGGGGGAGACGAGTCACGAATCACGATTCGAGTCTTATTCTCACCCCCCACAATAAATTTTAAAAGTTACTTGGAATAATCAAAGAGAGAGTCTGAGGGTTAGACCAACAGTCACATGTAATCTTGAAGTACCTCCCTCCGACTCGACTTGTATACATTTTATTCCAAAGACCTTCTAACCTACCCCGTTCAATGTTCATTTGCTATCCATCCTGACGTTGAACTCGATATATACCTGTAGACAACTCAGATACTCAAAATGAGCAAATGCCTGCCTTTGCAACCAACCAGAAATTTCCCGCCGTGTAATTAACGGATTCCAAAGAAAAAGGTCCAACTTCAATATCAAATAGGTAGCCTACCAATTTTCACCAGGAATATCCTCAGTATTATCAATATTACCCTGTCAATATTTTCCACTATCCCTCAACGACGTTAGGCTGCAGTCCAAACTATTGGAAAGCTTGAAGAAACCTAAAACAAATATGGAACAATATCACAATCTTCCTTGAAATCAAATCTATCAAAACTCTCAAACTTCCCCTCCAACCTCGCACCCTGCATATCAAGTAAATTATCTCCTTCTTTCCAGTCCCAGCAACATTCACATCCAGATCCCACACTCTTCACCCGGTTTATTGGTACTATAAGCCCTAAGAATAAGATCCGACTCATCCGAGTAACATCTGCCACGTTTCTTCTCTGTCTTTATCTTTATCTTTCTGATAAAGCGAAACAAGAAACTTTCTGAATTCAGCGGATCTCGGTAGATGCATCGGGGTTTGAGTATGATAAATTGGAATGGCCTTCTGATCCGGAGTCTGGAAATAACGGTATCCTCATAATATCTAGCTTTTGTCCCCGTGTGATGAGAAAGAGTTCTTTCTCGGTCAAAGTTAAAGTATGCGGTAGCCGACTCACACTCATGGAAGCACTATCTCCTAGAGGTAAATTTATCCCAAATAACAATCTAGGAGGACTTTTAGTGGTTTTCCCATACGAGAAACGATGATGCGTTTAAATCTGGAGATTAAGATGCATCTCCGGTTCATTTTCGAACAGTCGGCCTTTCTACGCGGCAAAATGAATGAAACGACCACAGGAAGAACATGTGGTTTGATGAAGATATATGACAGGAGTTGTATGTAAACCAACCGAGTTTTCTTGTGAGATATATATCATTTGAGTAATTTGCTAACAAAACATTGCCATCACACGAATGCCAGCTGAGAAGTAGTTCTGTCGAGTGAAAACAGGAGGAGATCGAGATATCGCGCTAGGTAGGCGATGTATTTTAAGTCATGAAATGGAATATGCGTATCGAGATGCGAGATGCGAGATGCATCTTTTCCAGCGCCCCTTTTGCCAAAGATGAGGTCTTCAAGTCTATATACATCTTCATTATCCACGCTATCCTCATCTCTTTGACTACCGCCACGTTCCGAACCGCCATAACGACTTTGTGTATAAGAATGCCGAAAAACTCGGTATCCTCGAGATCCACTCCAATACGAGCACATTTCATAATCTTTCGTGGAGCCCCAGATAAAACCATCTCAGTATTGGCTTCTTTCCCTATGCCCCCTACTTCATCTTCTTCGGATTCATCAAAATGATCCGATAGACCTTCATTATCTGAAACATTTAAATCGTCAGTCTGCGTCGGGGTATTCGAAATCATCAATATGATTGTTGAGATCTTCAGTGGTTATTCTTTCATTGCGGCATTGCCCTCATCATTCCACTGGGCATCTTCGCCTAATTCGTCGGGATCAAAGTGTTGAACTTTCGCTCCAATCTTTTTCAGCAGAGCTGCCATTAGAACTGACATATGTACGAGGTTTCCACAATATCATCGAATTCTTCAACATCAATTTCTTCGTTTTTGGATACATGAATATCGATATCGTCTTCTATTCTGAATAATAGATCAAGACAATTGCTAGATGAGGCGCTGGACCTACTTGATTGTGACTCCTCAATTGTAGTCGGAGCCGTAGTTGACTTAGTCACAGCTTGGCTTTCCTTTTCTATTTTCTTTCGTATCGCTTGAGCCATGAATTCTCCATAGTCTAGCACGATACTATCTATCCGCAGTTCGTTGACTAGATGCTCGTGCATTCTGTTTCGCCTTGATGCTACAGCGATATATAGCCCAGAGCCAATCATAGTCTCGAAATATGATTCGGCATCGAATAGTTTGAGATGCATGTATCTATCGTCTTGTTTGGCAAATAGCAGAAAGCCCGTCTCTCAAATACCGAGGATCGTTGGTCAAAGATACGGGAGTTGGACATCCAAGTAGTTTTTGGTGCTTGGATGATCATGAAAACATCGAGATGCATTAATCTTTTGCCAAAACTGTGCCGGATCCCAAGAGGCCCGAAAGATCGGGTCCAATTCACCATCTTATCTACCTCCGATATTCACAACTTGTTCTAAAGAGTAATCCCATTCACCAATGAAACTGCTGTACTCGACTTCCAGCTGCTTGTAATAAATTACAATTACTAGCAAGCCAGGCTAATAACACGTCTGAGATGGGGTCCTCCCGCCCAAGTTCGTCTGGCATCAAGTCAGATTCAAAATTGGCCTATGAAAACAGTATCCCAATTCCATGCATGCGACAGAAGCTGGTAATTATAATCCGTACCTCCAATGAACAAGCTATGAACCTGTAAACACGTAAAGAACTGTAGTGACGTGATAAACTTCTGGACTTTTGAGCATATTCTAGATGTATATGTAACTCTATCAAGATCCAGGGAGACGAACTAAACCCACCCAAATCAAAAGATCCCCATCCTCAATCCCCAGTCATACACACAGTAACTATTCGCTATACAAACGCATGAACATGAACATCCACCGGCACATCTTCGAGAGAGATGCATAGACCGGACAATTAGCACGCTAATCAGCCACAAAGCAACGAACTTCGAGGGAAGAGAACACCCCATCAAATGAATAATCCTGATGAATACAAAGAGCACACCGCCGAGTTGACCTAGGATATCTTCCGGATCGTCTAAAAGCAGAGAACAGAATCAACAGATTTCCCTACTCAAAAAGCTAGCTGCCTTTACCCCAAAGCATGGAGCACTTTGCATCTGGACACCGCGATTCCGCAGAACAAATATCCCCATCAACGAATTTCTTCATCCACCCGAACCCAAAAACCTAAATGAAATCCATCTCATCCACCCATCTCATCCACCCACCCATCCATCCACCCATCCATGCCATCCCTCCACCTCCTCCAAACCAAATTCCCGCCCAACCTATCCATCTATCCATAATTCAACATTCTCCAACCAAACCCTCACCAACCAAACCCTCTCCAAACCAAAAACCCC
>NGKG01000003.1:1398181-1415232 GCA_002162505.1 Myriosclerotinia scirpicola
GGGGGGTTGATAAACTATCACGAGGATGCCGCGATAAATAATAAGATTATTTCCCTAACCAGGTTAGACGATGTGAGAAAGTAAATAATAAAGAGATTAAGGAAGAAGCAAGCAGATCACGACTTTCTTTACTTTATACAATATTATTGCACCGCGATTCATTGATAAAAGTGAGGGAAACCTCCCAATTCTATAATAAAATCGAAGAAAGGCGCATCTGCAATAGATCACTTACCACCATCTACTGTCCTTCTTAAAGGTGCAATACAAGGAATATCCTTGAAGATCGGTATACTTACATTAATAGACATGATGTAAGCAGTTACAACGCCGTGGCCCGAAGCAAAAGCAGCATTTCGGCAGTCAGGTTCTGCTGATTAGCTTTGTCCTCATGCGAAACGGATATATCTAAGATTGAAAAGCATTGGAATCGAAAGGCCGAGCTGTTTTTTTGTGGCTGCTGTTGACGTTCAGGAAACCCAGCGTTCACTCATCGAGTATCAGCAACTGGTCTGTCCAAATGTGGAATTGCGGTTTGTCCTGCTCTTTACGACTGATATGCGAGAAAGTTTGGCACTGAAACTAACAAATCATGTTATTTGATTGGATATTTTGTTCCTTGAAATAGCTAACGAGCCACGGGCTTATACCGCTTATGATCTAATGACTATTTCCTCTGGGCTCAACATAATCATGGAAAACCAATCTCCACGCGGAGAGATGTTTGTGCAAACTTCCAGGAAGCTAGGGGCATCGCGAAAGATTTCACAACTCTACTGGATGAATACAACAATCTCCAATGTTACAAGAAACCCCGTTTCGTTGTCAACAGCCACAGGAAACACAACACAGGCTTCCAATTGACCTTACAGAAGATAGAGGAGATTTCAAAGAAAAAGGCGCTGCTCTGCGACGAACATAAACGCAACGCATTGCGATGGGTAATGGCGCATTCCAACGAAGATTGTAGATCAGCGGTACCATACGTACAATATGGGCTATCAAAAGGCTTCACATAGTAGATAGCATTTATTGAAACTATTTATCCGTTTATAAAAGCAAGAATTGTTGGAGGCAAAGGCCCAGATCGAAACGAAGTTATTAGCAGCTTCCTTTGGCCAAATGCGTTTCTAATGCAGTTGAACACAAGAGACAATGAGAAGCCCTTTGGACCAGCAGAGTATGAAGAAGCGTGTTAGTACTCCAGATGAGAAGCTTAAAGAGCTCTTTTCTTCTTTCGGAGAGAGCGACGCGTCGATCCAGCTTACATTTTTACGAAAAAATGAAGCCATCACTCTTGCCCAATTCAACCTTCAACACAACGGGAATTCCCGATGCCACTGGCTCATGCCACCCACAGACCTGTACAAGTGGAACGGTCGAGTAAAATATGAGAGGCATGAAATCAAAAGCGGCGCCTTCCAAACAGTCGCCATCAATTCCAAGCAGGTCAACGACATACATGATCGGTCGCGTCCCAGCGATACGTTGCTCGGAGGTGGCAATAATTTTGAAATCTCAGCGTCCAGGAACTGCGATATGCTCCCGGAGAGTGATACTTTTCAACCCTTCACCGTCCAGGATATTGATCGCGAATATCGAACAAAAACACCAAGTTTTTTGTCTGAGAATGTGAAGCGAGGTATTTTGGAAGAGGCCGTCGGTTTCGTTGAAGGAAATAAAGATAGGTGACCCGCAATCCAATTTGGTAGATCATAATTTCCCTTGCCATATTATGAGCTCGATATACATCTCGCATATTCGCAGAAAGACAGGATTGACTCCGATTGAGTCCCGCGGTCAGTGTAGATAAGAATTATCAACGAAGTATGGGCGTAGCTGAGGCCACAATTACGATGGACCAATCTTCCGGCCCAGTAAGTGTTGCAATCAGTTCTGCCTTTGATGGGAAGAGGCAACAACAGTCTTTAGCCATGCCTCTTGTAGATATTTAGATATAAGAATGAGCCATCTTGCGAAAGTTGGAAGACGTGGATCGTAGTGCATATCAATTCATCATTTTTTCACCACGGATTCTGTAGCCGTAAGCTTCAGATTACACCCCTTTGATATCCAGCTCAACTCTGAGCATAATGTCCAGCTCAACTATGAGCATTACCTCTTCAGTATCTAACTCAACTCTGAACATTAAATCCCTAACCTCATAAGTCTCTGACCCAGTCCCGAATAACAACCCCCGCCAGCCTAAAAATCCAAAGAATCTCCTGAAACCTATCAGGGTAATCACAATATAATCGAGTATAGAACCCCAGCATCAACTCCATTTCAACCAGCATGCATCTTTGCTACACTTTCAGACAGTGAGAATTGACTTCTTCTCGGCGGTTCTACATTGTAGAGTTCTGTACATCTATCTGTTCAAGACGCCGTCCTGCCTGAACAACAAAGAGAACTTTCCCTTTGGCTCCTTTGCAGCGTAGTATATACAATAGTAATTGACTCTCTTGATGAAGACCTAGAATGTGCGATTGCATCTTGCAATTGAACCCCTCGTTTATGTTGTACGGGTGAAGTGACCCCTGCAACTGTTTCGGCGATTGTGATGAGATCATACTGTAATCGACATGAGTTGAAGACAAATTGCCGATGGCTCATTGGCTCTTTTCTCGATATTTTCGAATACCAAGAGTCAAGTATAATCACCTATATTCTAGGGCCTATGAGGTTGATGCTGGTGGGCTGAGCCGTTGGCATGAAATGTGATGATTGTGTGACATGATGTGTGAATGTGAATGTGAATGGGTGAATGGCGTCAAGCTCACAGGGTGCAGATTTTTTTTCTAGAGATCAACAGGCCTCCCTCCGCATTGATATTTTGTTTAATCAAAACCAACAGAAAATAAAAGAAATAACTTACATCATACCTTACTTTTAACATTTGAAGCATAAAATTCTACTCAAAGTACATCGATACTTAAATTTCAAAACTACAATAACTAAAATTCAAAATGAGAGCTTACTGGTTTGACAATAAGGAGGTAAAAAGACCCCTCACCCTCACCCTCACCCTCACCCTCACCCCCAACCACATTACCCCTCCATCTCCATATCCCATACTGACGAATATTTTACTACAGGGCGATCAACGCGAGCTTCACGACTCCGGTCGCGATGTTAATCCTGAATACTTGGAGAAGCTCGGAGTTCTTTATTACAACTTCGCAGATGAAAAAGACGTCGATAAGCTCGCCTTGGACAGAAGCTACAAGAATCGCGATGTAATTACTGTTTCACCAGAGAAAATGGGCGATGTTTACGAGGAGAAGGTTAAGATGTTCTTTAATGAGCATCTGCATGAGGATGAAGAGATCAGGTATATCAGAGACGGAGCAGGATTCTTCGATGTTAGGAGTGAGGGTGATGAGTGGGTTCGTATTAGGTTGGAGAAGGACGATTTGATCGTGAGTTATGATGATATAATGAAGATATGCTTGGATCTGGACTGATATTTGGTTAATAGATTCTCCCCGCTGGTATCTACCATCGTTTCACTACCGATGAAAAGAACGTACGTTTTCATATATGAGGCCTTCCTTTTCGCGTGTGCCACCAGTACTTACAGAAGGACAGTATATCCAAGCAATGAGACTATTCAAGGAAGAACCCAAGTGGACACCTTTGAACCGTGGACCAGAAGTCGATGTCAATCCATACCGCAAGGAGTACTTGCAAACTGTTCCTGCAATCGTAGGCCAGTAAGGAGGGGTAGAAATGAAGGGATGGATGGACAATGGAGGGGGAGATCAAGACGATGGAAGTGAAATGACGATAACGAAGAAATGTAGCACATCAACCTAAATAAGATACCTAGCATATGATAATAAAGGTAGCAAGAATACTACCATTCGAGATTCACCAACCCAATTTATACTTGAGTTACCTATGGCTATGCCAATGTATTGAGCTGCATCCAAATTATTTCATAGAGGGGCAAGTCGGAAAGTCATAGCATTCATACCCAGTATTTGAATTCGGCTTATAACCTCATAACCTCATAACCTCATCTCACAACTTCGAACTTATGATTATCAGATTATCATCCCAATTGTCTGTTCCCTTAGTTTTAACCATCTTCATGTACGTACCTCCAGCTATCAAGGTAAGAAAAGATGCCGAGGTTCATCAATCATATGGTGCCAGTGAATGAAGATATAAAAGATAAGACGAAAATCTTGGGAGCGATACAGTAAGAGCTTGCCCAGCCCAGGTGTAAACAAACCGATAGCAAATTACCCGACTACCAAAACGCCAATCCTCCAGAACTTTGCCAATTTTCTTTCAAATCGAACCAACATAAGTTTTCGAGATCCTGAAACTTATGCGATTCCAAAGCTACCTACGATAAAATCTACTTCTCCCAAAAGCTTCAAAGTTTTTAACTTTTTGGATGCACACGATGTCTCATACTGACCGAAATGAAAGTCTGCTATACTATTGATTCTTACCCCACAAATGCACCTTCCTCATCTATGTACAAATTGAAACGTCATCGCCAATCATGACCCACGAAGCAGCACAAAATATAACATTGCACAAAGAAATATGGCAGAAAGAGAAGACTCTGCAGAGACTCTTGACTCCGACCACGCCTCAGAGAATTCAATACCATCATCGGGACAGAATGCTTTACACGGCCGTCTCAGCCACAGGCCGTCTCCCAACTGTGTCGAAACTAGCACCCCCAATCCGGACGGCAGCAAGAAGGTCAAACTACAGCTCCCCTTGATCTGTGAACCACCGGGACCAAACAATGTAGCTAAACAAAAGGTTTGGGTGGTGAGTGCATCCCATCACGTCCTAACATGTAGATTATCTATCCTGCCAAAGTCCTCCCGCAGCTCCCAAGTTACTAACTCAGTATTTAGATATTTGGAGCTACTGGGCATATGGGCCAGAGTCTCACAAAAGCTTGTCTTGACAAAGGTGACCAGGTTGTCGCCGTTGGTCGCACCAACGAAAACACACTACCCTCAATGCAAGCAACATTTCCGCATAATAATTGCTTCAACTACCTTTGCGACGTGCGCGTACGAACATCCGTTCAAACCGCTATAGATCAAGCCATTAAAAAGTTTCGCCGCATCGATATTATTGCCAATTGCTCTGGATACGGCGTCATTGGCGCATGCGAGGATCAGGACGAGCATGAGATACGCAATCAGTTTGAGACGAATTTCATGGGAACTCTACATATTATACAATCGAGTTTACCATACTTCCGCGGGCGAAAAGCAGGGAGATATTTGATATTCAGTAGTACGTTGGGGGCATTGGGGGTTCCGGGTTTGGGACCATATTGTGCGACAAAGTATGCAGTGGAAGGATTGATCGAAAGCATGCTTTATGAGGTGGATGCTTTTAATATAAAGGCTACATTAGTAGAACCGGGCTTGGTTAGAAGAGATGAACCATCTTCGGGTCCACTACCCACTTGGGGACACTTTTTGATCAAACCACCAAGCGAACCATATTCGGATCCTTCTTCGCCAGCACTGCATGCTAAGAGGATGGTTCAATGGTTGGGGGATAAACAACCTACGAGTGCGGTTAAATGCGCGGAATTGGTTTGGCAATTGGCTCATTGTTCTTACCCGCCTTTACGATTACTTTTAGGGAGTTACGCTATAGAGAGTATCAGAGATCGTCTAAGATCAATCATGGAAGAGTTGGAAGACTGGAAACATTTACATCATCCCGTAGTCCCTGACGAAGAGGGCAACGAGGATAACGAATGGGTTGATGAGGAGGATGGGGAGGACGGGGAGGATCAGGAAGATATGAACCCGTCTGCTAAAGAGCAACAGGACGAATCGAGCTAACATGGCGGATGCAAACAAGGTTGCAAAGTAGAATCACAGGCAAAGAGCAGCGCATGACAAGATTAAGAAATGCTCTGATTACTTCTCGGAGCCTGTTATGCCCTTATTGGTGACACCGTCCATCGAAAAAAGAGCAGGGAATATTTCCAAAGGACGATTTGTACCAATACAATAAAATCAGTCAGAATACCAAAATTAGCACAATAGGTGGGATCAATAAGCTCCCAAAGGTATTAATAGCAATAATAATAATAAAGTATATTCTCGCTATCCTCGCTGCTGTTCTGCATTGTTTGCGACTGCGATGCGAACAAACAAGTGAACAAATTTCCACAAACGCTCGTCATATGAATATAGCAAATACGACTAAAACAAATTTTTGTCAAAAGGCCCCTCTACCAAGCCTATCCAGGCGTAATGAAAGGATATACCAGCGAACAGCAGTGTCCGCCCCCAAATTCATCTTATTTTCAAACGCCTTCCTATGCAAACTTTACCCAGTATTCTTGATGTTTATCTCACTTCCGGTGCCGGTGCTGCCGCCATCGCAATATCGTTATTGATTGCGTCAGCCGTTTCCTCTCTTGGCCGACCCTCGAACAATCTTCTCCAAAACATTGGCGGATCAAAAGGACGTTGTCCATTATGTAGAGGCGGCCAAACATCCGAGAAGAAATACCAAATATGACCAATCACCACCCCCATCATTTCATCTTTCGGCACCGTCCCATGTAACACCAGACTAAACCCCATCAAGACCCACGGCAAATACGGAGCCGTGAAGACCAACAATCCGAGGAAACTCAATTGCGTATCGGGGTTTCTTCGCGACCAGATGTAGACTAGAGTGGAGGAGAGCGGGTGTCCTAGGAATGGCATGGAGACGAGAGGATTTATGCAGATGAGACATGTGGTTGCGTAGAGTAATAGCCATGAGAAATGCGCAGGCGATCGTCCGGATGATTCTTCCAGGAGTCGCGAGTATCTGGTTAGGAAAAAGACGTGGAAAACGAGGTCCAGAGATAAGGGCCCAAAGTATATAAAAGTCGTCAAAAGGCGCCAATACTGTGGGGAAAGAATCAGTGATATGCTCAAAAGAAAGCCCCAGGCAAAAGGGATGCGGAAAGCAAGAAACACACCTGCGATTTAACAAAGACGGCGCGAAAGCTATAGAATAGCTGGAACGGGGTAACAATCTGACATTGCACCAGCGCGCTGGTGATGACTGTAGCCGTCGTCCACCACCTCGTACAGACGGGCATTTCCCAAAACCAAGTTTCGAGCGGAAACCCCGCCTGGCCTGCTATTCCCCCATCTCCATTCCCCATCATTTGTTCCATGGTTGCGTGTTTGGGGTACCCGGGTGCTGGCGATTTGCTATGCGACAATAATCAGGCTCGGCTTCGAAAGTGGATAGAATGAGTGAGCGAGGAAGGAGTTGCGTAATCGTTGTTGAGGGGTATTTCAGGTTTGAAATCAAATGGGCTGGAGAGTTTAATTCTTTTCTTCTCTATTCTGATGCGGGATGACTAGAATTTAGTTTGGTAGATTTCTTAGGGTTATGTCGTGGGTTGTGGTTTTATTTGTACGTCATGATGTTTGATTGAACAAGTTGTCCTGTTCTCTTCGATTGTTAATCTTTGTGACCCGCGGCACGCTCGGGCGATAAGTCCCTTGATAGTTGATAAGGCGAGGCTGATAACTCCAGCCTTGTGGCAGCAGCCACATTCTTCAAGAGTGGTCAAAGCTTAGAAATTGTAAATAAGGTTGCTATGGTTCCCACATCGATGTTAAATGTCAATTTTGTAACTCTAGATCTATTGACTGGAGATTTCTCTTCAAACTTATAGTTTCGAATCATACGCGGTTTTGACCTTTTCGGAAGATCTTGTACGTTGTTGTCGACTTCAATTGAATAGTAATACCACCTTCTCCTTCCCACCCAACTACAAACTCGAACGCGCCCATTCGCACAAAACCGCGTCTTCAAGCCTATCCCATTCTTCAAAAATATCAATTCGATCGCCAACCAGCGCAATTGCTGCAGGAAAATATACTTCAAGATATCATAAACTTCTCGATCAATACCCCAAGTCGCAATGTCACAAGTTCAGAAGAAAAATCAGCGTTTGTCGCCGGACGAAGAATCCGCATCAGCAAGCGCGAGAGGCAGACCAAAAGGGAAAACCGTCTTAGCAAAGAAGAGACCAAGTGGTGTTAAAGGTAAGCTAGATTTTATTGTTCGCAATTACGAATTTGTACGCGTCTGGGAAAGGGGAATAAGGGGAATACAATCTATATTCGAATTCGGGAATCAAGGGAGAGACTATGCCAATGAAGCTCAACATACTGACGCAATTGACATGGACAGCCGGAGATCCAGTTCCTCAAGGAAAGAAGAGACGGTACAAGCCTGGCACTCTCGCATTGAAGGAAATTCGGAAGTTCCAGAAGTCAACCGACCTTTTACTTCTCAAACTTCCCTTCTCTCGCTTGGTACGTGCCTATATCTAATCCCCAATTAGAAAGCAATATCTAATATGACGCGTTTAGGTTCGTGAAATCGCACTTTCCGTACGTCCTCAAGGTGAGGGTATGCGCTGGCAATCACAAGCTATTCAAGCACTTCAAGAATCAGCTGAAGCGTTTCTCGTACATCTATTTGAAGACACCAATTTGTGTGCTATTCATGCCAAGAGAGTTACAATTATGCAAAAGGATATACAACTTGCGAGACGCATTCGAGGTGCGTGGGGGGGTTTGGGTTAAATGGAGTACTGCTAAAACGCTATGTAATTGCTTTGGAATCGCTTGGGATGTTTGTCGAATTAGCTCTCTGGATAGAGACACCGTTTTCGTTATAGGGAAGGCGTATGTGGTTACACGACTTTGTACAAGTCTGGATGGAATTCGACTTATATTAAGATGTACAAGTATCGATGTTCTATTTTAGGCGAGGTAACTCTTGCTTCTCTCTAGCATGAGACTTGGCTTGTTCAGCCAAGGAAGTACATCTGTGCCTCGAGATATTTGGCGTCTTTGTAGGAGCTTATCTTATAAGACCAAAAGAAGCCTTTCATCATTCCTTTCCTCAACTGTATGTGACGGTTGTACCTTCTTGCGCAGGCTCTAACAATTTCCAATCGCACTTAATGTCATTTTTCGCAAATGTATCTAATATGACCTTCGCAATCGCATCAAAGTTGTCCGTTGCAAGCGCAAGAATAGTTGGACCAGCTCCAGATAGACATATTCCACAGAGACCGGGGTGAGATTTGGGAGTGACAGATTGTAAAATCTCAGGTAGACCTGGGATCAGACCTTTCCTGTAAGGTTGATGTACCTTGTCTTGCATTGCAAGGTAGATTTGCTCCGCATCAGGTGGTGATCTTCCTAGAGCTGAAGGCAACAGGGCAATTCTCTGGAGGTTGAATACTACATCTGACCTAGAATATGAAGATGGTAGAACACTTCTAGCCTTTGCTGTAGCGACTTCGAATTGTGGGATGATTGCAATAGCTTTAATCTCGGAGGCCCATGGAAATTTCATGTAGTGCCCGATTCCAACTGGTGGTTCAGGGGGGTTGGATCCAGTATCTACTCCTCCAGCAGGTTCAGGGAGAACCTCACTGAGTGGGATCTCCTTGCGTTCTGTGTCTTCGGCACTCAATTCGTTGAGGTATGTTCCTACGAATCCTCCATATAGTGCTGCGGCTACGTTGTCTGGGTGTCGTTCTGCATGAAATGTTAGATATGTTGAGCTTGATGGGCAATTAGGTCATACCTATCATGAGACAATAATCCAACATCCTAGCCTTGGACAATCCTAACTTCCCGACTTCATTGCCTAGTGCTACACCAGCTACCACTGCGGCACCAGAGGATCCAAGTCCTCGTCCCAATGGGATGGGATTAATGATATGAACCGACGTCTCGGAAGGAAAGCTTCTCTGTCCATGACATCGCAAAACATATAGTGCGGTTCGAGTGATGAGATTGCTGTCAGCGGCCAAAGGAACCTCTTCCGCGCCTTGTCCTTCATATGTGATTTTGCAGTTAAGAGGTGCTTGAGATGTGATAGATGGTGTAACTTCGACCTGCAACTCGAGCCATATGGAGAGTGCGAGACCTATAACATCGAATCCAGGGCCAATATTCGCAGATGAACAGGGTACTTCTATTTGGATGTTAGTCTCGCATTTATGGATATGGAGGTGATCCAAATGTTCCACTGTCGGCCTGTGCGAAATTTGGATGAGGGAATAGAGATGACGGACTTATGTGAATCATTTTGATCGAGGATATCTAGAAGTTCGAGAATTGGGAAAATCAATTCGAGGTTGCGCATAGAATTCGGTACAAGCTTGGGCTATCGAATCATAGGTACATTAACCCCACTGTGATTTTTTTCATCAGCCTTGCCCGATATCGCTTCAAATTGAAGGATGGATGGCCTAGGAGCCGTTAACTTCTATTTTGCTATTCTTTTTCCCAAGTTAAAAAATAAAAATCCAATAATTTAAATTTTATACCTTTTTATATAAAATAGTTCAGAATCTAAACTGTGTTGAAGTGTATAATAACTATAAAAGATTCTATATATCAAATTTTATAATAAAGTATTGGGTTTTATGGTTTTATAACTTGTAGGCCGACATTACTGTTTTTGGTGGTAAATGGTGGCCCAAATGAGGCCCAAAAGTAGAGTACCTACCGGTAGGTACCGTCTTCTTTTGGAAAATTGGGAAACGCTAAGCAGGGATTATTGATTTTAGTGCCAATTAGAGTTTTATGGGTTAGGGTTTTAGGAATATCCGGAATTGACTTGATTCGCTTGTTCAATTGAATGCTTGTAAAAGCCTCCACTTTTAACAGCTGAGCCTCACAAATACTGGAGAAAATTCAGTACTAAAATAACCTTAAGTTAAGAATCCCTGCTAGCCATTTCCCAATTTTCCAAAAGAAGACGGTAGTTGACTTTGTGCAGAATCGCTTGTTATGCTGATTATATGAGCGTCCCATTGGCTTGAACTGCACAACTGTTAAACGCTAAAGGAATCTACACGCGGGACCCATCATCATGTTACGAAGGGGTCAGTCAGCCTTAACTACCTACTAATAAAGCTTTTTGCCCGTGTTGAGCTCCTGAACAGTTTAGTTGAAGCAAGCATTCTTCCTCGTGACAAGCTTTTCTTCAATCTTTCCAGGGCTCAAGACTTGACAAAGAGTAAAGTATCAGTGACACTATGCGGTACCAACGTGGTTTCGTGGTGGTCAAACCATCATCACAGACGTTCTAGCTAATGGATCCATGAATTCCTATGAGTTTGAGTCAGTTGGTACGGCAGCAAGCTGCGCTGGCCCGATAAACTACAAAGACAGGAACGTAGCATCGCAGAAACTCGAGATTTCGTCCGGTTCCTGGATCAGATTTATGCAAGCAGTGCTTGGCTTTCCACATAGCTTACCTTAGCTTGTACTATTTGCCTTACTTGTTTGTTCACAATACTAACTCGTTCATGGGATCTATCTGGTCTCGAGAATGAAGCATCGATGCATGGTCCGCGATGTTGGAAGATTTTCGCTCGCTCGACAGGATGTACCTACTCCTGGAACTGGATTCGAAACACATCTATCTTTTGATTTGTGTTTCTTCGAGACTGCAAGTGTTGCAGCGTCCGAAGCAGTCTCTATTCCATGGCAAATGTGGAAAAATAGTCGACTTCATAGTGAAAGAGCTGCAGAGGGTGATCCTAATTTCAAATCTCAGCCAAGTTCAAACACACTAATCAGGAAGCTTCTTGAGAGTAACTACCATGTGAGTTGGTTACCCTGAAGTATATGCTAGTAGCTTAAAGTAGTCTCACTAAGGATATTTAGCTCCAAGTAATCGCGCTGCCGACGGTCTGAATATTGAGATAAGGGGTATGTATATTGGCGGGGTCAGAGAATTTTGCCAGGCGGTGACACTAGCGGGCACAAAATGATTCCCCGCTATCCTAATAAAAGTTTCTTCTTCAGTTCCTTCTTCAGTTCCTTCATCCATTTCTTCTCATTTACTAATTTTTTTTTATACCTCCAGCTACCTACCTCAGCACAGCACAATGGAGCCCATTCGAATCCTCCTTGTTGGAAATGGTGGTCGGGAACATACATTGGCTTGGAAACTCAGTCAATCACCCCGCGTCGAGTCTATCATTGCTGTTCCTGGAAATGGAGGGACCGCAAATTGTCCAAAGGTTTCTAATGATTCCAGCGTTAAGGCAGATGATTATCCTGGACTTGTGGCATTGGCACAGAAACATAATATCAATTTGGTAAGCTATCGGTTTTCTTATATTTAATATTTGATTCTATTTGAATGTTTAACTTTATTTAAATGTTTAACTTTATTTAAATGTTTAATTTCAGTGCAACTTGTTTCGATGTAGCAATTACTGACCCTTATTTGAAGATTGTACCAGGACCAGAAGCACCCCTTGTTGACGGCATCGAAGGCTATTTCCGTGCAGTAGGAATTCCTTGTTATGGACCCTCGAAACTCGCGGCTCGTTTAGAAGGAAGCAAAGCATTTTCCAAAGATTTCATGAAGAAATATAACATTCCAACTGCGGCTTACGAAAACTTTACGAGTTACGAAGATGCGCGAAAATATATTGATAGCATAAACCATAATGTTGTTATTAAGGCCAGTGGATTGGCAGCTGGAAAAGGTGTTATCATTCCAACTTCAAAGGAGGAAGCTCACAAGGCGCTGAAGGATATTATGCTTGATAGGGAGTTCGGGGATGCTGGAGACGAGGTTGTTATTGAGGAGTTTCTGGAGGGTGATGAACTCAGTATTCTCACTTTCTGCGACGGTCATACTATGCGCTCATTACCTCCTGCTCAAGACCACAAGAGAATCTTCGATGGCGATCAGGGTCCAAATACTGGAGGTATGGGCTGCTATGCGCCTACAAATATCGCTACTAAGGAATTGATCGAAGAAATTGAAAGGACCATATTGGAGCCCACTCTCCAAGGTATGGCCATGGAACGTACACCTTTCGTCGGAACTCTTTTTACTGGATTGATGATAACTAAGAACGGACCAAAAACCTTGGAATACAACGTTCGTTTCGGTGACCCAGAAACACAAACTTTGTTGCCATTGTTGAGTGCAGATACGGATCTTGCAGATGTCATGCTCGCATGTACTCAAGGGTGTCTTCAAGCTGTGGAAGTTAAAGTCGATCCAAAGTTTAGTGCAACCGTTGTGGTAGCTGCTGGCGGATACCCAGGACCATATGCCAAAGGTACGCCTATGGAAGTCAATACACCTCCAGCCGGTGCCAATATATTCCACGCCGGTACTGTCATACAGGATGGACAATTACAAACATCTGGTGGCCGTGTCATCGCAGCACAAGCCGTTGCAGAAACACTAGAGCAGGCTGTTAAAGATGCTTACACTACTGTTGATCTCATCAAGTTCGATAAAATGTTTTACCGCAAGGATATTGCTCATCGGGCATTCAGATCTACACCTGCCACCAAGGAAGCCCTTACATACGCATCCGCAGGTGTCAGCATCGATGCTGGAAACGAGTTTGTCGAGCGCATCAAGAAAGCGGTTGCTTCCACCCGAAGACCAGGAGCTGATGCTGAGATCGGTGGCTTTGGCGGAGAAGTTGATCAACATATTGCTGGTTATTCAGGTGCCCCAATTATGGTTGGAGCCATTGATGGAGTTGGTACCAAACTTATGATTGCACAATCTATGGGGAAACATGATACAGTTGGTATTGATTTGGTCGGTATGAATGTGAACGATTTGGTTGTTCAAGGTGCTGAACCACTCATGTTCCTCGACTACTATGGCTGCAGTCAATTGAAACTTGAGAACGCAGCAGCGTTTGTAGAAGGAGTTGCTGCTGGATGCAAAGATGCCAACTGTGCCCTTGTCGGTGGTGAAACCGCCGAGATGCCTGGAATGTACCAAAAAGATGATTACGATGCTGCAGGTACCGCCATCGGAGTCATGGAGAAGGAATACAGATTACCCAAAACAGAAATCATGGCAGAAGGCGATATCCTTATCGGATTAGCATCTGCGGGTGTCCACTCGAACGGATTTTCCCTCGTGCGACGAATTCTCGAGAGAGAAAAGCTCGCCTATACAGCCACAGCCCCATGGGATCCTTCAACAACCGCCGGTCTGAGTCTCCTAACACCTACTCGCATCTACGTTCGTTCTTTACTTAAAGTCACCAAGAAGCACCTACTCAAGGGTCTTGCCCACATCACTGGTGGTGGCTTAACCGAAAATGTCCCCAGAATGTTACCTTCTCACCTAGCTGCCGAAATCGACGTTGCTACTTGGCAACTACCGGCTGTATTTAAATGGTTGAAGAGTGCTGGTAATGTCACTGCTAGCGAAATGGCTAGAACTTTCAATACTGGTATTGGAATGGTGGCAGTAGTTGCCAAGGAGAACGTGGAGCAGGTTGTTAGAGAATTGGAGGAGTCTGGGGAGAAGGTCTTCACTATTGGAAGATTGGTGAAGAGGTCGGGTGAAGGTTGTGAGTTGAAGAATTTGACTTCCTGGGATCAAAATTAGGAGATATAAGGGTTTAACAGAGGGAATGGGATGGTTTATGGAAGAAAATGGCGTTTAGGAATTAGGTATACCATGAAGCTGGAAAATAGACACCAAAGGGACATTAAATTTATATGCTGGCTACTTTCTACTGTAGAGCTTTTTCAATATTACATTTCTGAGATGAGTTGAGAATCTCTAGGTATGCTCATAACCTAATTTACATGTGCCTCTATGCTTACCATGCCATTTGATGTGATGCCATGCCAAATAAACCTTTTATCTTTTCCCCTATTGTATCCATGGAACGAATTGAAACAAACAACCAAACCTCCTCTCCCCTCCATCCATCCACTCATTTGATCCTCAATCCCTTAATTTTTCCCAACATTTCCCATCACCAACCCTAACCCCCTCACAAAACCTCATCATCGCAATCTACCATCCCCTCCCCTGCATCTTCTCCTTTGGATCCATAGTCCCACAATTCAACCCCACCATCGCCTCCCCCAAATCCTCACTAACCTCGGCCAAAACCTTTGCATCATTAAAATGCGTCGTCGCCTGCACAATCGCCTTGGCTCGCTTCGCCGCATCCCCACTCTTAAAGATCCCACTCCCGACAAACACCCCATCACAACCCAACTGCATCATGAGCGCCGCATCCGCCGGCGTGGCAATGCCTCCGGCCGCAAAATTAACCACTGGTAGTCTGCCGAGCTTCGCAGTTTCCTTCAAGAGTTCAAAGGGGGCTTGGATATCTTTTGCTAGGATGCGGAGCTCGGCGTCCGACATGAGCGAGGCGGCGCGGATTTCCGCCGTGACTTGGCGTTGGTGGCGGACGGCTTCGATTACGTCGCCCGTGCCGGCTTCGCCTTTGGTGCGGATCATGGCGGCGCCTTCGGAGATGCGACGCAGGGCCTCGCCGAGGTTGCGGCAGCCGCAGACGAAGGGGATGGCGAAGGGGTGTTTTTCTACGTGGTGGAGGGCGTCGGCGGGGGTGAGGACTTCGGATTCGTCAATGTAGTCTACGCCGATTGATTGGAGGATCTGGGGTGGTGGTGTTAGTTTAGGATGAGGAGGGGAGGTGAGGGGAGATGAGATGAAAAAGGTAGCAAGAGAAAGGAAGGTAACTAACTTGACATTCAACAAAATGACCAATTCTCGCCTTGGCCATAACAGGTATCGTAACCGTCTCCATGATCTCTCGAATCATCTTAGGATCCGACATGCGGGCTACACCTCCTTGCGCTCGAATATCGGCGGGTACACGTTCTAAAGCCATGACTGCTACTGCGCCTGCTTCTTCTGCGATTCTTGCCTTGGGGTTTTTGTTAGCGGGGTTTGTTTTGATTCGTTTTGATGCTTCATCTTGAATAGAGATGAGGATAGGATATGGATGAGATGTGGATGGGATGGGATGGGATGGTAATAGGAATAGAAGAAGAGAAACACACCTGTTCAGCATTAACGACATCCATAATCACACCTCCCTTCAACATCCGCGCAAGACCTGTCTTGACGGTAAAGGATGAGGAGACATTATTGGCATTGGCATTGCCATTGCCATTGGTGGCGGTGGTGGGGAGTTCGTTGGACATTTTGTTTGTAGATTGTATTGTTGAAGTGAGGTAGGTGAGTTTCGATTCGTAAGAAGAGAGGTATGTAAGTATCAATTAGAGAATACAATTAAAATGTGTATTCTGTTGAATATGTAGTAGAAGTAGAAGTAGAAGTAGAAGAGAATCAGATTTAATTCCAATTATAAAATACTTTTTATTTTAGTAAACACCACCCAAGCATATGACTCTTCTAATATTGCCATCCGATCCGATCGGTAAGTAGCCAAAAATGCCGAGACAAAGAAGTTAGGTATAATAAAATAAGAATCAAGGATCCTGATTGGTTCAAAAGATTAATGGAGGACGTAAAACGTGGGGATAAGGTTTACGGTTTACAGAAAGATATGGACATGCTATGCGATCGAGGGGTATTTGATACCAATGGGTAGATGCGGTTTAGATCGGGGAAGGAGTTTGCGAAGGTAGGTAGGTAGATATCTTAGGAATGGGGAGGGGCAGGAGTTTGCGAGAATATTTTGATGCAGATGCAGATGCAGATGAGATGGTGTAGTATAAGATAATTTGTATTTATAAAAGTATATGTAAATGTAAATGTTCATATTTGCAATTATTATTACTTACCTAGTATTGGTTGATGAATACGAATAAGAAAGAGTAAGTAAGATGGGTATTATCCGGTGTTGGGGTAGTAATAGTAATAGTAATATAAGATAATATAAGAATATTCTCAATAATGATATTATCTACTATCTTTTTTTCATAGGTAGGTAATTAAAATTGATTGCCATTGCCATGAACGAGTAATTGATGTTTAAGTAAAGAAGATAGAAGATGTATATCAGATTTGAAATAGAGGTAGAAATGAAAGATGCCCCTCCATAAATCATTTCTTATCGCTCGTTATCATGACGTCATTAAACATACCTCAATTCAAATCAAATCAATCATCAAACCACACCATCAAATCAACACACCATCAAATCAGCACACCATCAGATCAACACACCACACCATCAGATCAACACACCACACCATACCAACCCATCC
>NGKG01000003.1:1415410-1562970 GCA_002162505.1 Myriosclerotinia scirpicola
CCGTCCCCTCACCGCCGGCGCCCTAGGCCTCACAACCTACACCAGCTACTCGCTCCTGCAAAGCCAGCGCTTCCCCGCGCGTCTCGATTCCCTCTCTTCACCCCTCTCTAGCGCTTGGAAATCAGACACGCCGCTGATAAAAAATGGAGGGGGTTTGGATCCCAAGGCTGTGAGACAGATTAGTAGTGGGAGTATTGTTGGTGAGTTTTTTTTTTCTCTTTGTTTTTTCATGGGGTTTTCTGGGTGGAGGGAGGGAAAGAGGGAAATAGGGACGCTGTGGTGAGGGGTGGAAGGAAGAAAGAAGAATGATGAGAAAATGGGAATATGCTAATGCGCCATGAAACCATAGGTCTAGGAGCCGGTCTTGCGGTTAGTACATTTTCGCGCTCACTGGCGCTTATAATTGGTTTAATGATTGTTGGGTTACAAGTACGTTTCCCCCGTTGATCCCCCCAATTCTTACCTTCCTCCCCTTCCTTCCCCCTTTCACTCCTCCCCATACTCCCTCTCCCCTCTCCCCTCTCCCCCATTCCCCATTCTCCCAAAATCCCAAAAATCTGACACCCCACCCCCTCTCACCTAGTGGGCCTCCTCCCACGGCCTCGATCTACTCCCCACCGACCGCATCCAACGCTACGTCAAGCACGTAAATCTACAATCGCTCATCCAAGAGAACGTTGCCTTTAAAGTTTCATTTGGGACGACTTTTGCCATGGCTGCTTTTATGCGTTTTTAGAGCCTCGCTCGGGTGTATGATTGGATGCAAATACTTTTTGTGTCTATTTTGGGGATTGAGATGCATGCATATATGGGTTCATATTTATGGATGGAAAAAGTAGAGAAAGAAATGTAAAAGTAAGATGGCATTGAATAGAAGAATGATTGTCTATCTATTTGAGCTTAGCTTGATTGATTGGTTCAATCGTGTACAGTAAGTACAGTATCAATTTTCAAAATGATGAAAAACGCACAACTCTACATACGTCTGTATTTTGCATATGTCTACCTATCTACTTCAAGAAACATAGGCGAAATTAGATCCCCTACACGCTAGCCAGAATTCCCTCACCACCATATTCGTTCCCTTAGCACCACGAAGACTTCATAAAGTTAGCCCAAGACTCTCGTGAATCATAACATAATACAGAAACAATGAATTACTCACTTAAAAATCTTTGTCAAAAACACCATTTTCTCCTTCCGATCCACCTTATCACTCGGAAAATTTGCATCCATCAACGCAGCCTCTAACCAACTCTTCGCTCTCACCTGACTAACAACGAGTTTCCGGAGCGGATCAGAAAGTTTATCGAGTTCGCTGCGGGCAGCGGCGCCACCGATGTTGTAGATGAGAGCTTGGGAGAGCAGGGGTCCGAGATGTTGGAGTGCGTTGGTGATAGCTTGTTGAACGTGGGGGTCGGGATTGTTGATGGGGAGGGAGACGAATGAGGACTGGTGTTTGGTTAGTTTCTGGGTTTTTGTGTTTGGAGGAATTACACCCTGAGGTGGATGCTATTGTGTTACTTACCCAGAATTCGGCGGCGCTTTGTTTTGGGAGTGGATCGCGGCCTGTGAGGGCTTTGAGAGTGAACATGAAAATATGTTCGAGAGAGGATTTGGGTTCATGGTTAAGGAGGATGCTGAGAGTCTTTGGGGTCGCGGTTAGACGATGGAGGAATTCGATGCTTGTTTGGGAAATCTCGGGATCATTGCCAGGCTCTGTAATTTGTTAGTATAAGTCTTTTTCTATCCTAACATATTTTGTCACGAATCCGGTGGTTCCATTGCAAGGACATACCGTGATTTATAGCTTCCATCAATCCCGAGATCCACGTCAATAAGGCACTTAGAACCTGATTACTACGCCCTGATGATGATGTATTGCAGGAGTTGATAAGCGAGCAGGCGGTATTGATGACCGTGATAACACGCGGAGTTTGATAATTAGACCTGAAGATGAATCTACGATAAAAGAGTCAGTAATAAGGAATGTCACCAAAGTATGCCTAGGAAAGAACTTACTTGGCTACATCTTCTGGGGGGAAGGCGAATGGGCCATCGTCTTCCACCAAGCCAGTACGGAAAACGTGCGATGTCTCTTCTGTGATTTCACCATGACCAGGAAAAGCTTCACAAGTTGTGTTGAGAATATTCAACACCTGCACTTGAATTTCCCTGCCATTCCCATCCTTCCAGTAGGAATAGTTGTTTTCGTCCGTGTTGAGATCAACGGGAGTATCAGCAGGTACTTGAAGACCTTTCCCGATGCTCGTTAGACATCGTAATACAGTGAGTGCAACTTCATCCGCAGCCACTTCACCATCAGGTACAGGTAGATTTGAGGCCGAGTTTGTGAACTGTGAGCTCAATAAATGGAGACTTCGTTCATGATCCCTTTGGACGAAGTCCAACAATTGCTTGAGAGGAGCGAGCTTCAATTCATCGTTTGGCATTGCTTCAATAATCGAGGCTATTGCGCCGATCACTCCTTCTTTCGCGTAACTTTCCATGGAGTTTGCTTGAGTAATTTCATTGTATTGTTGCAGGAACGCACCAAGTTCAGGAACAAGTACTTTCCGACAGGATGAACAGAGCATAGCAATCGACTTTGATGTTACTCTGGCTAATGCAGGTGAATGCAACATGCTAAACATAAGATTGAGAGCGCTTGGAAGATGTTGTACATGGCGCTCAAAGTAGTCCGGATATCCATTGATTACTGTGAGAAATGCCTGCCTTGTGCGTGAAGGGACATCCGAATCGGATTTTGTAAGCATAGAGAATAGTGGCGATCCAAAGACTTTATCCAAATACTCATCAGACTCCTCCTTAACATAATCTTGGAATTCGGCTAAACAGGTTAATGAGGCTTCGAGCTCGCTCCAAGCGTTTCCCTTCTCAGCCGATTGTAGGACGAGATCGACAAAGCTGGAAACAAGTGGCAAGCCAAGCAATATGTAAGATTGCTGTATGAAATCTCCCACGTCTCTCCGAGCGTCTTTGAAGCCCGCGCGCTCACTTGAATCCCACGAGCTGAATATATGTTGTGGTGGGAATTGCATTTTATGCCAGCACTTCTCAATTGCCTGCATCAACACTGATCGAGCTGCTGGCAGCCAAGGGGGCGAAGCATCCACATTGTATGACAAGTCGAGTACAGTTTCCAGATAAACAGCCCAGAATTCTACTGCGGGTACAAATATCTTGTCTTCGTTGACAATATAACCATCGGTACCGAGTAGTCCTACAAGAGCAGAGAGTATCTGCTGACTTCGAGGGTCTGTGGTAATATTTTGGGCTAGATCCTGCACTGTAGCATCTCCAAAGCTAAGCAGGAACTGGCCAAACTGCACGGAGTCAAAGTCGAAATCGCCTTGAATTAGTGTTGCATATCGTTCTTGTGCCCAAGGGGTGCTAAAGATATCGTACAGCATAGTAAAGTCATTCTCAGAAAGGAAGGACGAGTAGTTGGCTAGTACATCCACAAAAAGCTCCACAGCAATCTCGTAAAGATCATCGTCAAAAATCGAAATCAATGCAGGCTGTGTCAGAGTCCTCAAAGGATCAAGAACAATGGCAGTATCGAGAAATGCACGATGAGAGTAGAGAACCCATGACTGTATATGTTAGTAACGGTTCTCCAAGTAGTGTAGCAAATGGTCCTTTGAATGTTGAATATCATTTCGCACAACTGAGATTTTTTTAGCCTGTCCAAAGATCGAGTTGTACAATATTTTCGAATAACTCATTGATCTTCCAAGACTTTGGAATATAGTTTGTAGGATAGCCTTGGGACGTTTCAGCATATCTCCAACTAAGGATTTTCCAAAAAAAAATCCCTGAAACTTTAAGACTAAGACAACATGCATCTTTGCCCTGAAATAGAGTATACATGCAATCATAATGCCCCTTATGGTAGTTAATGACAACGAGTAAGAACATGAGACTGACCTGAAAGCATTTCATCGATTCCTGGCGAACTTTCTTATTGATAGGAGTCCCTGTTGTGTTGGAAATGCCCTTCGTCATTATGGTCACAATGTCATCAACATTCTGGGCCACATGCTCATGGAATTTGTGTCTGGGGAGTGTTAGCAACTGGCTGAGCTATAAAAACGTGATGTGCTTACTGCTTCATTGAATTTGAATCTGTTTTTCCAACTTCTTCTACTAAAGTTGCGGAGAACCACAGTATTGCCAAAGTCTTATCATCTGGTAGATTCTGGGCAAGGACCATCATGGTAGGAGCATCTTCGAGTTTCTGATAAGGAACAGCCTCCCCTAGACAGAGGCAATACGTGAGATGGCGGATGCAACGAGCCCATGAGCCAGAGAAATGTAGAAAGTAAGTGACTAGTGTTGTGCACAATTTTCTGACTACAAGTGGTCCGTAGCCAGAATTTAGACATTTTATTAGCCATCCGATGATCCTTTGTAGCACAACTTGTGCATCCTCATCTTTTAGGGATTGTCTAGAGCACGAATGTTAGAGAAAATCAAAAGGGAGGGCTAGCGGCCAGCCTACGAATCTGTATTGAGTTTGATAGTGAAAGTTAAAGCTCCAAAAAATTTGACATTTTCCAAATCCCTCCCCAGTAAGCCATTTGCCAAATCCCAACCAGCAGGAGAACGCTGCAATTTGTGTAGAGTTTCTTGAACCTTTGAAACTGCTTCCGGAGAACCAGGCTTGTACAATTGCTGGATGAGCTAAAAATTCATCGGTAAGTTTCCTATATTGAAAGATCAAACCGAACAGAGTAGGAGTAGAGTGTGTTTGTGGTTAAAAAAATTGATCTGCTCTCGTGACATCTGATTTGCAGCAAAGTTTTGTCGACTTAATAGTCGCCGTCACCAAGTGACTTATAACATCGTAAAATGAAGGGGACTTACAGCTTCTACCTCATCAATAGACGAAGGGAGTGTCTCGGTATCCATAGCTTCTTAAAAAGGTATCGTTTGTGTACCAATCAAGGAAACGGAAGCACACGCGATCTAAAGCAGCGCAGATTAGGTTAGGAGGATTTGCTTCGATACATGACCCGAGCTAGAGCGCCAGAAGATATTGAGATTTTAAGTTCCAAAGATCTCCCAGTTGCCTTTTGAGATTTGTGGTGTGTCAGGGAAAGAAATTTAAACGTTGTGGGTATATTGATTTTTTAAGAGCTGTTTTATGGCTGGTGAATCGATATCTTTGGAAACTGGCACAGCCTTCTCGAATGTAAGAATAGAAAGGAAGCCTTAGGGATGTTTATTGAAGCCTTGCAGAGCGGATAATGAATCCCTTAAGAGGGCAGGTTGAGATTGACTTTTACTTGTGTCTTGTGTCTTATGTCTTATGTCTTTCTGACTGTAGAATAAAGAGAGAAGTATCCAGAAGCATGTACAACATCCATTCTTTCTAGATGCAATTTTGAGTAAGCACTTTTTTACTTTGTGCTTGTGATGTTGTTGATGTTGATGTTGATGTTGACATTGATATTGATGAGGTTGATATTGAGGTTGAGATTGTGCCCAGGTGGGAATTCGGTCATGTCAACCCCACCAGGTGGCCTTGACCTGTTAGCCTTATTAGCCTTGTCAAACGATCAACAGCAACAGTGAAGCAGAAGCAGAAGCATATATTCATTGAATATAATTATATTAGTGTTAAAATATCAATGATAATATTCAAAAAAAAACTATTGACTATCCAATTGTTAAAGAGTGACAATACGTTAGTCACATAACAAGTTTCCTGGATACAAATAAATACAGATACAGATCACCAATCTACATTCATACCCATACCATACCATACCATACCATACCATACTTCGTACCTTCTTTCATGTTACACCGAGCCTCGTTGTTATCTGCCCGGAACCCCATCTTCTTTGACCACCTGCACTCACTCTGTTCCACTACCTACCTTCTTGGGAAACCGATGCGATACCTTCGACCCCTTAATAGTTGCTTACGTGGAATTCGTTCTTGGGACTCTTTTCAATCATTCGCAAAACCTCTCAACATTCGCATTAGATATTCGTCCAGTTTCGCCAGTACGTGCATTGCAGATCGAAATAATATTCTTTGTCGAGACTCGAGGTTGACGAGATCTTAGAAATAGATATGGAAACCGTTAACACTACAGAGCGCCTGGCGGGGTTGAGGGAGCTTATGAAAAAGAATAAGGTCGATATCTACAGTATGTAAGTCACCTAGTGGCCATCCTTTCATCTGTCGACCTTGTCTAACGATTGTATAGTCGTTCCTTCGGAAGATAGCCATAGCTCCGAATACATCGCAGCGTGTGATGCGCGGAGGGAATTTATATCAGGGTTTTCAGGATCTGCTGGATGTGCCGTAGTGACTCTGGACAAAGCTGCTCTAGCCACGGATGGTAGGTTATGATGTTTGGTCTGCGTAGAGACTCTACTAAGTTTCTCACAGGTCGATATTTCAACCAGGCCTCGCGTCAGCTTGATAGTAAGTAAACGGGTACTTTTGTTTGGCTATAAACTTACGAGGGGTTCGGACCTATTTTCTTGTTGAACCCCTCATCAAGACGCCTATCGTAGCTACTGAGTTATCGAAAGACTAATATTTATAATCCAGACAATTGGCTTCTCTTAAAACAAGGTTTACAAGATGTACCTACGTGGCAAGAATGGGCGGCTGAACAGTCCGAGGGGGGGAAGACCGTCGGTGTTGATCCTACCATCATATCTGCGCCTGACGCTCGAAAGCTCTCAGAGAAGGTCAAAAAGCGTGGCGGGTAAGCATATGAGATTCATTTGCTTCCAATAACGCTAACTGGTGATTTATACCATATATGAATGATACTGACGTGATCATTGTAGAAGTGATCTAATTGCTGTGAAAGAAAATCTGGTGGACCTTGTTTGGGGAGACAATCGACCTTCCAGCCCGAAAGAGCCTGTCAAGGTTTTAGCCCGAGGATTTGCTGGAAAGGATGTAAAGACGAAGCTCGAGGATCTCCGCAAGGAATTGCAGAAAAAGAAAAGTTCGGGGTTTATTGTATCCATGTTGGACGAGATAGCCTGGCTATTTAATCTACGCGGAAATGACATTCCTTACAACCCGGTGTTCTTCTCCTACGCTTCAGTCACACCCTCATCTGCCACTCTTTATGTGGATTCAAGCAAATTAAGTGATGAATGCACGACACATCTCAAAGAAAATGGAGTTTCCATCAGAGACTACTCGAAGATATTTGATGATGTCGAGGTCTTGAGTCAATCTCTTGATCCAGAAGACTCCAAGCTTAAGAAATTTTTGGTTTCAAGCAGGGCATCATGGGCATTGAAATGCGCTCTCGGCGGTGATTCTAAGGTCGATGAAGTTCGAAGTCCGATTGGTGACGCCAAATCTATCAAAAATGAGACCGAATTGGAAGGAATGAGAGCTTGTCATGTTAGAGATGGAGCAGCACTTATCGAGTACTTCGCATGGCTTGAGCATCAGCTCGTATCCGAGAAAGTGGAGATGGATGAAGTTACCGCGGCTGACAAGCTCGAGCAATTACGGTCAAAACAGAAGCATTTCGTCGGGTTATCCTTTGACACAATCTCTTCCACTGGAGCTAATGCAGCAGTCATTCATTACAAACCCGAACCTGGTAACTGCTCAATAATTGACCCTAAAGCTGTTTATTTATGCGATTCTGGGGCGCAGTACTTCGACGGAACTACTGACACTACTCGGACGCTCCATTTTGGTGAGCCAACAGAGATGGAAAAGAAAGCCTATACACTAGTTTTAAAAGGAAACATTGCTCTAGACGTTGCCGTTTTCCCCAAAGGAACTAGTGGTTTTGCTTTAGACGCCCTCGCCAGACAGTTTCTCTGGGTAAGTCGTCCAATCCCTCAATCTCCCTTCTATTATACTAATAAGCAAACAGGAAGAAGGGTTGGACTACAGACATGGAACAGGTCATGGAGTTGGTTCTTATCTGAATGTCCACGAAGGGCCCATAGGAATTGGAACCAGGATCCAATATTCAGAGGTCCCATTAGCACCTGGAAATGTTATATCTAATGAGCCCGGTTATTACGAGGATGGTTCTTTTGGTATCCGAATTGAAAACATCATCATGGTTAAAGAGGTTGAGACCAAACATCAATTTGGTGATAAGTCATATCTGGGCTTTGAGCATGTCACAATGGTACCATACTGTCGGAAACTTATCGATGAGACTCTTCTGACCCGAAGGGAAAAGCACTGGTTGAACGAGTACCATGCCGATATCTATTCTAAGACTAAAGATTTCTTTAAGGGAGATACCCTGACGTTGAGTTGGTTAGAAAAGGAGACCGAGCCGTTGTAATTGTGCATCGGATCGGAGGGGCCACATGCCACGGAGCAAATGAATGAGACAGCCGTGACAGCATAGCATACATACATAAATTTATATTTCCCATACAGCCAGCATATTGATAGCGCAAAGAGGTTTCACTGTTGTACTTGCATCATTTGAATAAAGAAATCCCCACTACCATGATTTGTGGAAAGTTTTGTATCGTGAAAAACAGTAAGCCGGTAAAAAAACATCCCACTTCCCGAACTATCGTGGCCCAAGTTCATGCATTATTATGGATATTGCGCAGGGATCGATTGTATAAGAGATTGAATAGGTAATTTTTATGCTAGTTTTTTAATATAATTTAGTATTTTTTGAATCAATATTTTGTTTGAATCTTAGTATAATTATAACGAAAAATTATATTTAACAAAGTTTAATATATAACTTTTAATTCTTTTAATTCTTTTAATTTTTTTAAATTATAATATATTATTATTTAAATTATAAATAAATTATTATATATTATATTGTTTATAAAATTAAAGGTAATTATCTATTCTAATATGAATTATTTTATTAATTATTCATTGTTAAATTGAGAATATTTAACTTTATAATATAAAATAATTTATTTTTAAATTAAAATAGAACTAACTAAGAGGGGTTAATACTACGTACCTACCATCTACCTAACAGATGATCGCTTCTAGATCTAACTCTAACAGAACGAAGAAGCAAGGAAACAAAGAAAAGAAAAGTTATGTTTTTCTCTGTTGCATTCTGCTCACCGCACAATTAATTCCATAAAATTACATGAGTGCAGGCATTCCAAGGTTCTCACAAATCTGCAGTTGCATTATTTTGGGCGCACTGTGTCATTAACTCACCTATTCAGTCCTCCCACCATCCCGCCTTCAATTCAAAACACTATGCCGAGCCAGAATGTTCGTCGCATGTCATCGTTATATCGTGACATTAACTGCGCTTTTGTTCTTTTGCAACCTACCTAGTAAGACAAATGCGAGCAGTGGGCCAACTACTACTAGCATAGCCTCTACGATTAATGCCCCAAATACTACTGGGACATGCGAGTTTAGGACCATCAACTATATAACAGATATTCTACCTCAGCAATGCCTTCGCTCATCTTGGAGCAGCACGGACTCTCCACTTACCACAAAGACAAATGCTAATAATGCGGTCGGGACTATCGAAAGCGAGGAAGTTGAAGGCGTAACAGACAAAATATCGAATAGCCCTTCTTTCAGCGAGTATGTTGGTCAAACGAACGGCGGGGCTGGAGTCGCTGGCGAAACAAGCCTCACCTCTGAGGTCCATCAGTCTACATCATTGAGTACATCTCGGGATGTGCCGACTCCCACGGCATCTGCGACTGCCGCCGATGAAGGAGAACTCAATGATGCCTCATTTTTGTCGTTTGAAGAGTGGAAGAAACAAATATTGGAGCAGGCAGGACAGCAGGATTTGAATATTGGAAAAAAGAAGTCTGCGGAAGCGGCTAGGAAAAGGGAGTCAGAAGCCTTTCAAAACAATCTCGAGTCTCTGGGCGATGACGGGGAAATTGATCTGGACTTTGGTGCTTTCAGGAGCGGAGGAGCAGAACAAATCTCAAGGGAGACCGAGGAAAAACAAACAGATTCCTCTCGAGATTCGCCAGAGGAGAAACATGATTCTGGAAACCGGAGGGATCAACACCGAAGCAAGGATGCCGGCAAGACCTGCAAAGAGCGATTTTCTTATGCATCCTTTGATGCGGGTGCCACTGTGCTGAAAACTCATCAAGGTGCAAAGAATTCAAAAGCTGTGTTGATAGAGAATAAGGACTCCTATATGCTTTCGGAGTGCAAAACACAGAATAAGTTTTTGATCATTGAGCTTTCGGTAGGAACTCTACAAATCTGCTCAGAAGTTCGTAATGCTAACAAGTGGTTAGGAGGACATATGGATTGATACCCTGGTTCTGGCAAACTACGAATTCTTCTCAAGCATGTTAAGGTCATTCCGTGTTAGTGTTAGCGATAGATGGCCTGTGAAGCCGGATAAATGGAAAGATTTAGGTGTCTATGAAGCTCGAAACTCAAGAGAAATACAAGCTTTTCTAATAGAGAATCCACAAATCTGGGCAAGATATATACGCATCGAATTTTTGACACATTACGGAAAGGAGTACTACTGTCCACTTTCACTCGTGAGAGTTCATGGCACTCGCATGCTTGAAAGCTGGAAGGATACCGAAGCTAACAATGATGATGACGAAGAAGCGGATGAGGACCCCGAAGACGGATTTATTCCAGAAGCTGTGGCAGAAGTTATCCAAGTAACATCAACTGAAGTGCGAACTCTGCATGTAACAGCGAGTGATCAAACAGAGCCTGCAGGATCATATACCCCTCGAGATGCTCAACAAGAAGATACGCCAGTAGAGACATACCTTTCACCACCGCCAACACCAACTTCTCCTTGGAAGAAATTTGCTATCGGGGAACCTGAAGTGTTCGCTATACAATCTAGGGAGTTGTGCTTTCCGTCGGATGCTCCAGAACACATTCTCACGAGTCACGCTGCTGTGGAGAGTGAGTCATCTGGTTTCAAAACCAGCATGCAATCTCCGCCTTCACCTGAGATGATATCCACCGCCTTCACAGATAATTGGATCACGTCCTCCACATTGGCTTTTACAGGACCCTCCGCACAACAGACGTTGTCCGAGGACAAAGCATCCTTGGCAAGCAGACTACTTACCCAGGAAACCCCCGAATCCTTTAAGACCACTCATGACAGCTCATATTCAACAACTACAAGTTCTACTCCTGCCGTGATTAGCAAACCCCAGAATGCTACAAGTACAAATAAGACTCGTAGTACGAACACTGCTTCTGGGTCTGCATCTCTACCCACCATTCAAGAGAGCTTCTTCAAGGCTGTGTCAAGACGTCTGCAGCTTTTGGAAACGAACTCGACTTTATCTTTGAAATACATTGAAGAGCAATCAAAGATGCTACGGGAAGCTTTCCTAAAAGTCGAAAAGAGGCAGCTTCAAAAAACGACTGATTTCCTCGAGAATCTCAACAGTACAGTTCTTACAGAGCTCCGCATGTTCCGTCAACAATATGATGAGATTTGGCAGTCAACTGTTATTTCCCTCGAAAGTCAACGGGAAGAATCCCGTCGAGAAATCCTGGCTATCAGTACTCGTCTGAATATTCTCGCGGACGAAGTTGTCTTCCAAAAACGCATGTCTATCATTCAATCCGTGTTACTTCTTCTTTGCCTCGGCCTCGTGATTTTCTCTCGTGTCTCCAGTACTGAGCCTCTCAGTTTCTCTCTTCACAACCGACGTTCCCGTATGCTCCGCAACACCAATAGTATGGGAAGTCCACTCGATACCCCGGGCTATACCTCTCGAGAACGCGAAGATTACATTGGTGGCATCAGCTCTCCTGTAGAGCCATGGCCCACTCAGCATCGACGCCAACCCTCGGACGAATCTCTAAACTCTCGCTCACGATCGCGAGGTTGGGGCCCCCCAACACCCATATCAACATATTCTCGTTCTGACAACGAACTCACCCCTCCACGTTCCTTCGACGATGCCGCCGCGAATACCGTAGCCGGGGCTACAACTGGTACCTTTTCTCGACTTCGCAGAAGCATCACTATGAAATACCAAAATTCCAGCCCTTTGTTATCTGCATCGAAAGAACATGAACTCCTTCGCACCTCATCATTTGGACCTTCCCTTAGAACTCAGAACTCTTCGCCTGCTTCTTTCTTATCGGTTGTAGATGCAAAAGAAAGGGTTGTTAAAGATATAAATCCTAGTGGCTTAGTTAGTCCCCCGCCGAGTGATATTGGGAGTCACGATCCTATGGATGAGATGAACTCTACATCCACAGGTGTTCCGCACGAGATACTGGAGGAACAAAGCGCTTGTAATTTCAGGGAAGCTCAATCCTCTCAAATGCCTACGCAGGAAAATTCTGATAATGAGCGAAAACCTTTACCTGCTTTACCTGATGGAAGTTTATTCCCATAGTTTAGTTTTGACATTACATCATTCTCCAAATTATTCTTATTTTATTATTTAGCGAGGAGTTTGGCTTGGAAGTTTAGGGCGGTTTGGGTCTTGTCATATACCATGATTGGTTCGTGGTTTATAGCTATCATGCTGGTAGTGAAATAAGATCTTATATATTGATTGCAATAATACTGCTTCTTGTGCTGCTTCCTCTACAATTTCTCCCCGCCTTTGTCGCAAAAGGGTTCGGCCTCTCACTTACCATTCTTTTATACTGCGTATATGCGGAATAGTGAGCTTCATGGTACTATTGCAAATTTATCGTTTCAGTCAGTCGTAGCGGTAAATTATTCAAGATTGATGCTAATAATGAATTCTTCACAATCCTCCAGAATTTTCAACGTGGACAAGCATTTCTCTTTAAGCTGCTGCAACCCATTTTAACCCAAAGAAAGTCTCGGTAGTGTTTCTTTCCCAGCAGCCAATTTCTCATTTTAAGACAGATGCTCTTCATTCATTACTCCAATTGATTGATTTGAATTGATTTGAGGGCTGCAGTGATGACTTTTTAGCGCGGCTGGATCAGGTCCTAGTCAATGTTAAGCAAAATCCCCAATTTCCCAAAAGTCCAATCTTTTACGAAATCATGTAATGAATGTACAATTGGGGGGACTATGTTTGAGTTTGTAGTCGACACATTAATTATATTGAAACATCAAGGGTATTGCCTTCTCGTGGTGATGTCATGTAACTGGAAGTTCCGAAAATGAATTTATCATCAAGATTCGTCAGGTCTGCATTAGGCAATTGAATTTTTCCCCTCTTCCATCGGCATTCACATTCATGCTCAGGAACTGGTTGTCAGTTCCTTGTTCTTCCCCATATTCATACCACATTCAGCATATCGTCACTTCGCTAATTACTATGCTAACATTAACCGAATAGACTATCACCAGGCGACCAATAGCAAGAACCGACTTTCATCCCATTGACTTTTGCAATTCCTTTTTCCTATCAATTTGATAATATGGTGTTTTGGAACATCATAGTCCCTATTAATCTGGTGCTCCAAAATATTATTGTCTTTATTAGTGTGATGCTTTGGTGTACCATTGTCCTTTTCCTTCCTGAATTTTCCTTGAGACTCTGGTGCTTTGGTATGCCACTAGCCTAGGTAGTAACTTCGGTGTTTTAGTCTTCCAATCCACTCGTTTGGCCTGTGATTTATCAGTTGCGTAAAGGGGCAGTCAGATACTCGAAGTGCTACAATACGAGTGAATAAGGGCATCTGATTATTACGCTAGCGCCTCAGCTTCAAGCTCCGATTTCAATTAGTTTAAGGAATGAACGTCAAATGGCATGAAGAGCTAGATCTAATAAAGCTTCATACCCCTTTCAATCAGAGTGTTTGAGCATTAGCCTACTCATCCCCTCCTTCTTTTCTGCAACATCATTTGTCCTCTTCCGGCATCTCTTTTCACCAACCCACCGTCCATCATTAGGCTAAGTGAGACCCCTTGAACAATTTTGCAGATGGTAGCGTTTCACAGCTCGAAGGCTAATCTTTATTTTGATTCAGATATTGCTTTAGAGTGGTCTTCTTCTAGCTCTATAGCTAAGGAGCATCACAGCTTGACCTCATATAGCACTGTAGGTGATTGTTGATCTAGAATTAAATTGAGTGATCTTTTAAATTCTAAGGTGTGCGGCGATTTCCGCAGTTTATACTCTCATTTGTTTTGTTTTTGCTTTTATTTTTTTGATTGTATCAATCGCATCTTATATCTCCTTGCTTTATAGTAAGATTTTATTGTACACTTTCACTTGCCCCTACTCTGATTGTTGTTTTAGCTCTATAGTAAATTGGATCAAAACTGTAGCGAACTAACTTGTAATACGTTAACACCGAGGTATTGTTATATGACGCTACTAATTAGTATCAATATTGGATGACTATGATAGTGATCAACAGCAGGTTCTGTATATTTTACAGTATTAATGATGTGGACCTAGGTTGAGGATATTACGAGCTGTTCTAGTCCTTATCACTTCAATGACATGATGAAAATTGGTCTTACATTTTTCTACTAAGCTAAATTTTAGCAATACAACCCAACAGAGCCGAGGCCTATATGTAATTCTAGTTTGCAGGGCTAGCTCTCCGACCAAGTAGAGGAAATTCACTCGATTTCACCTCTACAACGATCGACGCAACTTGTAGATGGCCCTTATTGAACTCTTCCGTAACATCTTCCTCTTCCCCTACAATCTTCCCGTATAGAAAAGCTTAGCTCGACTAGTCTCGAAGCGTCTTCCACTTCTGGCCCTCCTTCTTTTCAAAATCTTTCGATTTCATCAGGACCAACTCCGTTCCCTCCTTACCACCATTCAAATCAAGTCAGCAGTACCACCTACGTCAAATCTACACTTACTATTTTCTCCACACTCTAACACTTTGATTTTACATCACATCAGTTTTGATGTTTCGGCCTCGAAACTTTGCCTCGATTTCAACTTCTACTTCTACGATTCACAATGCGATGAAATGAATGATTAGCATAGCGAGACACAGAAAGATAATGAGGCGCCCCGAGAAATGCATGATAGAATAGAACTCGGAATAGAACTTTCAAGTTCAAGTTCGCCAAGTGGATGGGTATAGAGGAGTAGCAAGGGCTTTGAGCAGCATGTGGTATTCTAGCAACTTCCCATAATTGATAGTGTTGCAATAGGAATGAGTAATGTCATGTAATCATTACGCTAGTGAGTAGACTTCAAGCTCTTATATAGCTAATGCTACTGTTGGGATAGAGATTATGTGATTAGGTGCTGTATTGCACTAGAACATAGCACTAGGGCTTTAAAACCTTTATTTAAGAACCTCTTGTCATGCAGGGGTCGAATACTAGAGGTCAAATTGTTAAGCAAGTTGTATTCGATAAAAAGAGAAGAGAGTAGATTCTATAAGAGTAGATCCATAGAATCTACTCTCTCATAGCTATACTAGGCTAGGCTAGGTGATGCTTGGCATCATATGCTTCTCTCAAAGCCCCTGCCCCATGACAGCTGCGTCCTCGAATGGATGTGGCATCCCTACTGTATCTATCCTATTTGAGTGTGTTAGATCTCTGTGTATGTTTAACGCAGCCTCGTTTACTGCACAGGTGCATACTGGCACCAATGATGCAAAAAGATGTTCGTCCAGGTTAACATAGTAATTAACTACTCCAGTCCATGCGATTGGTAATTGTAAGGTGTACCAAGCATAATTTGGTTCTAGCTAGACAGATAATTATACTTCTATTTGCTGATTAGCATCCTGCTAGTGAATTTGCTTTGTAATTTATCAATGCTGCTCTGAACTAATCTGCATAATACAGCATTCTAGATCAATAACAAGAATAAGTAATATGAATATAGTCTGGAACACTTACACTTCCAACACCAGCAAGTTGAACCTACAATTCCTTTTAACGTAGATCTAATACATTAACAATATTACAATACATTCAAGATATTCGAATCCTAGTAGGTACTTCGAATAATCAATTTCCATTCTACGATTCTGTGAAATTGAATTGTAATTATACTCATACGAAATCCGTTATGTATAATATAATCTCGAACATAATCTCTAATTTGTTCCTTGAATAATAGTATAATATCTGAGAACTCCTCGTTCTATCATCACTTAGCCGATAAAGTATATTAGACAATAACCATTTAGAATCTAGTTAAAGTGGATGAACTTAGAAACTATTCATATCCCTTTTGAGATTGTAATCTTTGATTATATTACTCCCTTTTCAATATCCATCGACAATTCATCCTACGGCAATCAGATTTGGGCGTATATCAGACGATATCTACTTAAATATCTTGTCTGTATAAAAGTTATAATGAACTAGTCGATTATCTTTTGAGATGACAATCGCTTATATTTCAATCATCTTTTAAGTTTGGAAAACTCTCGTCTAATTGTATTAGATTCATCTAACTAATATCTAACCCTGCATGATTCTATTCATGAGAGGTTGACTTAGCTTTTCGGATGTTGTCTACTATTGTTCTGTTCATCTGTGATACGGCAAATATTTCGCTTAATTCAACTACATCTAAATCGCTATTGTCCGACATACATGTAGTAATTGAGAGATAGGCGCCCATCTCTTCAGATGAGATATCAACTATTGTTCCTACTCCCTTCCGTCACCCAAAGACTCTCATCCAATGAGACCATATCTACATCACGCTTGAGAAACTCACAAAGCTAACATGATATTCACTTCAACCACACTAAAAAAACTCGTTAGCGAGCTACTTAAGAGACTTCTCTGTCCTGTTTCTCCTTCTTCTTTTCTTTACAAAACATCACCGAAACATCGCCAAAATGTTCGCAGATGATTTCCCATCGGTGCCTGGCCGAAGTATCAACCAGGACCTCTTAGCTCAGGCCGGTGCTGACATTCCCATTGAGGATTACCTTACTATCGACTTCCCTCCTTCATTCAAGGCTATCTATGGCACACCCGTCCCTTACTACCGCGCCTGGGAACGCCTCATCGACATGCCTGTTCGTCGGGAGATCAAGCTCAAGATCAAACAATCATTTCTCCAATTCGTCTCTCACACGAAGTATTTGAAACATTGCAAGATGATCGACGAGGTAGTTAAGCGCAAGAACCTTGTCCCAGTTGGTAGGGGGGAGATGGACGCCGCATGGGTCCAGCAGTTGGTTTGGCTTTACGACTTAGATCGGAAGGCTATGGATATGTTTTTGGGGTACAAGTTGAGCTACAATCATGTACTTGAGGATGTGGAGGATGTGGAGAGGACGATGAAGGCTCTTTTGGAGCGAGCAGTTGCTTGGGTAAGGTTCTCTGTACCCATGCATTAATTTTGCATTGTCTGATTTAGATTCAGAGATTCGATGGTCCTCATAAAATACGCCGAAACGTCGAGGAATATTGGACCGGAAAGGGAGCTCTTATGAGTGCAATGGGTCAGACTTTGGATGTTACCGTAAGTCTATTTTTATAGAACTATTAAAGGTCGAGATGAATGCAATAGACTGACAGATCTCCAGTTCGTTAATGACACATTCCTTGAGTATCAATTCAACCCCCCTCGCGATCTATCCCTCGAAAAGGACTACCCTATGAGGCCAAACGATGGCGAAATACTCGATACAGTCATGGAGGAGGTCGAAGGAAATGTGGACAGCGATGGGGTCGAATATGATTCCAGATCGGAGTCAGACTCGGAGGAGGATTTTGAGTTTCCACCTGATGATGACTCGGAGGCGGAAGAGAATGATAGAGAAGAAGAGACCGGTGGAAACGACGTTCCTATGAGTGGTGCGGATCAGTTCACATTGCCATTGCGTTAATCCCGTATGGGAGTGAAATTGTGCATAAAACATTTCATTTTGTGGTATCTTTCTAGATACGTGAAGCAACCATAGTAGTAATACATAAATAATTACACGTCAAGAAGTTTTCACCAAAATCCCTCTCGTTGACGCCATGTTTGCCCAAATTGCAAAAGGATATTTTTGCCAATGCCGAAATACCAGAGTTCATGGATATTCTCTCCCCAACGCCATTCATAGCCTAGGTACCCTTGCTCACCAGTTCAGATGCCTTAATCCCACAAACTCGCACTTAATATAGCTAGCCACTTTCTATTCATCTTCGCCCTCGGCATCCAAATCCCCACCGGTTCCCTGATCCGTATTCGCAACGAAATTTGGGTCTGCATCGGCACCCGCATTACCATCCTGACCAGCTTCTACTCCGTCAGCCGGTGCATCAGCCATTTCCTGGTCGCCTTCCGCATCAATAAAAGGGCCTTTGCCTTTTCCTATACCAGGCCCCTTGCCTTTGCCTTTACCCAGAAGAATAGGCTTTCCCAGTCCGACACCCTTGCGGGTGATGTCTCTATCTCTTCTCGATCTTGGCGCAGGGGTGTCATAGATTGCCGATTCTCCTTGGTCACTTTTTGCCTCGTCATTTTGTTCCTCTTCATCACCAAGTAGTACCTCATTTCCTAACTTGCTTCGCTGTTTCAACAATTTAGGTGGTAAACCCGGACCACTCTCCGCGTTCCCAAAATCACTCTTTTTAGTTCCCTTTGGCCACCTACCAGGTCCGCGTCCTGTACCCCCGCTTTTCCTACGCGCTGCAGCCCGTGGCTTTGATGCAGATACAGATGTAGTGGACGCACGACGGATAGGTACTCCTACTGCCCGTCGAGATTTGGGTCGAGCAGATGAAGAGGCTGGCGGTCTTGCGCGCGGAGAGGGTCGCGCTAAAGTTGGGCGTGAGATAGTTCGACTTCGAGCACCAGGTAAGGGAGGGAACACCACAAATCGTACAGCAGGGATCGAAGAGGCAAGATCGAAATATGACTTTTTAGTGATGCCATTAAGCTTTTGCGACATTTCTGACTTCCCAACGCTGCCTTCTGAGCTTGCGACTTTAAAAACCTCACCAGCTTCAGTGGTCATCTTACCTAATGACGCTGTCATCTCTTCCGTGTCACCGTTTGCAAGACCGTTCAAAGAAGCGCCTTGGATGCTTGCATTGGATATCCCTTCAACGCTAGGTACTTCGTCTTCATCCTCTTCACGAGGTGCGACGGTGTTGAGTGGTGGAGCATGATCATAAGCAGAAGCATTACCTCTACCCATGACAAATGGGGTCCAGACCAGGGCTTTAGGATTAAGCTTGGCATATCCTTTCGCTTCGTGTTGCCGAATGACCTCCTTGTAATAATCAGGCTTCAATTTCATAGCGTAAGTACCGGTCATGGAATCACGAACGAGAGTGCCCATGGCATCTAGGCCTGAGATAACATCATCTGGCGTCAACCCCATCTCGTCGGAGATGGACTTAATACTCGGGATGCGTTCAGAGGGCTCAAATCGTTTTAGGTAATAGCATAGGACAAGTCGCCAGTAATTCCGGTAGGAGACCAGACCCATGTCCGATAGTGGTTTTTCGGGAGAGCCAGTCTTTTTCTCGACACGTGTGAGAAGATACGAGAAGTCGATGAGTAAGTGGCCATACCCTTTTCGTTGATGGATAGGAAGCACGAGGATACACGAGACATTATTGAGACTGCTAGGTCGCTTCTCCTTCGAAAAGTATCCTACAAAGTGACAGCCCAGCTCGTCATATTCCGTCATGACATAGAAGAGGAAGGGTTCAACATCGTAGTACAGAGTTTTCGAGCCAAGGAAGAGCTTTGCTAGAAGGCAAAGGTTTTGGCAGTACAATGGATTCTTACGTCCATCCACTTCAAATATCATGATCTTTCCATCTCGATATATTTCGTCGCCAGGAGGATGCTTCCACGGACATTTTGTTTTGTGTCTCCAAGCAACAATATCAGACTCCATGTACTTCAAACAAAACTCACATATGAAAAGTGCCTTATTCCGACTGTATTCTTCCGGATACGGAGCAGCATACCAGATATCGATCTGGTATGCCCCAAAATCAATATATTCAATTTGGCTGGCTGGGCCAGAGACTTTACGTGCTTTTCTCAGCCCTGCTTTGGCAGCGGCTTCAGCAGCCGCCGCCGCCCTGGCCTTCCAATCCTCTTCTGCCTTTTGACGAGCATCTTCGAACTGACGTCGATGTTCTGATCTGGGTAGCGTTAAAGATGTGTCTGCATCAGCTTCGGAAAGGATGCCACCGTAGGGTTTAGATTTTAACTCTTCCAATTCTTTGTCGTGGATGGAAGGGTAGAAGGGTTGTGAGTAACTCGAAGGGACAAGGGCAGTGGAAGTAGCTACAGACCGAGCTTTCGATACACCGCGACCGCCACGTTTCTTTTTTGGTCTTGGCGGTAATGAAAGGATATTTCTCAATTCCATAGGATCAACACGAAAGCAAATTTTGAGAGTACCAGCTGATTTCTCGATGAGTTCGACAGGCGGATTTGACGACGAAGAGGTTTTTGGACGTAGTGATCTTGAAACACGTGGGTTTGTAGGCTCATCCACTCTCTTCTTATTTCTTTTACCGTTGGTCAATGATGAGTTGCTATCGACTTTAGCTTCATCATGTGGTTCGTCAAATGTTGGTTTGGAGTTATCGGAAAGGGTATCTCGATCCCGGGTCCTTTTTCTCAAAACCAATCCCTCATCAGCTTCTACCGAAGAAGTTTTTCTTTTACGCAACAGACGCGAGCCATCCATGGGGTCTTCTGGAGTTATTAGTTGTTCGAAGACCGAATGTGAATCTGATTTGATCGTACCACGTCTTGGCGGTAACAAATCTCCTGGAACCCTATCCCTCGAAATTCTCCTTTCGGTCGCTTGAACGTGAGCATCTTCATCATGAATATGCTCTTCTATCTCTTCCTTTTCTTCCCCCCCCTCATCTAAGTCTTCAACCATGTCGACGTCTGCACTTGGACTTCCGGGCACGAGACGATTTTCGTGACATCCTGGACAATACCATTTTTCCGCCTCTGTAAGATTGTTAGCTGCATTGTCCAATTTTACAACACGGAACAGCACATACCTTCGTCTGATTTGAGTGCATCCGAATTTCGGGCGCATTGCCGATGCGCTAAAGCCTCGTCAGCCTTACCTATCATAAATACTGGGTCAACATACCATTGTCTCCACACATCTCACATGCCAAATAAAGTTCGAATTCTTCACCCGGGTCGTTATCTTCATCTTGCTGACAGAATCTAGAAAAATATCAGTAAGGTCCATACGGTAAGTAAAAAAAAGGGAAACGTACATGCAGCGATTCGGATTTATGTGTGCTTCCTCTTCCTCTTCTCCTTCTTCCCCGTTAGATTGCCATCTTGTTTCTTCCTCGACGTCACTAGAGTCCTTGGATTCGTCATCGTCGTCTTCAATTTCTGCAGAGCTGTCACTATCAGAGCCACTCTCTGCATCTTCATCATCGTCATCTTCTAAGCCAGGCTGTATTTTGACGGCACCCACTCCCTCGGCATCGTCGTCATCCTCGTCTCCTTCTTCACCCGGCTCTACATTCTCATCGACCTCATCTTCCTCCATATTTCCTGGTTCATCAAGCATTTCTTCGTCCTCCTCACCGTCCTCATCTTCATCTGTAACCATATCTTCCTCGCCTTCCGGTCCTCCCTCCCTGTCATCATCCATGTCACTGTGATCTCCCATCAGCCCATTTTGTAATTGAATATTGGCAGCATATGCATTCGCGTCCTCATTGACTATGTCGGGGATCATATCATCCTCCTCGAACTCGGCATCGTCTTCAGAAGTAGCCAAGCTGTGTGAAGGCTCCTCATCCATGAGCACCGCTGCCGCTGCCGCTGCCGCCATCTTTTTATGTGTTGATTTTCATGCGCAATGTAGATATATTGGGCCAGTGATATATTTGTCGGTGTCGAGAATATAGGAGAATGGGTAAAGACGGTTGCGTAGTTTGGGGATCGTTGTTTCTGCGCCCAGCCGGATGGTCAAGTAGGAAGTTAAATAAGAAACGATTCTTGTCGCCGGTTCGATTTATTAGATGCCAAAGAACACAGAGTATCAATCGGATTGACTTCAGTCATACGCAGCTTGCGCAAATAATTGCTGGATGAATTGTTGTCACGTAGATATTTGGCGCGCTGTAATTCAATGGAGTGAACGCGATCTTTTGAAGCAATCCTATCGAAAAACAATTATGAGAACCTCGAATGCGTATGCATACGACCTTCCGACGCGTAGATCAAGCTTGATTTGAATTAACAATCATCTGTGGTGTTGTATTATTGTCTCCTCGTTCATCAATACCCCAAAGTCGTCGTTCAGGGCGCCTGTCGAGTATTAGTCATCATTTCACTACAGTTTGGCGCAAACCAACGTCGTCAATCAATTCCGACGCTTTCAAGAAGGCTAATCAATTCAATCGAGAAGTCAACAACAAATACAAGGTGTGTGATTATCAGCGAAACTATGTCGATGTCAAAATACTAATAAAAATCAATAGTTAACTGCGAATTTCCACGATGGGTGTCCCTTTCGAAGCTCTCATTCCATATGGAATCATGCTTGCCGTTCGTACCTCTACTATCCCTTCGGCCCCTCCACTACAGGAATTTCAATACTGAGTATTGCGCAGATGTTCGGTATTACTGGTGCTGGTTTGTCTGGAGTTAGAGCTATGCAGAACGGTGGAAAGAGAGCCAGACATTCCGTAGATGCTTGGGACAGAGTAAGTATCCCTGCGTCTTGGGCTTAGATTTATGAAGGGAAGCTAATCGTTCACGCAGCAAAGTACCCTCTACCGTTAGAGTCCTAGATTACCATATATGACACTGACTGCGATATAGTGATGGACCGCGATAGGAGGCTGACTGGATTTCTTCGAGGGCAGACCGATAACCCAAGTGCCCCGCTAGGATTCGAGTTGAACAACCCATGGAGAGTAAGTCTTTCTGGGGATTTGTATTAGTCGTTTCCTGCAAATATTCTACTGGCACTGACATTAACTCAATAGCTCGAGAAAAGATTTGTCTAGAGGCTTTAGTTCCACCACTGTACATACCCAACCCATTCAAATCAAGCAAGCAATAAAATTGACGATATTCATGTTCACGAAGAGTTTGGGATGTGGACCGATCGAGAGGCAGATTCTATGAATTCAATCAATTGCTCCCTACAAATCTACATCTGGCCCGGAATTTCCCTCGCAATCCTGTGTATGAGTGACGAAGCCTATCTTCGGTTTCTCCCAACACTGCTACTATTCCAGGCCTGCCCTCATTTCCTTCCCCAATCTTAGAACAATGCCATGCATTGCGTTATTTTATATCGTGGTGACAATAATATATGATATTATCCATTCTTGGCAAGGGCACTGTCTTTAGATACCATATTGATCTCTACAGGAGCAACAAAGGTCGCCGAAATGGACATCATGATGTCTCCAAGTACATATAAATATCCCTTCTCAATGGATACGAATGATAAAACATTGTTGTTTCAATTCGAATTGGATAAGTGATTCCCAGTATTCTAATCTGATTTGTGGTACCCCCATAAGAAACTATACCTGTCCGGGGATCTGAGTGGATGGCATATGCCATTTTCGGCCACTCCTCTCGCAGTATCCCCTCTTGCAAGAGTGCCATGTGTACAATACCCCCTAGACCAAGTCAGAACCTCTGTATCTATAATTTCTTATCTATGTCATCCACAAAATATTGTATATATGGTTTCTACGACTGTTCATTCCATCCCATCGGTATTACAAAACCGAACCAATCGCATTGCACAGTATTGTACATTTCGCTGTGATTGCCCTCAAATTGTAACCTTACCAATTCGACTCCAAAACCATGCCATTTCGATAACCACATTGCATTCAAGAACCGATAATACTGGAATAGAACCATAAGTATCGAGCGTAACCTATTTTCTAACTCTCCTGTTCCCACTCCTGTCCAGTCTTACTGGCAACTTTAACAATATCATACAACACAGCTCAAATGTGATGAAATCCTCAAGTCGGATTTCGAAGGGCTCAGAATTATAGACTTCAAATTAAGACTTCCAGCACGGAATGCCACATGCCAATTTTTTCTTTTTTGTATCGGCATACTGATTCTTCCAAACGATAACTAACCGCTTCTCCACCCCAGGACATCAAGTCAACTATATTACCTTCCGGCCAACATTCCCCCGGGCCACCTTTTCACCCCACAAACAGTGCCTTCGAAGTTCGGCATAATAGTAATAATTAATCTATATTAAAAAATGTTGATCAATTACATGCATAAATAAGAAAGGCCAAGAAGCGAAAAGTCGTGATTTTGGTGTATTTTTGGTGTCAAAAGTGGCCAAAGTGGAAGGCGGGAAGGCCGGGAAGTGGGGTAGTTGACTTAGTTGTATGCACGAAGTGCGCTACCCCCCCCCCTTCTGAATAACGGTGAAATATTTAGGCGTAATCCAAGCCCAAAATCTAACCTTTATGCAGGGGGAGAGTACTGTGCAGGAGCATGCATCCTAGATGACTCCATATCGCGCAAGATACTTGGTGTATCGAAAGATCATTGGCCTTCTCTGTAAGTGTAAGTTTGTGTTGTGGGCATTCGAGACCTTCCAAGGTTTTGATAATGATGGCGATGGGATCTCGACCCTTGATAGTTTCCATAAGGCACCGATAACAATGTGGAACCTCAATTCCACCGTCTTGGCACGGTATTGACACGGATGCTTGGCATCTTTGGGTCCATCATTGAAGGTTAAAGAAACGTAAATATTGACCAGGATGAACTATCAATCATCGTCAGAGACTTAAGTTCGTGCATATCAACGCAGGAACTGCTTGTTCGCTTTGAAAGCCTCTCTCGATAGGTATCCCGTATCCGATCCTTGATACTCACATTCATGTATAATCAAAGCAGAGGGGGAGAACTGTCACCGTTAGATTCCCAAGAATAATTAAGTGGGGAACAACAGTGAATATCGCGGCGACATTTACCTACTAAGCGAATCGCCAAAAAAAAAAGTCAAAGATAGCTGGAGGTATATAGATTTAAACAAAACCATCTCGTTTAACAAACATGACAAACTCTTAGTAAGCCAGACATTGTTAGGTTCCCGTGGGGATGGAGGTCCAACTCCTCCGGAGCCCATGGTAGCTAAGTAGCAAAAAGTCGGCGTTTGCCTTACGCGCCGTCAGTGGGGATCTGGGGGTTCGATAGTACTGAGCTGGTCATTATATAGAGTTGTGGCCTATTGTGAATACGGATTCTGAATTGCCAGTACTGTCACAACTTTTTTTGGGGAATTTTTTTTTTTTTCGCGATCTGATAGCTTGTAAGGACGATACGCATAGCGCACCTGGCGTATACTTTGTCCAACATGATAGTAACGAAACAAGACCTAGATAGAGGAAACATGGGCTGCATGTTGCTGTTGTCATATTGTTATCAATACCCACAAAAGCTGGGCGCACATTCTGGTGAGAAGATTTTGATCAAATCGCAAGCATTGTGCCAAGAATTGTGCGTTTCACTGCTGAGCGGGTACTATGGCGTCTGGACTTAAGTTTCTTCTTGCATTCTTCTTGGAGCATCTTGCTAAAGTTGAACCATCGCGTCAGATTTCCTACTTCAGATATCTCTCCGATCTTGAAAAGGCTTGGAATTTGTAGCAAATTGTAGCAATTCGTAGCAATTCAAAGTCAATTCTATGCTTGCAAGACGGGGCCATAACGCGGAGAAACAAGTGCCAAAAAAACCACAACTATATGAGTGCTGAAGCCTGAATAGACTTTCGGTCAAATACGTGCTACACAGTTTCGTAGTCGGTTCAAATTTTCATACTGCTTTCACACCAAATCCTGTCCCCCGATCTGTAATCCCACTTTTTCCTCTTCCTCAAACATATTCTGTTTCATAATGCACCTTCTATTCCTCTTTTTTCCCCCAAAATCTCTCCTCGATAAGTAATACTAACTTCCCGATCTTGATGCAAGTATAGGGTCTGGCGGTGGCGGGGAATAGGAGGCAATTTTCCGTCATACTGATGCCGGAGAATGCATTCAGAATCAATCCCATCTCCAAAGATTATATTCAACCCATCTCGAAGTAAGTTCGAGCCAAGACATTTCTATCCGCAAACACTTGGCACGTAGAATACTAAAATCTCGGGAAGAATCGATCAGCCGTTCTCTTCCGCAACTGTATTATGACCCACAGAACCCATTTCAACAACCTTAATAGATGAAAATATCACAAGCAAAAGATATAACATCACCACAGAAAGACGGAATAAGAGATATCGGCCCAACTTCGCTCATTCTTGAACTTGAGTTTCTTGGCTCGAGACTGCATGCATATGGCGATACAGTGTAAAACTGTGTAAAAGATATCGCCGGCCGATACTCGGGGCCTGCGAAGTTATATATTCTCTCACTAGAGAGCTTGGCTACATAGATTTATGTCATGAATATGGCTGAGTATGGCGATGTCGATGACGCTGTATATGGTGATAAGGCGTTCTCAGTCGTAATGAAAATCTTCAAAGATCTCAATCTTGAGATGAAGTGAGGTGTGGGTATTCTGGGACATGAACTAGCCGTTTAAAGTTAGCTCTGGTGGAGTATGCGCCCAGGTAAGAACCACTAGTTTCCATATGCCGGAACCAATAAATCTGCACGGGCTGTGTATTTGCGCGTACTCCTTTTCGCTTCATGAGTCAATACCGGATCTGTTCCGTGTCGATGCTTAAATTTAGCAAACCCTTGAACTAACGCCCAACTGTCCCTGGCTTGAGGCTATTCAGAATTTCAGATGTCGGAGATAAACGTTGATCATCTTGTTACCTTTTGTCGATCACTCCTATACGACAGTGATGACTGACTCTTCCAGGAACATGTTTTACTGACGAATCACCTTTTCATTCTCAGTGCCAAGTGTAGCTATGTATCCTTCATTGCTTCAGTTTTTTTTCGCTGTGCCTTTCGCTGTGCCTTTCGCTGCTCGTTGCATCATAGTGTACTCGAGGCACGAGCTATCAAATCTGCCGTTCCTAGTCGCTTGGCGAAGTTGGGTTTTGAAGTCTCTCGCCCAATCTATCTTTCATTTTTCCGTCTTTTGGGGTTTCTCATTGCGTCCAGGGAGATGTATAGGCAAGCGATTGAAGATCATGATTTGTCCTCAAGTTCGTTACTCGGAGTTGATTTAATCATTTTACAGTCTATTTTGTGAACAGAATCGAATTTCGTGCACAGAACCGATTTTTTCTGCCCAGCGGCCAGCCCGATTTTGCATGTCCATACCTGCCAAATGCGGAATATGGTTGTGTCTTGCAGGGGAAATTCTTTCTCTGTGAATTTCTCGAACCCCTTTTAGCGTGTTTGGTGAACCACTCTTCGAACTCTGGGCATACTATATTAAACATCTATCTTATCTTTAGATTATCAGAGTATACATTGTTCCATGCAGCTATCAAACAGAATCACAAAAGCACCGCAACAGGAGATGGATCTACAGTTGATACAAGGTTCCGGTCAACTCTTGTCTTTTTGTCTTCTCATCTGCATCCACCAGTGCCCCATCATGACATTTGGATCCTCATTTCTATTCTACCAAGTGGGCTGCAGTTATGTATTTTTGCATGCTTGGAGTGATAAATGGCTTTGCGCAATCACCTCCAATCTTTTAGATGACCCACATCTCTCCTAGAAATGACTATAAACATGGAGAAAGATCTTTCCCCTCAGATCTGTTCAACCCATACTGTGCTCTCTTCAACTCATTCGATCTGAATATTAGCTTCTGGACGAGCTGCCGTTTTACTCCTCAAATTACAGTCTAGATCGCGAATATGGAACCCGTTGGCTCTATCCCAATCGCCAATGGCAAAACAACATCATCCTTCGAACAAGTACACCCAAATATGGAGCAGTCACAGCCTTTGAGCTCTCAGGATCAAGTCTTGAATACTTTGGTTCAACAAGAAGCCAAAGCCACGGACGCACCTCTCGACAGCCGACCTATTGGCATATCTATCATAGAGCCCAACATCCCAAGGACTCCAGATTCCTTTGAAGACGACTTGGAAAAATCCAATGAGTTCTTTGATATCAAAGAAGGCCAATATAGTGGCGTTACATCTTCCGCCAATAGTGTATACGTTAGTAAGAGAGAAACAGAAGAGCCTCCTTACCACATATTTTCTTTGGCAAAGAAAAAGCAGCTTGTATACATAGTATCACTTGCTGGATTGTTCTCACCACTGTCAAGTAACATTTATTTTCCAGCTCTTAAAGAAATTTCCACAGTATGTGCAATGATCCATGACTTATACACTGTCTCAATCTAATGGTTTCTAGGATCTTAATGTTTCTCTTTCACTTGTCAGTCTTACTGTAACCGTCTACATGATTGTTCAGGGGCTTGCTCCATCATTCTGGGGACCAATTAGTGACACAAAAGGTTAGATCTCTCATCATCATCAATAACACTCTTCAAGCTTTTCCCCCCAGGGATGCTGGCGGTAAATTTGTATCTAACATCATGCTAACATACTTGCACAACAGGGAGAAGAATTACCTTCATGGGTGAGTTCACAGATGACATAAGTCATAAACTAGAATATTTCTAATTTTATTCAGGTACATTTATTGTATATCTTGCTTCAAACATCGGTCTCGCTTTCTGTGATAACTTCGCCAGCCTCATGGTCTTCCGCGCAATACAAGCTGCCGGCAGTGCTGCAACAATAGCTGTTGGTTAGTAATTCTTATGCATTGCTGTTATATAACATTAACTCATCATTTTGTTAGGGGCTGGAGTCATTGGAGATATAACAACCTCTAAAGAGCGAGGCGGGTTGATTGGTATATTTGGTGGCAGTAAGTACTCTGATCTACCGAGTGAGTTGTTCCGTCTCTGACTTGAGATAATAGTACGCATGTTAGGGCAATCTGTCGGCCCTGTGTTTGGAGGCATCATAACCCAATATCTCGGCTACCACGCAATCTTCTGGGTTCTTTTCGGATTAGGCTCGGTAGCTCTTCTCCTAATAGTTCTGCTTCTTCCGGAAACCCTTCGAAGTCTGGCAGGAAATGGTTCCATTATCCTTAAAGGTATTCATCGACCCTTGTTCTACGCAGAACCATCTACAGAATACCCCGCCCAAGAACTGCCCCCAAAGAAGAGTATTACAATTTCCTCGGTCATCGCACCTCTCAAATTTCTCCTCGAAAAGGACGTCTTCGTCACCCTGCTTTTCGGTGCCATAATATACACCGTCTGGTCCATGGTAACGTCCAGTACCACCGCCCTATTCTCAGAGCACTTTGACCTCTCCAATCTGGAACTCGGTCTGATTTTCCTGCCGAACGGCTTTGGCTGCGTTTGCGGTTCCTACCTCACAGGCTATCTCATGGATTACGACTACAAAGTCATTGAATCTCGTTATCGTAAAAAACACAATATCCCTGCAGACGTTCCTATCAAGGCCAATGAACTTCCAGATTTCCCCATTGAAGTCGCAAGAATGAGGAACATCTGGTGGATCGTCCTCATTTTCGTCATCACCACAGCTCTTTACGGGTATTCATTGAGACTTGAAATCATGGCGCTCCCACTGATCTTGCAATTCTTTATCGCATACACAGCTACTGCAGTTTTCTCTCTCAATAGCGCATTGATCATTGACCTATACCCAGGCAAATCTGCAAGTGCTACAGCGGTCAACAATCTAATAAGATGCGAATTGGGTGCAGCTGGTGTGGCAGTTGTGCAGATGATCATTGATGTGTTGGGGTCCGGAGAAACTTTCTTGATCTTCGCTGGGGTAACCTTCGCGTGCAGCCCACTGCTGATGATAGAGTGGTATCATGGAGGAAGATGGAAGATGGAAAGATTCGAGAAGTTGAAGAAGAAGGAAGAGTTGAAGCGCGCGAGAAACCTGGAGGGGTGAATTTTGCCGATGCACGATTAAAGGGATAGAAAGTGCAAAAAAGGCGAAAGGATAGAAAGTCAAGAGACATACACGGACAAGAAATAAGGGCAATATCTTCAATTTTGGGACAGCCATGTCCTTGCCAAAGCCCGTGCGGCTCGCCAAATTCCATAGCAAGATTCATATCTGGCTAAATCTGGAAATGGGAGCTTCGAGATCACACGCTACTTTTCGAGCACCTCGAGTCAATAGAGATACCCGGCCAATAGAAGTTGGAGGAAAACAGCGCATCCTTGCTTCAAGTGCCTGCTCCGATACGGATAAGAATACCAAGGGGGATGACAGTTAGATTTTTATGATTTTGATATCTCGATTAGATATTAGTGCCTATGAATAATGAATTACTTTATGATAGTCGTCTGTTGTATGAGCTCAATTTCATCCTGATAATGTGCCATCACCCAAATGTGACAGTGTATAAATTACTCTAATGAGTAGTAAGAGGTCAAAAGTATCAATCATAGTGCAGTGCAACGGTGGTAAAGCTCTCGTTCAGCGTTGACAGATACATTGAAAACCGATATTAATTCGGGGGTTGAGGATACCGGTACTCACTCACATGCTATTCAGACACTAGAAGTCTAATTTGTAGACGAAGGTCGGGCTTGGTTTCGATTGTAAGGTGCGAGAGAACAAGGGAATAGATGGCCGGATTTAGAATCGTACAATGAGTTTCACTTGTATGCTTAGGAGCACAACTTTAAGGCTACTAGTACCTGGTAAGTTCTGGTGATTGTATGTATAGTAGTAGTAGAACAACATGGCCGAGTTGAAGCGAATTTCGAATGTTGAGGAACGAAAGTCTGCAGGCAAGACAGCATAATTAGGCACGGAGACCCGATGGTACAAGCACGTTGTGAGGGGTGAATTTTGGCGGCATTATTGCACTTGCAAGATAGATTCTTTAATATAAGTCTCGGAAACACAGGCAGAATAGAAATTCCTTGATGTTTCTTTGAATACAAGCACATATTTCAGCTTGTTCGGTTTCGAACAAAATGCAGGAAATCGTTCATTCGACTTTTTATAGAACCATGACCAATGAAGGAGGTATGCATGAAAGATCAAGAAAAAAGTTTGCACTGTTATAACATCTATCCTTTGGAACTCGTCTTTCCCGTTCAATAGGCCAATGGATGACTATGCTTTTTAGTTTCATTTGGCTGAATATGTCGAGTATGAGCAGTTCACTGTGAGCACCCATTTTCAACATACTGTAAACATCCGTCTTTTCGTTCCACACTCCAGCATTTCGATTCGAGGGTATGATATTCATTGTCATCGTTTTGATACATTTTTTGATACAATTGCCAACGCCGTGTTCCCATGCAAGCCTGATTATATTTAGTAAATGATTTTTTCAAAAGAAAACAGGCATTCATGCAACTCCATACTAACCCATTTATGACATGCCATCAGACAATTCCTTCCACTTCCGCAGATATCCTTCTCCGCTGAAAGCACCTTTAGGATCATTTTCGAACCTTCCTCTCGGCGGCATTATCTTTTTCGTAACAAACGGTGTGAGCTAAACCTCCGTCAGCACTCTGTGAAATGTTCTAGTTTTGCATCTGCGAGATCATACTTTGCACTCCTTGAGATTTGGTGGCACAACATATGTCCTGACTTTTTCCCACTCGATTATATATCCTCCGTGTTTTGTATGTCGACCCGTCGAGCCAGTTCCAGTACCCTTGTAGAAACCCTTATTTGCTTTTTTCGTACTTAGAGCATGTCGGGCTATCCGTTTCATTAGGCATTGTGTGGGCTGCATGATTGCGATCGATGTTCCTGAGCGTTTATCTTGGGTTTTGCAGACTCAAGATGCTACTCCAAAATTGTCGTCGGATGCTTAGGTAAGCTTGTATCCGGCGGCCGCATTTATCCGGTAGTTACAGAAAAAAAGTTTCCCAATGAAATTGATAAAAGATAAATCACCGATTCCAGTACGAAATTGCGAAACGAAAATTGGAACACGAAAATTGAAAGCGCAATTATGCCAGGAAGACAATCGCATGGCAGGTCGCTGTTGAAACAGCCCAAGGTTAGAACAAAGTCAAAGAAGAAGACCGTCGATGCATTTTCTGCCGCGCAGCAACAAATTGGAGAACGTCATAGGGTTAGACAAAGTCGATTGGGCCATGCTGAAGGTGGGAATAGGCCTAGAAAACGCAACAGGGATGAGGACGATGAAGATGAAGATGAAGATGAGGAGGAAGAATCTAGTGCGAAGAAACAAAAAAAAGGACCAGCGAAAGGCCGATTCGACGAGCTAGATATTGATGAGGGAAGCGACAGCGAAGGGAACACATGGAAAATGGGAGTGGTGGACAGTGACGATGATAGCGATATCGACAGCGACGAAGCTTTTGGGGAGAGTGACGAAGAGAAATTTGAAGGATATGCGTTTTCGGGGAGCTCAAGTAATAATAAGAGTTCCAAGAAACGTACTTCTCAAAATAAGGATCTAAATCTGGACGAGGATGACGATGGGGAAGATTCAGGGTCAGAATTGGAGGAAGGAGATTTGGGGGAGGGTGCTGTTGATCTTGCAGATATGCTGGACGCTTCGTCGGAAGATGACGATGAAGCTGAGGCCGAAGGCTCGAATGAATCCGGTTTCGACGATGAGGATGAGGAAAGCGACGAAGAGTCTTCTGCATCCTCTGCTGACGATGACGAAGATGACGATTCTACAGACCCATCGAAACTTGCAGCCCTCCAAAATCTCATTGCGAACCTTCCGCAGAACGAAAGCAAAAGCCTTGCCAAACAACGGAGTGATGGAGCGAGCGAATATGCTACTCCTTCGGACTTTGGTCTCACATCAAAAAACAAACTTACATTGGAAGATCTCGGTCTACCTAAAATCAGTGATCCTCAAATCAAAAAGTCTTTGAAGTTCTTGGAAACCGGCGATGGCAAGAAAAAGGTTGCTGGCAAGCTAGAAGTCCCCCTCGCAAGACGTCAACAGGATCGTCTCGATCGCAGCGTAGCCTACGACAAAAGCAAAGAAACTCTGGATAGATGGACAGATACTGTGAAGCACAATCGGCGAGCAGATCATTTAGTTTTCCCTCTGGCGGATCCTGATGCAGATTCTGCACGCGCAAACACACGACTTCAGTCAACAACACAATCCAAACCATTCAATGAGCTTGAGGCCACAATTCAAAGTATTCTGGAAGAGAGTGGACTCGCGACCGCAGGTGGTAGAGACGATGAGGATAAAATTCGAGAATTTGAGGAATTAGAAATGAATAAACTGTCTATGGAGGAAGTGAAAGCTCGTAGGGATCAATTGCGAATGGCTCGAGAGCTTCTATACAGAGAAGAGCTCAAGGCGAAACGAGTCAAGAAAATTAAGAGCAAGTCTTATCGTAAGGTTCATCGAAAACAGCGTGAAAAGGAAGAGGCGAAAAACAGAGCAGCGCTTGAAGAGGGGGGGTTTGTTCCTTCTGAGGATGAGCTAGAGGCTCAGGATAGACGACGTGCGACTGAGAGAATGGGAGCAAAGCACCGAAACAGCAAATGGGCTAAAGCTACAAAAGCTATGGGCCGGGCAGCATGGGATGAAGATGCTAGGGATGGTATCACTGAAATGGCGCGAAGAGAGGAGGAGTTGCGAAAGAGGGTAGAAGGGCGAGCAGTGCGGAAAGAGTTTGAAGATGACTCGGACGAATCAATCGATGATTCCGATGATGATCTGAGTGATGATGACGAAGCGACGGAGCAGAAGCGACTTCTTCGACGCCTGGAAAAAGCCGGGAAAGACGATGTCATCGATAACTCTGCACCAGGTGCAAAGTTGGCAAATATGAAGTTCATGCGAAATGCCGAAGCTTCGCGCAAGAAGGCAAATGATGCCATGGTGGAAGAAATGCGGAAGGAGCTTGCAGGAGAGGAAAGCTCCAGTGAAGAGGAAGAAGATGGCGATATTGGGCGTAGAATATTTGGGCCTGCATCCAAAGGCAAGGATGCTCCGACAAAGTCACAAAAACCTAACGAGTTTGAGGAAGCTGCAGACTCTGAGGATGATGAGGATAATATGGAAGTAGAATTTACAGGGGTTGATAACGGCGCAAAAACAACTGTGAGCGCACCAAAAGCAAAGAAGACTAATGCCGCGAGCAAAAGTTTTGGGAAGTCATCTGTCGCGGAACCAGAGATAGCAACAGAAGGCGGAGCTTGGTCGAAAGTCCCTCTCAAATCCGGCATGGTCAGTAACAAAGAGGCCAATAAACGGAGACACAAAAGCAATAATGCTATGGATGTCGAAGAGCTCGATTTGTCACAAGCCGCTGTAATGGCCAAGCAACCCAGATCCAAAAAGCCCAAGTCCAAAGCAGCTCAGGTTCTCGAAGTTTCTGATGAAGATAGCGAGGATGACGGTGCCATTCACCTCCCATTCGCCATCAAGGATCAAGAGCTTATCAAGCGTGCCTTTGCTGGAGCTGATGTTGTTGGCGAATTTGAAGCCGAGAAAAAGCAGACAATTGAGGATGAGGATGAGAAAGTCATCGATAATACCATACCTGGCTGGGGAAGTTGGGTAGGAGACGGTGTGAGTAAAAGAGAGAAGGCAAAGAATAAGGGAAGATTCCTTACCAAGTCTGAGGGTATCAAAGAACAAAATAGGAAAGATGCAAAGCTTGACCGCGTTATCATCAATGAGAAACGTGTCAAGAAAGTACGTATTTCACAGCTGCTCATCATTCCTAAATTTACTAACGAACAATTTAGAATGGTAAATACTATGCATCACAACTTCCTCATCCTTTCGAGAATCGCCAACAGTATGAGCGTTCGTTACGATTACCTGTTGGACCGGAATGGGCTACTAAGGAGACATTCCAGGACTCGACTAAGCCGAGAGTCATGATCAAACAGGGCATTATTGCTCCTATGTCGAAGCCTTTATTGTAGATTAATAGAATCTAATAAGATTGTTATAATTCTATCCGAGTGTGCAGTGGCTAGCTATTGACCTGAAAGGCATCCTATGCTTGACTATCCACGTTTGCACTAATCGTGTTACTATATGAAAACCTTCACTCTACAGATGACTTTCCTAGCACTTGTACTTTTAATGTTCACCTGGTGTGTAAAATTCACAGTAATGAATATTTAAGGTTTATGATGTATCACATGAATACTCACTGCTCTCTAGCAGAACATCCACGTGCGTGAACATCATTCTTCTAAACCTTACCGTTACACTGTGATCACATGATAAACTAGCCTAATATCGCTTAGCTTAGATTGGTTTAGCTTACCTACCTAGTAAGCAGTGGCCAATATCCTTGCCCCTGACCCCATTTTCAATCTACATCACAGCACTGTACCACTTATCGGGCCAAAGTCACGGTGGACAAGAAGTTCAAAAGCCATTTTGATGATCCAGATTCTCTCAAAGAGCCGCCATTAGCAAGGTAAAATCATGGTAACTCGCATTGCAGAACTAGAATCGGATAAAGTGGGTATTTCCCGTGCACTTGATCCATACTTGACCCTAGGGAAGACAAACATGGCGTCAGCGCGTCAGGGCAGGGCGTTGGACTAATTACCTAATGGTAAGATTACCTCGTAGAACACTTTCTGCATTCTGGTTGTGAGCATTTGTCTATAACTTGAAAAATTTCGTTTCTCGTCCTAGAGTACCGTATCCATATCACTCATAAAGTTTCTCTCTGAAAAGTTTCGAGAGATGACTAGTATTCATTATCTTTAAAATTCATAGAATAGCATGTACTGTGCACCTGAGCTATGAAAGTAAGACAATTCTTAGAGCCTCCAATGATGAAGAAGTACTTGGCTCTTGAATAATGATCACAATGTCACGCTCATCTGATGCTTATTGGGGATTTTCTGAAATATGTTACGAAAGACCTTGTCCTCTCGTTCTTTATACTTCCATTCCCCAAAGTTTTGGTGTTTATGGCAAGTTGAGATGTGCATTCCTCGACCCAGCTAACTCTTTCCTTATAATATTCCGGCCTTGAGACATTCCGTTCCATACACGCGACCCGCGTACCTTCCCTGATCCCCAGACTTCATGTCTTTTGGTAATTGAATCTCACTTCAACATACATCATACATCACTCGAGCAGTTGTGTAGGTATCACAAAACCGGTCTGGCATCAGTCAGAACTACGCTCAATCAGTAGTATGAATCTCATGATGCATAACGGCCCGAATGTACCTTCCTAATACCAAACTTTGTCATCATTTCTCAAGCATTGAATGCTCTTCCAGCGTGCTTTGTGATTGTTCTTCTGATACAGACCTATTGAATTACTCACGTTCGAGTTATTATCCTATCACCTAACGGCATTTTAATTGCTTTAATCTAATATTAAAAGGCATTCTTGAACGGGAAGTTTCCTCTAATTGTAATAAGACGTCAAATCTGCCAGCGAGATTAAGATGAAAGAGTGAATGATATTCTTGAGTTATACATAACTTATATAGATTTGACTGAGGCGCCCGAAGCCTGGCAAGAACTCTTTCTCCTTACCATCTTCTTTTACTGCATCTACTTTATACTCTCTTGAATGTTCTGGTAGTCGGCAATCTATCAAGTATGAAGCAAATCACCAACCTTCTTCTTGTTCATATCCTCGCTGCGATTGCGAGCGGTGCACCTTATTCTCAAGAACAAGGCGATCTTCCTACTCCTCTACTCACCAAACACCACCATCCGGTCAAGGAAACACCGACCTTTGGTCCAGGTGCTCACTTTGTTCCGCATTCTCTCAACAAGAATCCACTGACGGAGCATGAACTTCGACCTAAGTCCCTTCTCCCCGACGAAACATCTTCAGATGGGTTCTTATTCCTTTCCTCGCCAGGGGCTATCCTTAGTTCCTCGATAACAACCACTACAGTCATTCCCTCTGTATCTGTACTGACCACATCCTCGATTTCGGGTACAGTACAAGTTACAGTGCAAGTTCTTCCCTCGCCTAGCACCCAGACTCCTGCTACAACAGGATCTATCCTTTCTAGCCTTGAAACCTCTGGCCACGCTACCGACCCTCCTATTCTAACATCATCAATCCCCTCACCTACGACGCGGATTATTCCCACTGCGCCGACACCTGTCAAACATCTGATCAATACTATTGCAGCAAATGCCAATATCTTTCAACCAATTGACACTTCACCCCCGCCATCTAATCTGGGCTCTCGCCCCGATCATCCAGTAGCTCGACTCGGAATACAATCACAAAATACGCCTCTCGATACCAACAAATTTTACGCCAATTTCTTCTTAGGTAGTCAGACCGCCCCCACGTGGACCCACCCTTATTCACTCGCCTGGTCTAAGGGAGGAGGCGCAACTAATAGTTGGGGAATGACCATTGTTCATATCGATGCCGATCAACGAGTTTTCGGTCCGGATCCTGCAGCAAACCCTGCTTCATACTTCATCAATCCCATTGGCTTACAATCTTTGGTACTTTCTGCAACCCAACTAGCTAATTCGACAACTTTGACAACCGACACTCTGACAGCTCTTTCGGTGAATGTTAACCTGAGTCCTGCTCCTGGTGCTGCCCCTGCTATCAAGTTCCCTCTTGTTCAAGGAATGGGCTTTGTGACGGCTCTTTTTTCTGGTGCTACGCCGACATTAGCGAGTGGAATACTCTTCAGAACCTTAACATTAACCCCCACACCTCCGAAGTCAGGAATCACGAAATACTCAATATTACTTGAGGATGGAAAGACGTGGCTACTATATGCATACTCACCCTCTGGACAAAATCTCACATTAAAAGCTGTGAGCAATGGGCTGGTGCAGGCTACTAGCGGTTTCAATGGAATTATTCAAATTGCGAAAAGTACAAGTGCTGCACATGAAGCTATGTATGATAAAGCATGCGGTGCTTATCCAATCTCTGCAAGCGTGTCAGGCAATGTGAATGGTGCTGTTGGATCTTACACCCTGGCTTTTAATAAGGCAGGATTGAATGATACAACATTGGCAATGTTCGCTCTGCCGCATCATGTGGAATCTTTTGACGATAACACGATTTGTGGTGTGAACAGTGGGGTACAGCTAGCCACGACGACAAAGGGCATGTCGACTGCCATTGTTGCTGATTCATGGACCTTGGAAGAGAATTTACCACTAAGTTTGAATTTTGCACCCTGGAGTCCGTCAGGAACAAGCTCGAATTCCATTTCTGCGGCTGCTATTTCAACGATCGCAAATATTGCAGCTAGTGAAATATCACAGAATATGACAGCACAAACGTACTTGAATTCTATGTATTATAGTGGAAAGGTTTGTACACCCGACCGATGTCAATCATTGTATTAACTTTTGGTAGGCACTTGCCAAGTTTGCTGGAATTGTATATACACTTCATGATTTCGTTGGAAATACATCTTTGGCCCAAGCAGGTCTTAACACACTGAAGCAGAACTTTGCGACATTCATTAACAACAAGCAAGAATATCCCCTGGTATATGAAAGTAAGTTCTTAATGCTCTCAGTTTCGATAACCTCAACTAATGAGAAATAGCCGCTTGGGGAGGTATTGTCTCTAGCGCGTCATACACAACTGGAGATTCAGGTGTCGATTTTGGAAACACCTACTATAACGACCATCATTTCCACTACTCGTACTTCGTATACGCAGCTGCCATTATTGGATACCTTGATCCTACCTGGCTAACAGACAATAAAGCCTACATCAACACAATGGTACGAGATTTTGCCAATCCTTCAACTGCAGATAAGTACTTCCCTGTTTCACGAAATTTCGATTGGTATCACGGACATTCATGGGCACATGGTCTCTACGAGACATTTGATGGCAAAGACGAAGAATCCTCGTCTGAAGACAGTTTATCCGCCTATGCCATCAAAATGTGGGGCCGCACAATAGGAGATTCAAATATGGAAGCCAGAGGAAATCTTCAATTAGCAGTAACTGCCCGATCACTACAAAACTATTTCCTATTCGAATCTTCAAACACAGTCCAACCATCCAACTTCATTGGCAACAAAGTATCCGGCATTCTTTTTGAGAATAAAATTGATCATACTACATACTTTGGAGGCGCCTCGGAGTTGGTCCAGGGAATTCATATGCTTCCGCTACTTCCACATTCAACACTCACGCGGACGAAAGAATTCGTGACCGAGGAATGGAATAATTATTTCTCGAATGGAAGAGCTGACAAAGTGGTTGGGGGTTGGAAGGGTGTTTTGTATGCGAATTTGGCAATTATTGATCCCCGTAGTTCATGGAATTTCTTTGCGCAGTCGGGTTTCGATGCTAGTTGGTTGGATGGGGGAGCGAGTCGCACATGGTATTTGGCTTTGGCTGCTGGTATGTTTCTTTCTTTGCTGCTTTCGCTTTTGTCTGGTGAATTGGGTCGAGTACTAATGAGATTATAGGCCTAGGAGGTTCATCGTGATTGGAGGAAGTTGGAATGACAGTGGGGAGTTATGGTATACATTTTGAATTGATGCTGGCATGTTTCTCAAGTTGGGTTAGAAATTATTTTATGGGGCGGAACTGTCTTGGGGGTGGAGATGATGCATGAGGGAGAGGTTTAAATTGGCTTATAGAAAAGTCCCTGATGGACTAATATACCAAGGCCACCATGAGTTCTTTATTTACAGAATACCCAGAAATACACAGATCGTTACAGACCTAAGGAATGCAGATCAGATGATAAGCTGGTTGTGATCGGATCTGAAATTATACTCGATGCAAAATAACGAAGAAAGGTAAAAGCCCAAATACTAATCTGTTTACCTTCATTGGATGTCTAATTTCTGTCGAGAACCATCCAATAAGTCCTAACCGCAATTTCCTAAACTCAGTCCCTTTCTCCGGTCTCATTTATAACGCTTCCGCCGAGTGACATATTATATCTCGTTAAGCAGACTCTTTTCTTGTTATCTTCATTTAAATCACTAATTCTCATCCCAGCTCCAGCTCCTGCACAAACAAAGGATCTTCGACCAAACCGAAAGAAATGTATAACCACATCTACAGCTCCCCCAAAAGTAAAGCCACAGAGCCAAACTCAGTACCACCATGAACAATTACGCGGGACTCTCTTCTTTGGGGACCAGGAGAGGGAGGGAAAGTGAGCCTAATTTAAAAACATCATATCCCAAATCGATCCAAACAAACGATCCATTTTTATTCCTCCATCAATGTTCATTAACTCGTACTTACATCAAGTATATCCGCCACGACTCTCATACCCCACCCCCCTCTTCCCCTCTCCCAATCTGTCCCAACCTCCCACGAATCCACTCTCCAAACGCGACAAACATATGCGCATCCCCATGGCTCCCGCAAAAATTTAACAAAACTTCATACCTCTCCCTGACATCCGCTCCTGTTGCAGCTACCACTTTCGCCAGATCAATTGGACATAGATATGGAGGTTGTCGCGCATCTTCGATTATCGATGCGCTTCCTTGCATGCAGCAGGCGTAATAGATACAATGATCGATGCCGAAACAATGACCTAGTTCGTGAGAGGCTGTGCGGGCGATGCGGGAGAGGTAGAGGCCTTTGAGGGTTTCTGGGGAGGGATTGGGGGTGAGTGGGGGGAGTGCATTTTGTTGCGCGACTGCACGGGCTAGTGGACTTTCCGCAATAGCATACCACCTCTCATCAACTCCCCTCCTCCTCTTCCCCGTCTTCCCATCCTTGACCTTATCCTCAACCCCACAAACCCCATCCGCATACCGCTCACAATGACTCGCAGGCCAAGCATGCGTCCTCTCCACCCCTTGCCTCTCATCTAATAAAGGAGTATATCTCGCGGCACTAACAACAGCGACCCTACTCCCCCCATACGCACGACCGCAAATAAATTCATCATCGTCGTCTTCATACAAATCATGATTTACGAGCATCAACAATGCATATGCATCTCGTGGTAAGATATCGATGGCGAGATCGAGGAGGTCGGAGAGGTTTAGTTGGTGGGTGTAGGGGGAAGAAGGGGTAGAACGGATGCGGATACCGGTTTTGTGGGTTGAGGTGCGGAGACCGATGTAGGTTGGAGATTTTTCTCTGGGGGTAGGCTTGGTTTTGGATTTGGATGGTTTGGGTGAGGTTTCGTCTTCCCAGGGGGTGAAATGGAGGAGAGAGGGATCCATTTGTTTTACGAAGAGTCCGTGGTAGAATGCTTGGAGGTAGGAGATAACATCCGAGACCCAATTACTCGTCTCCCAATTCTCGCCCTTCCCCTTCCCTTTCCCTTTCCCACCACCTCCAACATCACACTCATCCCACCCTTTCATAAACCCCTCCATCCCCTCCCTATCAATTCCTGGCGGTCCCAAAACATAAACTGTTCTCCGCCCCTCCCCTTCATCTCCCTCTTTTCCCTCTTCCGGCACCTTATTCCTATCCTTCCCCCTCTCCCACCCCCTAAAACTCTGCCCCGGCTGTTTCGGATCAAGAGCCAAATCATCGCCCTCCAAAACCACCGGACCGGGGAATGTAGATGCAAATTCTCCCTCGTCCTCAAAACCATTTAGAACCGTGTCTGTAATACCAGCTTTATGGACACCAGTAGCCGTAGTAGCTGCTGCGCGACGCGATGGAGCGACGCGTTTGAACTGGCTTTGTGATGGGTGCGGGATAGTGAGAAGATGGGGGTGTGTGCAAGGAGAGGAAGGTTGTGAATGAGAGAGAGTGGTTTTTTTGAGTGGCATTTTGGTTAGAAGACTTGAGGGTTTCTTGTGGGTTGGGAAGCTTGAGGGGAATAGGATTAGAAGCTTGAAAGCAGAAGAACGAGGTGATAATCCCTAGCGTAAAAACCTCGGATTCTCCATCTTAGGTCATGGAATTAGCACATTTAGTGCGCGAAAGGGGTTTGATGACTCTGAATGTGTTGTCACGTCGACATCACGTGGCTATCAGGCAACAGCGTGCACGATTGGAGACGAAGTGTAAGGTACCTAGGTACTAGGTAGGTAAGATATTACCGTATGGTTAGAAGAACCATGGAATATATCTTATGTCTTAATTGTAGCTAAGAGAGAATCATTTGAGACCGTAGTTCATCCCATGTATAGCTGGCTCCGGAAAAAGCAACATAGGAGGAATTGGAAGAATCACCACATCAGAAGCAGTCACAAGAAGCAAAGGATAGACAAATTGTAGTGTAACATATTAATTATTAAAATCCACCTTTCTTTGTATTGTCTCAAGAATACAATCGATCAGATCAGATCAGATCCGGTCCGGTCCAACCAGACCAAACCATATGCTAAGCTACCAATGCTATGCTATGCCATGTAACGTAAAAGTTATCAATTCGTTTCCTTTTCATCCCCCGCACTATCATCAAATAACTCAGGGTATTCCCAAGCCAAACCAAGCCCATTCCCGTCAAAAAGACATCCGATCCATTAAAAAAAATCCAGATTTTTCCTCATCCTGAAGATCCAGACCGTCTTTTTGGCACCTCTTTCCGCATCCCCATCCATGACGTGATGCGATGTGATTCAGACTCCAATCTAAACGCCCAATAAACTCCTTGCGATGCATGATGTGATATAATGCAGACTCTCGTGAGACTTCGTTCTCAAATTTCAAATAATAAAAAAACGAGAAAAGAAAGGCCTTCATAAATTGATACAAAAGAAACTCGTAATCCAAACAAGCCATTTTCATCCATCCAGTCCACCCATAAACTCCCGATCCAGAACCAAAGCGAGAAGCTAAAAGACATCTCATGCGGTGGAGAGATTCTTCTGACCACCAAAGTATCGTGTTAAGAAATTTCCCTTTGATTTCTTAGCCGTGCGAGGCTTTTCTTCTGCCATTGCCATGTGATCATGATGAGCCATGTTGTCGATTTCGTATGGAAGCATGGGTCTGAGCTTTCCATCAGCACCGGCAACTTGGACGGTAACAACGTCGCGTGAAACACCCGAGGGGGAGTAGGTATCGCATTGCATGGCATCATTCTCTTCGACGTAGCTGCTGATGGATGATAGAGGCGTGCCCGAGCGGGATAATTCGGAGATGTAAGATGAGGAGGAGGAAGACATGGCGTCGAGGGTGTCAGCGGTGCCGCTGCGAGTAAGACCAGGAATTTCGGATGATGAAGGTGGCGAGTCGTAGTTGCATGTCTCGTTGGTTGGGAAGAGAGATTGTTGTTCCGGGTAGTATGACATGTACTTGTCCTCGGTCGCGGGAATCCAGTATCTTCCTGTTGGATCGAAAGACATGTTTTGCATCGCAAGAGCTTCTTGTTCTCGAATGGCTTGTTGACGTGCTTCGTGGAGACGGATCTGTTCTTGCTTTCGATCTAAGTCAAAACGGATTGGTGTGAGGAAAGGTTCCAAGTGAGTGTAAAGATCATTATCGGTAACAATCAAGTCCCAGTCGAGTAACTGAAGTAGTTGCTTCTCCATGAGGTTAACTTCTGTTCTGGTAAATGAGAAGTCATCGTAACCTCGAACGTTCGAGTACTCGGCCCAATGCTTGTTCTTGGGTGATGAATCGTTGAGGAACTTGGCCGATAAGATCAATGTTGCGAGGAATATCCTGTGAACTGTACATCTCAAACCCTTTGCAACTGGTGGCAGTCTCTTCTTCAGTCTGGCCAGGTATACCAAGCTGGTCATAAGTGTAGGTACCTGAACGTTTGATCTCTTCACTAAAGAAGCGATGAATCTCTCTAATGACGGTAAATCTGAAGCCGAGCGTTTCTCTTGAGGGGGAGTTCGAGGGGGTGAGGGAATTTGACTTGAGGAATTTTGTGTAGGTTCGCACTGAATGACTTCTCTAGCCTTTTGAGCAAGATAATTGACCATGTCTTGAGAAACTTCTTGGAAAACAAAGTGATCTAAAGCCACCTCATTGGAGGTTCTGGGGATGTTCAAGTTGAGCGACATGATGTCGTAGGTGATGTTGTACTTGTTGTAGTCGTTGTACTTCGATGTGGTTGACTTGTATGTCGATATGATGTAGATCGAGACTTGATCAACGTTTTATATTGAGAATTGAAATGTCTTGCAACAAGGAGATAAAAATAAAGATACACCAAGCTATACGGTCTTAAAAAGGAAAGTCGTTATTGTCCTGAACCGTACTGGCTGTATAAAAAAATGCGATTGTTTTCTATTGTCTTCAGACCTCGATCCTATTGTGGTCTGTCGGCTGATGTTAAAATACGGCTCGGCTGTATAGACAATAGGGAAAGAAATTGACGAAGAGAAAAATGCACGATATAAGTGAATATAATCTTTCGAGGAAATTTCACAGGAAATTATGAAAAAATTCTAAAAATCAATGACGACCACCAGCTCGTAATATTGAAATTTCGAATTTCGCGAATGAGTGAGAAAATATCCGACCAGCGGAATCCTATAAAGGAGTGAGGTTGGCGCAGCTGATTACTATGCGTGGAGGACTGAGAGGATCAGTTGGCTATATAAAAATCGCCTCAAGCCTGATAAAAGGCGTGGCGGATCGAAGAAGCAGGGGATTTGTTTTTTTTAGGGTAGGGGTGGCTGAAGATTGGGTCGAAGTTTTTCAAGATGCAGATAGGCGCGGAGGATTGTCGTGAGTTGTGAAGAGGTCAGCGAATAGGCCAAAGCAACTAGAGCAAGTATATATATGAGCGACAGGTGAAACGGTATGATTATATCGTCTCTCAATTCGATAAGTTGATAGTTCAACTCAAATCCAAATTGGAGTACCGCTTTGTTATAATGTTTTGTTTCGCTTCGTTTCGTTTCGTAAGGGTCGTATAGCCGTAATCGTAATGGGTATATGCACTCCTGAAAAGAGTTGTGATAGTGACTGACTGACTGACTGATTGACGATTGACCCCAGTGAAAATCGTTCGGTCGAAGTACCGAGTTTGAATTGACGGGGTGGGTTTTGTCAAGGGTTATTCCAAGTTGTATTGATGGTTGAGGGTATTGAGAACCTTAAAAAGTCTATAAAAGGAAGAATGTCGAAGTTTCCGATGAGAAATGTGAATGGTGATGTATAGGAGAATTGTGGATGATATATGTAAATATCTTCTTTTTGTCAGTCAAGGCTGGAGGGAGATATGTATAATGTTTTTTCTTTTCCTTTCTTAAGCTTTGCAGGAGGTTTTAATTGTTTTTCATATGCTCCAATGCTTTTCTCCCTACAGTATCCAGCTTTTCCTTGCCAGAACCAAAGTATATTCAGTAAGGAAATGTAAAGTTTGTTAGGGAATAATTGGTCCAGATTAGACGTATGGAAGTGTATCCAAAAACTAGGCGCTGGGAAAGGAATGCCCCTCGCTCTCAAAATGGAACCAAGGATGCAAGTGGCTGAATGGCTAATCGTTCAGGATGACAAGGGTTGCTTTAAGTAAGCTATACACCGGCAAGGTATGTATTGGTTGATGAGATTTCCGAAAGGATAGGCGATGGTTGAAAAAGGGTCAGGCTGGTGGCGTGGATGGACCAATGCAGCGAATGCAGCGAGTCTTTTTTAGGAGGTTTCAGATGTAGTACTGCTCACTACCTTGCGCCCCGAGGATCAGATGGCAGACGAGACAACCACACCAAAGTACAAGGGCTAAGTTGAAACCAGGGGTTTATTTTCGAATTGATCGACCAATCCAGAAGATTTTGAGAGTAACGATGAACGATTTGTTCGTGATGCTTCAAAAGATGTTGTCGGACAAGTCCAAGGTCCAAGATAAAATAGTACAAAGCCTCAGTATCACGATGTACCAAGAGCTAAACAGGAGTCGAGATTCGAATCTATGCTTCCGTATAGAAGACTGAGGCTGATGGAAGTAAAAGTGTGGTAAGTATAGGCAACGAGCTAATAAGCATAAAGCATAAGCAATTCCACTGGTCGTTATGCCGTGTCAGGATCTTCAGACTGCAGTTCTTCCTGGTGTATCTAGCTCGATCGTTCTCGTCGCTATTCCAGGTGCGTTTGTTTGTTGATTTCTTCGATGCTTGAGATGATTCAGTGATTCGTCAGTCAATTCCTATGGTTAAGTGACGATGAAAAAAGGGCTGAAGCAAGGTTGTACGGCTATGAGTTGAGTATCCTGAAACCAACTGGAAGAATTCGATTTTTGTGAAGGTATTCAACTAAACACCAATAATTGTATATTGGAAATATGGCGCGAGGAGAAATGTGTTGAAGGGGAAGATGTATTGACGATGAAAAAATGGGGAAAATATTCGAATCATCAATAGGATTTGAATATATCACAAACTTAATACTATGACTGGTTACGATGATACTCCGCATCGCGAGTAATGGTCAACATCGGTATATAAATGGATCAACATATACGTGTCGAGCCTTCAATTGAGAGCGGTGAATGTGACACTTCAGCGGGAATCCCATGATTTGGCAACGATCACACAACAAGTATACCCTGTAGATAGATAAATATGAGTAGGGTTGAATAATGCTTGTTACATCCAATCCACCTGGGCACTGAACACATCATGCGCAATCCGGGGATGACGCCTTTGTTTCTTCTCATTTTCATGATGCCCAGAGACTCGAGAGTACTTTGTAGATTAATACCCATATACCACATATACCCATATATCACAGCCCAACGAACCGTGCCAACCTCTTCAAAAGATAAGCTTGCAGCAAGAATCATATAGACCTGGTGTATCTAGGTAGATATCAAGGAGGCAAAGAACATAAAAGTCTCAATACTGTGTGGCTGAGAGAATGGCTGAACAGTGAAAACCTATATGAATCAAGTAACCTAATGCTTGTAAATGCGGTCCGGCTTCGATTTGTACTTTACTTACCATAGTAATGCCGAAAGAAGTTGCCCATTCCCCTCATAAGCACTTCCAAGACGAGGCTCAGTTTGGTACGAATATCCATGCGATGATGGCGATGATGACGATGAGAATGTCGGCGATAAAGATTTAAGATTCATGCTCAATCATTCAGCATGGTAGGGTAGGTCATTGGTGAGATGTGGAAAGCCAAGCGATGGGGTACGGAATTAAAGTTCATTCGATATTACTTTTAAAGTAAGTTCAACCGAAGTAGAGCAAGACTCATCAGCAAGTACTGTTTGGGTTGCGAACTTGCCGTGTATATGTACATTATTGTATATATTACTTCGTAGAATCATGAATGATGCTAAATAGAATCTGTAGATCCAATTAGACTCAGATTTACAGATCTTAGACTTGGGGGCAAAGCCGCATTTAGAGCTTAATATTATTAATCTATTACCCCAGCCCCTTTTTTCTCTTAGCTACGAAGGCGACGACCCAGCTGTAGTATTCGGCAAACAATAGAATCATCATGAACATTCTTGCATACATCATTATGCGGTACGAAAGTAGGTATGGCTGTCAACTTCGGTCAGGGCGATATGAAAGTCAGAAGTCGAGGCAGACCGAAAGACTTCTTCATGACAAATTTCTAATATTACTTCTTGTTATTGTTCGACTGCGACTGCGACTGCGACTGCAGCTGTACAAAATCTTATGAATTGTGGACAGTGTACTCCTCAAAAGTTCATCCTTTCCATTTGTATTGGCCAAAACGAATAGCTTCGCCTGAAACATGCACCCATTTCAAATATATTCAACTCCTTCCACTGTCACATTATACATTTCGATCTATCTCCTTCTCGAATCTCCCCGGACTTCTTATGATAATATTACGGCTGTACTATTAATCCAGGCCATGAATCTCAATAGCCTATTAGATTGTTAGTTGTCGATGCCATCATTTAAAGCCGTCACTAGTTTCCTTCGTGTTCATTCAAAGTTATACACCCTCAAAAATCATGAAACGCCAATTAAATCATCAGATGATACATACCACATCCGGGCTCTCCATATATCACGAGAAGATTTTCCACTTTTAAAAGGCTTCATGGTGTGGCAGTGCGATAAAACTTGGAAATCCCCAAGTCTTCAATCGTCAAATGCGCATTATTCTCGGAAATGTCTTACATTCATCATGCGGCCATTCCGGACCTTTTCGAATTCAGCGCTTTAATATCTCTTCAATTGCGCAACATTTCTCTTGGCTATGGGTATCGATGATACTCGATCATCCAATCCCTCTTTATCATCATGGTCTCATCAAAAATACGAAGAGCATATTACAAAAACATCTTGAAGCGTAATGGGTCGGTTCGAGGTCTCATGGAAACGGGACTGGCGGCTACTGAGTACATGCAACGCGCGCAAGTGGCTTTATTTATCTCTTAGCTGTACCATCAAGCGCCCGTGTCTATTTTCGCCATCTTGGCGATATTTGATCTTGCTTGAAATGACGAACGGTATATTGTTACTCATTCTCTTGCGCGTCTATTGTTTTATGCGTTATCGTCGTACGACGGGATAGCTCCAGCAATCAACAAACTCAGTAGTTCTTCGTTGAAACAGCATATGCCGTAAACCAAAGTTGCCTGGATTGAATCAACAAACGCTTTCGTAATTTACTTGTCATCATATCATTCAGAACGTTGTTAAGGATTGCATCGTTGGACATCAAAGTCAGATGTCTGATACTCCTCCTATAACGCCACTTCCTTTGCTATCTTGTTCACATGTTCTTACGTGTACAATATGGAACAGTGTGCTCGCAAGTTTCATTTGCTTGTTCTGAATATTTGAACCATCTACTAGTATAGGCTTGGTTTTTCATTGTCTACCTCAGTCAGACATGTCGCTGAAATTAGGAACGAAACAATGAAGTCACCAGGTTTCGATTCAACGGCAAACTTTGTGAGGACTGGTCCAATGTAATATTTTTGGATCAAGTGGCTTCGATGGCAGCGAGATAGGCCCTTGTCTTAGGATCAGTTTACTACTACGTATTGGAGTGTTTTCGGGGAAAGCGAGAAGAAAGAATACGGATAACATTAATCCGTCCTCTCTGTATCCTCCCGCTGCGTTTATCTTGCACTCTTGTCTACCCAGCGCTGCATTACATACCGCAAACGCTCAGCTCACAAATTCATTGTATGGTCGAGTACTACATTATCACTGCTAGACGAGCATCTCTTCCATCGCCCCCAATTCGATCTATTTTCAAGCATCCAATGTCAAAACCTCGGAAATTTAATTTCGCTAGGAGTAAAGTTCTTACATCTTCCCTCCGCACGTAAGCGGCTGGTAAGAAGACTTCACATCGTCACGGGATCCAAAACTTTGGGATATGACCGTCGTTTTGATGTTGGTTGGTGCCCCCATTTTGGTTCAGCCACTTCCTTCAAAATGTTGCTTTGCTTATTCATAGGTAACAGTATTTTCATTTACTACAGTAGCCTTGTGGCACGTGAAGGACGTGGCACAGTAGAGATGAAGGGATGATGTCCAGTGATGATCGTCTTGATTTTATTCGTTCATTGCGTAGCATTTTACTACGTAAAGTCCCAAGCGTTAAGATATTGACGGTAATACCAAATATATCAAGTAGTCCTCCAGTATAAGCGGAGGAAGACACAACTGCTCATGCTTTCCCCGCACTTCAATGTGTATACCATTCATGATAAATGGAATCATATAATTGGATCCTCAAAAATCGTATATTAAAAAAGAGAAAAAAGCATTACAATCCAAAAAAAAAATTGTTTTCATAAACATTCTAACACACCTCTATCTCTTTTGCGTGAACCTCACTTGGCAAAGAAAAGAAAAAAATAGCTGTGTGGATGAACCTAGATACTTCTGCCTTATTGTCTCAACGTATACTAAAAATCCACACGTTATTTGATTTGGATAGTCTCCCAAGTCAAAAGCGGTAGGCACTTTTAAATCCCATCCCATTTAGTACCCCTCGGACTTTCCTGTTCACAATCAGCGCATCCTCAATCACCAAAAACCATAGCGATGCTCATCACATCAAGTTTTATAGCAAAATAATCTCATGTGACCACTTCTTCAAAACAAACAGTCCCGTCATTGACCAAAATGCCTCACCACTCATCACCTTGATACCCAATTCAACTCGCACTATATTTCCTTCCTGACGTCTAAACATGCGTAATAAACACTTCAACAATATCTCGATTAGCAAGTAGATTTATATACAACATACTTCCTACCCCTTAACTCTGCGGCCGGCAACAAGATCCCGCGACTTCTATATCCTCTAGGTCTTCCTTACCCACATTTACCTGCTTCGCTTTGCGCCACATTTTCCACTTCCTCCAACCTCCAACCTCCAGCTCCACCTCCACCATCATCCTTATAGTTTCAACCCCTCATGTCGTACAAGGCCACGCGAATAATACAACACAAACTACCAGCGCCACATCCAGCTACACTAGCCACCCACCTTTTACCACCTGGGCAGTTTCGTCATGACGGAATGATTCCTTCTAGGTACTATGTTATACCTAGGTACCGTACACACCCCAGATCCTTCCCACTACAAGGTCCATAACCAACGTCCCAAACATCAAAACCTTTACCACAATAAAAGAATATTCGCGCTATTTTCAGCTCCATAATTGTATGATGTGATGCAGATGCATAAACTCCTCTGCTGTATGTAACTTCTGCCTAAAATACCGCTTTTGAAGGCCCTGAGTTTGAGGATTGGGATGTGGTTGAGGATGTGGATGGGATGGGGGATGAATACAGGTGAGGATGGGGATGGTAGAATGTAGTATTTAGCCTATTCATACAGTCATCTTAGATACTGTAACACAACATCAATTGTATAATGTATTATTATTCCTTCAGCTCTCATTCCTACATAATGTACTCGGTATCCATGTAACAAGCGGTATGTGAAAGTATCAATACCCAAGATTAAATAAGTACAGGTGTATAGTTAGTTTATGGCAGAGATAAGATTACATTGTGCATACATACTCGAGTACATATCCAGCGGATCTGCTGTACATCGGCTGTTACTGTAACCTCTTTTCTTCTTCTACAAGTTAGTAAATTGGATTTATATATGAATGAATCCACGATCGCAAATACCGCACAATAACTGCCGTTGTTACACATCGGATATAATTAGATCGGTGATATGTATACCTATACACTTCAGCTCAGCTACCTGCACTATTGCGTGCTTCTCGCCGTCTCACCTGATACAGAAGAATGGTGTAGTAGATGCTTGTCTGATTACTGCCGATATGTATTTAGGATCGCGTAGATACACAGGAAGCAAGATGATAATGTACATTGAAAGTTTAGATAATGGGTATTGAATATCGCGTTGATATAAATAAAGTAAAATGATACGACAAATTACAACTTTAGATAATGTATATTAGATTACTCCTTACGTAGATTATAACCAACAAATTGATATACCTATAACCCTCTACCAACACCTCACCTCACCTCACCTCACCTCACCTATACAGTAAACGCACACGACACAGTAAACCTCATATCCACGCAAAAGAATCTTACCTCACTCATCCATCAGTAAGTACTAGGTACATACAAGATTCCAAAAGGTCAAGGATATATCATATCATATACTGTATCCATACAATCCCGTACATATTGATAAAGCAGGGCAAGACAAGGCGAAGTCTCCCGCATGTACATACAGTATGCACATGCACATCAGACGGAAAGCGATAAGTTACCGCGCGGGAATCAACTTGTCGAGACTAGGATTAGGATTAGGATTAGGATTAGGATTAGATTCAGATAGACCCCATTCGAATTCAAGCCGAGTGTGAACGGGATCATGGATGAGTGTGAGGATGGTATGATGTGGATTGGGTTGGGGTTGTAGTGGGGGTTAGGGAAGAGGGCGAGGGGGCTGGCTGGCTGGGTGTAGTAGTCTGTATATACTAGGTAATTATTAAGAATCGGTTTAATAAAGATATTTTGAACTTGTTATAGGTTATAAGTATAATTAGTATGCTCAACAGCATCTTTGATAAACCATGCAAGAGTTTCCCTATCATGACGAGGGAGGCTAGAAACAGTAATTGAATTAAGTAGTTCTTCCATGAGGAGAGATGAAGGAATAGAGCCGGTACTATAATTAAAGCCTCCGAATCTTAGATGGATTTTAGATGTGTATATTATAAAAGCTAGAAAGCTTCATAAGAATAAGGATATTCGATACGCTAGCTCAATGTGCTGCTCATACATCATGTATTTTCGTTCATGAATTCGAGGGCGGCACTTTGCGTTCGGCGCTACGCTTCTGAGAGAGGAAATATGAAGTTTATTGTTAATTTTCCGTTTGTTTATTTGCCTGTTGATGCCTGTATGTATCGCATATGACTACTCTGCAATATCTTCCTATATCATCGTCTGGTTAAACTAAGCTGCCAACACATCCCCCCTGCAGCTGTCTACAGTACAGGATCTTCTTTCCCTTCGCCCCCCTCGCAAGAAACCTTCGAAATCTATCGTACATACCTAGTATAAATCGATAAAAATCACGACACTCCACTTAGTATCTCATCTTTTTTTTATACACCAAACCTGAATGAATATCTTACACCTAGTTTCCCAAATCAGAAGCAAGGATATTGATTTGCACTAAGTAGTGTGGTCATAGTTTTGCTTTTACTTTTATATTAGATCGGATTGGATTAGAGTAGTAGTTTTACTCGAGTATATTTGAGAAGATAAGGAAGGGTTATTGATAGTCTTGTAATTATAGTTCTGTGCTCGATTATTTTGTGTTCCCGGTCTTTTTGAGATGGAGAGGGAGAGGGAAATGGAAAGGGAATAGATGGATGAGAGGCGGGCATGCGGAAGTGATGAAAGAGGCGGGACATGGGAAGCAAATGAATTATACATTCATCTGACAGACCGAAATAATCCGGGGACTTTTCATTAAAGTTTTTTTCTGACGCGGGATGAGGGTGAGGGCGAAGATGAAAATGAAGATAAACCAAACAAGTTTGGCAACGAGACAAGCGAGATACAAAGGGGAAATATGTCGGGGGAAAGAAAAAGTAAGGGGGGCAGCGGGAAGATTCAACGGCTGGGTGTATCATGTATATGACCCGGAGCCGAGGCGGTGGATTTTGGAGATGCTTGAGGAAGTTGAGGGTCCGGGAGTGATTTGAGGGATGGGTATGAGAATACTTCTGATGATGTGGAAGAGAGGAAAGATGAGGACAGTACGTCAATATCTGGAGGTGATTTTGGGGACGGAGATGAGAAGGACGTGAGTTTAAGGAGTAAAAATTGTAAAATCGAGGCAATCTGATGGTTTGAAGTTTGAGAAATTTTTTGAATTGGAATCCGTCATCTGAGATCTGGGATTTGGGATCTAGAAATGAGATTCTAATAATCACCAAAAAGTAAAGGATAGATAGGTACAAAGTTACAAACTACACAAAATAAAATACAAAAGAAGTACAAGATAAGACAGAATAAAAAGCTCGCATCCCAAACCTCATTCCTACAAAGGATAGGTATAGACAATAGGGAAACTCCTGGTAAACATATATGCACAAAAGCTGCCGGTGCGTTAGCTGCTAGAGCACAATAGTACACTCCCTATAAGCACAATTTTCAAGCCTTTCACATCACCTCACATCACGTCACACAAACTAGCCATCCAATTTCTCATAAAATAGAATTTATCTAACCCATTTCATCTTTCTAGATGAACAAACATAGGTACTAGAGTAGTAGGTATCAATTCTCCCTCCCATCCCATACCAGCCAACCTCCCCTCAGGTATATCACCAAAGACTTTTATATATCCCATGCCATCCATCCATCCATTCATCCACCAATCAAAAGGCAATGCGATCATCATGCTATCTTATGTCATGCCATGCAAGAAGGAAGTGAACAATGCAATATGAATCATCATAAAAGCCAATGCAAAATGAGGAGAGAAAGAATGAGAAGACGAAAAGGTGATGTTAGGTCATTGGCATTGGCAATGAGGATGATTGTTGATCTCCACAACATATTTAATCCTCATAAGCATCACCATACTCCCACATACCCTGTCTATTCTGTCTAGCCAAAGTTTGACTCTTCGTCAAACTTGCAATAACGTCAGCGAATCCCTTCTCCCAACCCTTCAACTTAGTAGGAACCATGCTGAGACCCGCAGCCACAACATCATTATTGATACTATCATTCAAATTCTGACTTGCAGCATCGAACAAAGTGACATATAATGTTCCATCTGGAGCTGTATAATCAACATTCGCGACGAGTTGTCTGCCAGCTGTGTTGTGAGTGATGAAATCGATGGCTTCGTCTAGATAGTCTTTGTTTGTGGGGAACTGGAGTAGAGTTAAGATGGCATCGACAGCTTGTGGTCGAAGCTTTTGGGTTGAGAATTGTGGTTGGGAAAGTGGTCGGAGACGTGCCCAAGGGATCTTTTCGCTGTTGCCATAATCAATGTAAACAACTTCTGCTTCCTTGGCAGTACGATCATTGGAGCGTATGCGAGCACGGTACCATTGACCATCCTCGGTGAACTTGGCTGCAACATAATCTCCGGCCTTAGGTGGACCAGGGAGACCAGCTGAGTTGGATGGGTTCAAGTGGAAAGACTTGAATTGAGTCATTAAAGTCTCAAGAGCCGAAGTACCAGTACCAATGATTTGAAGTTTCAACTTTCCATCCTCATTGATGTTAGTAACAACAACATCTCGGTAATCCTTCTCTCTCTTGATTGGAGTGGCATCACCGTTGTCATTGGCAGGCTCATATTCTTCCTCTACCTCATCTACCGAAGGATCCCAATCAGCCCAGATACCCTTTCGAGCATCCTTTGCACGCTTCTCAGCTGCTAACAATTCCTTAGAGTTTCCAGATTGTTCGGCTGAGTGTTGATGAACAGTTGCGTAACCTTCCTCTACCAAGATTTTACCAAAGCTCTCCTTGTTGACGTAAAGCTCACCAATGAAGCCACCAACTTTATCGATACTATGTACATCGATCTCAACATCACGTTGTGATAGTCTGCGCGAAGCAAGATCGTGTGCTTCTTTGCCAAATGGTTCGCTCTTTTCGCTTGGATTTCTAGCAGATTTAGGAGCTCGAATACCAGCAAGAACAAAGTTAAGTTTGATGCCTTCACGAGGGATGAGTACAACAAATCGACCACCTCCTTTGACAAAATCAACAATTGCTGGAACTTTCTTTTGTCTTTGTAATGTTCCGACATGTAGCTTAGCCTTTTGAACAGTCTCGGATGCATCAAGATATTGCTTTGCCTTAGAAGCCTTGCCTGACCACATTCCTTTCTTCTCATCCTTAGCTTTCTCTTGTGCAGCCAAAAGATCATCATAGTTAGGGGCTCTGTCTGTATCATCTCTTCGATGACGGATTACCGAGGCCCAACCTTCTTGAACTAATTGCAGACCAATATTCTTGTCATTGAAAGTAACAGTGGCAACTTCCTTTGCATCATAATCTTCCGTGCCAGGTCTTGATCCATCAATGCTAATTCGGACATGCTTTCCAATGAGGCGTTTTCGAAGGAATTCCTTGGCTTCATCTCTGAAAGGCGATTCAGAAGGCTCAGTAGGTCTAGGTCCACGGATACTACTGATGTTTATGCGTTTCTCGACACCTGCTTTGTTCTGAACGTAAATTTGATCCGCACTGAAAATCTTGGTGACAGTTGCCTCAAGACTTCCGCCCGAACCGTTGCTCTTTGCAACATGGTCCTTGAATAAACCGAGCTTGGCATGTTGCGCACGCTTTTCAGCCTCGCGCAATGCTGCCATGTCTGAGCCAAGGAGTGTAGAATGGAAATCGGTACATCGTGCAAGTCCAGCTTCGAGGATAAATTTGGCAATGGTTCCCTTAGGATGTATGACTGAAGCGATGAGCTGATTTTGTGGACTTAATCCAAGGATATGTACTTTTACATTTCTTTGCAATAATCGGTCCTCAACGAAATGTCGTGCTTCGTTTCCAAAAGGTTCCGCAGGAGCAGTTTGTCCATTCGATGGATTAACCCTCTCAGTAGCTGGTGCGCGAATACCAGCAACCAAAGTCATAACTAGGAACTGTCAGTATATGTCATACCCCCATGGATCTGGCTAACTGACCTTGGATATGCTGTGTGGGTGAAGCAATCAAACGCACAAGCATTCGATCACCACTTAATACACGTTCGACCAAACCATCGACAGTCTTTCCCTTCCATGTATCCAGGAAGGTCTGTGAGTTGCCCATGTCATGTTGTATCTCAATACGTCCACCATTGCTTTGCCATAGACCCTTGTCTTCCGCGCGTGCAGTAGCTTCGTATAAACGTAACTCGTCGAGTTGTTGAAGAGCCTGAACAGAGTCTTCCTTTCGGCCAGCATCTTCTCTCAATTTAATCCAACCTTCCTTTATCATTTCTTCGGGAAGTTTGGTTCCATCATTGAGGTAAACAAGTCCGTATTCGCGCTTGGTATTTGGAATTTGATACAGGACTTGGAATTGTACGATCTTGCCCACTACTAATTTTCGCAAGGCATCGCGAGACTGAAAAGCAAAAGGTTCATCACCCTCCTTTCGCAGATGTGGTGAAGTGCAATAAGCTAGGGACAAAATTCGCTCGCGATCGGGGTTCTCGATTGAGGAGAGTACAAGACTGTCGCCGCTCAAGACGGATTTAACCTTGGCTTGATTGAGGACCATTTTGCTGTAATCGGATGGGGGAATGCTGGCAAGTCGTTTCTTTCCAAGGGGTGGAATTCGAGGACTAGGAAATGGTTCAGGTAAGTTAGCAGATCCGTTAGAATTCTTTGAAGTCGTTGAGCTGCTAGAAGATTTGCGGTCACTATGACTGCCTGCCGCAGAGCCAATTTTGAATGTTTTAACACCCATTTTGGATAAGATGAAAGATCGAGCAAGGTTATAATTGTATTCGTATTGAATTGAATTGGAGTAAATGAGGGGTTGTCTCTGTGATTTATAGGTTGTAGGTGGTAGGTAGAAGAAGTCGAAGGTTGTGTGATATGCAGTTGAATTTCGCAGAGACCACACAGTAGAAGGTTTTCTTTTATGTGTGTAGAAATGTAGAGATAGATATGTATGTGGTGTACCGGTGTACCGTATGAAATACAGCCTCTCAGGAAGCTAGAGTGGAAGTGAATCTCGAAGTAGGATGTGCCGAATGTGAAATGAACTTTCTAGATCGGGGTTCCAAGGTTGTCTGTGGTTGCCCAGGTGTTGATTGAATGAATTTGCCGTAGTGAGGTGAAATTAACCAATTCAAGTCAAGTCGGTCAAGTCGAGGATGTAGGTCGGTAGGAAGTTTCTTGAATGTCGATGACCAGTCAAACAATTTCCTTATGATTTCATTCTTTTCATCCAATAACCGAACCCTAATCCCAATTTCTTTCTTCAATTCTTTCATTTCATCCATCTAGAGCTTCCTCGATCTAAATTATATAGCCGGTAGATAATGCGGGTTGCGGCAGGCAGTTCTTGTATACAGTACCTTTACATGTGCAGTAGGAGTGAGGGTGAGGATGAGGATGAGGATGAGGATGAGGGGAAGAGGATAGATATATATTTTTATATCGATATCTAGACATTATACAACTTACATAAAAGTTCAGTAAACTTGAAATAAAGCTTCTCTAGCAATTTTCAAGAACACAATTGTATGTTCAGTAACAAAGGATTGAATAAAAGAATTGAATTGAATAAATGTATTCAAAGACCTTCCTTATAAAGTTGTCAAATGGGTAATGGAAAGGTGGTCAAGTGTTCTCTTTTGAAGCTTCACTAATAAATCTGATGAGGCTACATACTAGCTAGTACGGAACTACTACTGTAAGGTCCCCTTGGCGTTTAGCATTATTGCACCCTTGATGTGGGGTAAATGTACTTAAACCTTAGCAGTGCTTAGGTAATAAGTACCTACCTAGGTAGTATGTAATGAATTGATAAGTAATAATTGGTCTACAAAGCGAGAATCTATGAAATAATGGACCTTATGAAGTTATGAAGCTTTAATCCTTGTTCAAAGGTGATCTGAAAGCTGTCCAGAAGATCATGAGCAATACTCTACCTTGGGTAAATTATTAGTCGATTGAAGGTATCTAGATATTATTGTATGTGGGTTGTCTTTATGAGCATGTTATGGTTGAGCTGAGCTGAGGTGGAAATAGAAGAAGGGCATCAACCATCTAGTAGGTAGTAGATGACATTATTCAAGTAGACATCATTCAAGTAAATACATCTTCTGTCACTCAAACAACAAAAGGAAGCTTATTAAGTGCAAGAGGTAAAAGATTAGCTCAAGACCAGTTAAGTTTTGATAGGTATCTAAGACCAGAAAGTCTCAACACTCAAACTGAACAAAGCATCCGATGTACAATATATTCCAGATTTAGACCAATGTAGCATTCAATTTAATTCAAATATCCCAATGTTATTTGATGAGCAAAATCAATAGAGTAAACCAACTGCTTCTTTTGCTAGAACTGAACACAACGGGCAAACTAAGGCTAACCTATCCATACCCCTTTTCCCATTTCATCATGTCATATCATATCATTTTGTGTGCTACATCATTTATGCAGCAATGCCAATAACACCTAGATGAATACATTAGTAATGTGCGTGCCAAAAGCTGTATCTTCAATAACATACCGCAAGCTGGTCTAGTACCGGCGTTCCCAGTCTTCTTGGACTCTTCATTCTCTCCCTTACCGAGATCATCAGTTCCGGAGTGGACGACAACGGTACGCTAAAGTGGTTGTCAGTACATGTATATCAATGGTTTGATAGAGCACCTACTCCGATAACACTCAATGGACCAATCAACTTAATGTGCTTGTCCTCAACGGAACCAGTGGCATTTCCTTGGGCATCCGTCTTGAAGTTTCCGAGATCCCCTACATGACGGACCTCATCGGTAGGAGCACCGTGAGTCTGGCCGTGGGGGTTGACTAGTGTATTGAATCAGCCTTATGATCTCCATGATATCCATTCGGGGTTTCAATCGTACAATGAGGACCGGCGGATGTGCAACCGTTGGTGTTGTCACCGAATTGATGAACGTGCATGCCACGCTCAGCATTGGCATCATTTCCCGTGATGTTCCATGTGATGGTGGTTGGGGAAGACTCTTCGGCTTGCTCGAAGGTAACGGTACCGGAGACTTTGGAGTCACCTCGGACGGTAGCAACTAGATTGAAGGAAAAGCCAGGTTAGCACAGACATTCTTGATTCATAAGGCTGTGAAACAAAGAGAGATGAGAAATGCGAAATGAGAGAGAGAATCCCATCCATGGATATAGGAATGTAGATTAGATGCCTTGATTGGAGATAGTGTGCCTATCCGGGTATCCCAATATCGATGGAAATGTGCTCAAAAGCTCTCTAGTTGACCCCGCCATTGGCTACTACATCAAAACATGTGGGGTAGTGACGGCATAAATTGATATATCAGATATAAAACGTACCTGCTTTAACCATTTTGATAAAATATTATTGAGTTTTGGTTGATTTGAAAGTTTTGGAACTTTTGAAGTCAAATTTGAAGTTGTTGTCGTTGTCGTTTGTAAGAATTGGTAGAATGAGAAAGAAAGAGGGGTGGAATACCTAGGTAGTTGTTGAACATTCCAACAGAAAGTGGGGTTATTTGAGGATCCATCTACATAATGATTACCTATCAATTCATTTTCGATGAAGAAAAGGTTGACCTCCGAATACCGGACGAATCAAACGGTTAGAATTTTGGTAGGAGAATCACGTGTAGCTACCGGTATTCATCTTGACGTCCCGAGGTCTGTCTATTTTGTGATGATCGTTTCATCATTTTGAAGGATTTCAGTAGTTCAATTGTTATCCATGTTACTTGCTTCCCTACCTATCTAGTATTGATTGATGTTGAATGTTCCTTTTGAGGCTCTTCATTTGAGTAATACTAGAAGGGGTAGGTGGTAGATAGTACTGGACTGGATGCTTCATGGAGCACAACAGATGAACATGCATGAGCAGTTAGTTCACCATCTCTTCGCTAACCTTACCTAGGTAACCTTGGCCTCTTTCAAACAAACTTAAACTTGGGCTTCCAAGGTGTTATTCGAGGACGGGTACGGAGTATTCTCTGAATATCAATAATATGGAGATATCTTATTATCTCCAGGGCTTAACTATGCGTTGGCGTATTATGAGCTAGGTAGTCCTCAACAAATCCCCGTTGTGATACATGTATTACTACTACCTTGGTAGGTAAGGTAGTTCTACAATTTGTGGTATTGAAATGAACAATATAAGAATACGGTAAACCACTTTATTACTGTACGTTCAATGCTTCAAAGGAATTGAAATGCTAACGAGCGTGAACAGAGAGTACCTACTCCTCTCTACCTGGTGTCCTCATCTTAGCTTTTCATCTTCATCGCATGGAAACCACGTGGAAATGGACTCTAATAAATTGGTGGAAGATCTACTCCAGACGAAACCCTTACCGCTTCGAAACTTCAAAACTTCAAAACCTCAAGATTGACATCAAAAGAGAGTACCACTCGAGATCTCGAATGTTAAGAAGCCGTTTCATACTTTTAAGAAGATTAATAACCTTATTTGACTTGAGATACCAGCAAAGTCCAACATCAGATCCTAAAAACAATGCTATCCCGAGGTCATCATCATCATCATGCCGTCCCGTATATGCCTTCATCTTGCATTCACCGTACGCATCAAATCACAGCCCTATCGTGAAGCTTAACTTTCTTTTGACTGTGCCATGTATCATCAGTGGGGCGAGGCTTTGAAGAGGTAACATATGAATGGCAGAATGAATGGCAGAATGAATGGCAGAATGAATGGCAGAATGAATGGCAGAATGAATGGCAGAATGAATGGCAGAGTGAATGAATGAATGAATGAATGAATGGATGAAACAACAAGATTCAACCATTTGAACCATTCGAATGGATGGGTATAGATACCTAGTATCTTCAATGAATAGATTGATTGCTTATTTTTATACATATACAATACAAGATAACCTTGGAATCTATTGATAATTTAGAAAGGGCTGGCTGGATACATACCTATTTAACTCCTTCAATATTTTAATCTCAGAATTTCTTGGATGTACCATAACCTTAATAAACCTTTCAAAGTGGTGGTCGATCAAACCAATCAACAGTTGAGAGCTTACAACGACAGTCAGCTCCAAGACTTCCATAGGTATATGTATCATTGTATACAAATTCACAAACAACTTTGGAACCCTTTGAATGACACAAATACATATATCTTCCCACTTGACTCACTTCCTTAACCAATCAATCACTCTCTTATTCATTTACCATCTACAAATATCATAAATTTAAAGAGTTTGTCTTATCATACCTACATAATATCTATCCCCCCCCCCGCAAGATTCGAGGAAACCCAAGAGGATAGATAGATACCTACCCAGCCAGCCAGCCAGCCAGCCAGTCAAGATTGCTTGCTTTTTATCACGGAGACTCCGAAAACCCGTATGGAAATCTCCCACGCGGCACATCGTCGCAAATTCTGGACAATTAAGCATTTTTACACGACACCGCGCATAAGCTTAATAAATATCGAGACGACGACTTTACGCTGATTTGATTGAGAAACTCGAGGGTCACTGAGGCTCCGTTAAAATCGACCGGTTAGCTATCTCCTCCCTGAACACAACATCTCCAACGAGCGAATGGGCATCTCGACTTTCTGATTGCGCAGACCCGGCCAAATGCTCGTAAAGCCGAACATACAACCACGATAAACTGCCTGGCCGATTCGCAGATTCCAAAATTTCTTTGAAGTTCATACAGGTCGATTCAAAACTTGAGCCCTTGCGCAGATTTGTCTCGTCGCAACTATGTCCTTCCACGCAAATGGTGGGCGACGCTACGGGCATGTACCTCCAGCACAATATGGTGCATCAACTGGTCAACCTTCAAATCACTCGGGTCAAGGCTTGCATAGGCAGTCTAGTTTTGACAATGGAGATGATGCTGCATTTTTCGACCCGGGGAATAGCGGATACCAACCCGCCCCGCCATCGTCGGGGAGGGCTTCAATGCCATCGGAGGAATTACCCATGTCAAATAACTCAATGAGCCCACAATCGCCTGGCAGATCATCATTTGGGACGCCTGGTAGTCCAGCTTTGTCGGGATACCAGCATCAATACCAACCTTTGAATGGACCTCAGTCCCCCTCCCTTCCCCAACAGCCCGCATATAACCCTCAAAACTTTGCCAGGTCCCAATCGCACTCACAGCCATCCCAATATCGCCCTCATCCCTCATATAGCCCGAGTCTTTCTAGCCAGCATCAGTACTCGAATTCTACATCCTCCAATCATCAAGCGTATAATCCCGCAGCTTATCAACCATCGCAATATCCCGCACGCGCTTCATCTAGTGCTTCTGCGTACAACAACTACAACAATTCGTATGCGCAGACTCCTACCTCTTCATCAGGATCACCATACTGGTCACAAAACTACCAGCAATATGCATCATCATCCCCTCCAGCTCGCGCAAGTGCTATATATGAGAGTTACATGGATTCGCCGCCCATGAGAAGCCCAACCTATGCTCCTCATTCCGCTCCTCCTTTGCCTCCGAGGCAGCCATCGTATAACCCGCCGCTTTCTGCCGCCCCATATCCCACTAACGGAGACACTTTTGCTGAAGAGGATTACAGGATGAATACACAAATGCCCACTTACCCGAATTTCCCCGGCGGTGTACTTCGTGAAAATTCAACTGACTCTATATCTCAAGATATTCCTCCCACTCCTCCGCCCAAACGTTCTTTGACAAACTCTTCTAATGCTCCTGTGATACCTATGCCTGCGTCTCCTGGAACCACACTACAAAGGCACCCAACGCAAAGACCCTTGCCTAGTGCGCCAATGGAACAAAGTACTGGGGATGACGATGATTGGGGTCTAGGAATACAAGGTAAGACTGATGAAGAATTTGCCCAAGAACAAATATTTGCGGATATTGGAGATGCCCTTGGAACTTCCCACCGGAATGGAGACCTTCTGGATGGTGAACTACATCGATATGATTCAAGAGCAACTACCGTTCATTCTGGTGCAGGGGTTGACCGTTTTCCATCTACAGCTTCTACAGTACATACCGAAGGGACTTCCTACGATGATTACGATGACGACGAAAGCGATTGGGAAGGGGCTGCGGGTCTTGAAGCCATGCGCATCGCCGAAGAACAAGATTCCCATGGGTTAGGTTCGGGGAGCTTAAGTTTTGGTGGACCATACGAAGGTCATCTATCTTATTACGAGGGACAATCATCACATCAAAATCCGATGTCTCATGAGGAAAGCAGTGACAGTGACTACAAAAATATGGACCTGGGGCTTGTTGGCGGTGGCTACGACGCACATATGTCTTATGGTGATGATCTTGCTGGTATGAGTACAGAGCATAGCAGTGAGATGGAAGATCAGAGTCGGCCATTACCGACACCACATCAACTCAGTCGTTCCGACAGCCGTGCTCAGAGGGGTGGTTTGGGCGGAATGGCCGACTATTCTATGCCAGGAGAAGGCGATCTTCATCCCTTCCCTGCCTTTGAGGAAGCCAGGGTTGATAATTACGGTACTGGTGGTCTAGAAAGACCAACTTCTCATGCTCACCGGTTGAGCTTTGACGAAGGTGATGAACATTCAATCCCATCTCGAATTTTGGATTCACGGCAAAGTGGTAGGTCCGGAACTGATAGTCCCACGAGAGATGAATTACCAGATATGTTCTACCAACCTGGAATGACCCCAGGATCTTACCAACGGCCTCTTCCGGCAGTGCCTCCGATGTCCGAAAACAGGACGCCTCAGTTGCAACCAGCTGGCTCTTACCGCAACAACTCGCATGCTTATTCACATTCCTACTCGTCGAGTATCGATAGTGCGAGACCTTATCCTCCTAGTGGACCAGATGCATATACTCAAAACACACTTCAGCCTGCACTGCAATATGTTCCAAGATCATCATCTCTTCATAGTCACAGCAGTACCGCACAAACAATACCTCCAGTTCGATCGAAAACTGACGCGGAAGAGCGTCAAGCCAGAGCAAAAGGGAATAGACAGTCTATGCTACGTTCCGGTGCTGGCTTAGATGGTTATGATGCATCCACTCCGCAGTCATTGGCGACGATTGATCTTCCCGCCTTGCCAGCCGGTCGTCGTAAGAAGTTTTCACCTGGGAGGCTATCGACCGCGGACTTCAGAAAGTGTACAGAACCTTGGGCCCTGAGCAGAATCGCGGCTTGGATACGAGATATGGCTGGCGGAGAAACAGGAGAAGGTGAATCTGACCTCCGAGTGAAGATCATCGAAGATGGTCTTATAGCATTGTTTACTCATATGGTACCAACCATGAACACGGCCGATGCGGAGACACTTAGTGAAAGAGTTGTAAAATCAATGTTCGATGCCGGAATTCTGGTCAATGATGAAGAATGGGTCAAGTTCGGACAAGGTGAAGTATCCGGTGTGTTATGGCAATTGACGGGATCGGGTTGTTATGCACCAAAGGTTCACGAACATGAAATAGAAGGCCGATGTTACTCGCATCATTGTACTCGTACACTGAAGAAGATTAACTTACAAGCTCAAACCTTGGAGCCATCAAGAAAATCCGAGGATTGGATTACTTTTTTCAAATTAACAAAGGAAGCGCTCGGAGGTGTTAACAAGAAAGAGATCGAGAGACAGAACATTCTTCACGAGATAGTCATGTCGGAAGATATCTATATGGACCAGATTAATGTATTGCGCATACTATATCGAGACAACCTTGCTACATGGCAACCTCCTATCATCGCGAAAGCGAAGATTAGCAAGTTCGTTTCTTCGGTTTTCGGAAAGGTTGAAGCCATCAAAGATGTCAATGAAAATCATCTTCTTGCACAATTGAAGTATAGGCAAAAAGAGCAAGGACCTTGGGTGACGGGCTTTAGCGATATTTTCAGAGAATGGATAAGAAAGGCCAAGTCAGCATATATTGAGTACGCTGCTGGGTTCCCATACGCTACATATCTTGTCCGAAGAGAAGCAGATAGGAATCTTCTATTCCGCCAATTCCTTGACCAAGCTCGAGATAACAAACTCTCCGGTCGTCTAGATTGGAACACATACTTGAAGGCACCAATTACCAGATTACAGCGTTACGGTCTTCTTCTCGGAACTGTACTGAAAAATATGATCAAGGACGGTGATGAAAAGACACAACTTGCGATCGCCATCGAGGAGATCAAAGCAGTCACATTAGAGTGTGATGCTAAGGTTGAGGAACAAAGTAAGAAGGTCGATATGATTGAGTTACAGTCGAAGCTGTATCTTCGTCCTGGCATGGAGCGTGTCGAGCTCAATCTGGATCATCTAGGCCGTGAGCTCCTCCACAGGGGAGATCTCCAGCGTGCTGGTACCAACCGGTTCACCTGGCTGGAAACCCATGCCATCCTATTCGATCATTACTTTGTTTTAGCCAAAAGTGTCATTCAACGAGATCCCAACGGTGCAAGGAAAAAAGAAGTTTACGATGTGTCGAAACTTGTAAGTCTTGAGAAATCTTCACCATATTACATTACTGATCTTTGTTCTAGCCGATTCCCATGCAGCTTTTAGTTCTTGAAAGCAGTGATGATGATCCAGTGCAGAAATCTGCTGTAAAGGGTATTGGAGCTGTCACAACGACTGTCACCAAAACTGCTCCAGCAACTGCTGCTGAAGCTAGGTTAAATCGTACTGCCACCAACAATACTGGACTTGAGCGAATGCAAACATTGGAGCAAACAAGCACCAACAACTCACTCTCTACCACATCTTCTATAACACGACTCAATACCAATAACATGAACGATAACGATGCAAAGGTGATGTATCCATTTCGTATCAAGCATCTGGGTAAAACCGAAGTTTATACCCTTTATGCTCCGTCAGCGGCAAACCGAGACAAATGGTGCGATAAAATAATCGAAGCAAAGACCCGTTACGCAGCTGCTCTTTTTGCACAAAATGCGGAGCCTTTCCGTCTTAGAGTTATAGCTGACAGTGCCTTTGCTTATGACAATTCGATGATTTATCAACAAAGATCTCTCATATCTATTTCTGGTACACCACTAGATAGATCGGTCAGGGAGATGGAACATGCTTATGGATCAAAACCTCGACCGCCTCCTGTATGCAGAGCTCAAGTAAACTGTGCTGTATCTTTCACATCATATGGGAAACTTTTGATTGCAATTGGAACAGACTACGGGGTTTATATCTCGGAAGCATCGAATCCTCGAGGGTGGTCCAGAGTAAGTACAATCCGGTCTCTAATAGTAATAAATATCAAGCTAATAAATAATGTTAGACTATTCAAATGCCCAAAGTTACACAAATCGCTGTTCTTGAAGAATTCTCGCTATGTCTCATCATTGCCGACAGATCTCTAATTGCATATCATCTCGACGTCATTATTCCCGTTTCGAACTTTCCTGGTTCCGCCGCCAATACAGACTCCTCTCGTCGAGCACCTCAGAAGCTTTCCGGTAATCGCGACGTATCCTTCTTCGCTACAGCTCGTATGAAGGAAAGAACCTTAGTCTTCTATAAGAAAAAAGAAAGTCTTCATTCCACTTTCAAAGTCTTAGAACCAGTTGTTCAGAAATCATCAGAGAAAAAGTCCCGTCTATTCGGTAAGCGTTTCGGCGGTGCCACTGAATTCTTCCGTGAATTCGATGAGTTCTATATCCCAACTGAATGCTTCACCATCAATCTCTTCCAATCCTATATCGCCATCTCCACTCAAAAAGGGTTTGAACTCTTGACCCTTGACAAAAAAGTCCCTATGAGTATTCCAGATACCAAAGCCCCAAACATAGCATCCATCGCCGCTCGACTCCAAGGTCAAAGACCCTTAGGCATGTTCCGACTTTCAGAAGCAGAATTCCTTCTCTGCTACGCAGAATGCGGTGTATACGTCGATAACCACGGCGAGGTAAATCGATCCGTCATAATGGAATTCGTGGGGAGAGCTAAAACGGCTGCTATGTACGGTGCCTACTTGGTACTCTTTGATAGTGATTTCGTAGAAATCAGGAATGCGGAGAATGGTAGATTGAGACAGGTTATTGCTGGCAGTGATGTGAGATGTCTTGATGCGGGCACGAATCCTCAGGGAGCGGGTGCAAATGCGGTGGGGAATATGGGTGGACAGGGTGGGGCGATAAATAGGACGTTGAAGTTGGCGATGGCGCATCCAGAGGTTGTGGGTAATCAGATTGTGTTGGAGATGGTGCTTAATGAGGGGCATTTGGAGTAGTTGCTGTACGTGCGAGCTGGCAGGTACTTAGTGATGGGCGGTGGAATCAAGGAAGAAGGAAGAACGAATCTTGATTGACGATTGAATGAATTAATGGGCGAGCGGATGGTTGGGCAGGCAGGCGAGTCTTGAATTTGACTCGGGCAAAAGGAGACGGGATGGAAAGTGTTTTTTATGTGCATATAATACCATACCAGTTGTAGCTGGCGTCGTTTTTTATTATTGATTGATTGATGATTCGATTTATTACTTTTTGTTCTTTTCATGAGTGAATATTTCTTGCCCCTTTGTCTGTCTGGTGTAGGGATGATAATGAAGGTGACTTGTGACTTGGGGAGTTGGGACGGGACTTTAGTTGTATATCGCAACGCGCTAGTAGTGTGTAAGATGCAGGTGGTTTTGAATTGGGATGATAGGATCTGGCCTGAGGAAGTTGAATTTTGGAGTTTAGATTTTAGATTTTGAAGTTTGAAGTTTGGTTGTATGCCGTATTAACTAATTAGTTAAGAATATATTTGTATTATTATATTAAAAAAGATTATATAAGTTATATAAGAGTTAATATTTTATAGATTAAATTATTTTATATATTTTTGTATAAATAACAAGTTATTTTGTAATATAAAACTTTTTATTATGAATTAGTATAAATAATAGAAAATACTTTATTTTAATTAATACAATATCTTATTAAGCTATAATTTTAAGCAAGGGAGGGGATAGGAATAGGAATAACAAATGAGGAACCTTAATCAATACCAACTAACTTTTGTAGGTATTAATCTAACTAACCTACAGGTACAAGAAGAGTTGATTAGATTTCCATCGAGTGGCAGTGTGGCACCCCGTTGGAGAGCCTTTCAGCGCATACATATATATATACCCTGGGAGGGGAGGCCCTATCATTGATGTAAGATAATCATCCATCACCTGCATCTCCATCATTTTCGATACAGCTTTATACCGACTGCTACATTACCACTTTCAATACCAGTCAGTTAGTATTAATAGCTAGGTCGCTCCTTTCTTCTCAAATATTGTATTTCCTTTCTACAAAACTTTTCAACCAGAACGTTGGAAACTGTCATTATCTACCTAGCTACTTAACGACTCTTTCCGTCAATTTGTTACACTACACTACACTACACCACACTACTTAGGTATTGAGTTTATACAAAGAATTGTGAATCATGACAATACTCAAGTATTTTCAGCTTGGCTTTGAGAAGACTAGCTTCATTCATCTTTTCGCATCTCTTGTTGTGATTGTAGCTTCGGTAAGTAATCTTTTCATGTTCTTGTCAATATTCATCATGGAACTCTTCTTTCTTTACATTTAGCCTAATTTTTACATGACAGAATATCTCTATTCGAATTATCTACAATCTATACTTCCACCCACTCGCTCGTTTCCCTGGTCCCAAACTATGGGCAATAAGCCGGATCCCTTTCGTTCGCGCAATGCAATCGGGCGATCTGGTTCATTGCATCCACAACATGCATGAGAAATATGGCAACATAGTGAGATTAGCTCCGAATGAAGTTTCTTTCATTGATGCGAAAGCATGCAAAGATATTTATGGACAGCGGACCGGTCATAAGCCATTCCCCAAGAATCCTGTCTGGGTTCCTCAACCTAGTGATAGAGCACCATCTATCCTAAATGCGAACGATGACGATCATTTTCGCATCCGTCGAGCTTGGGCGTATGGATTTACAGACAAGGCCTTAAAGGCTCAAGAGCCACTTGTTAAAACACATGTCGATAGATTGATCAGCCGACTGCACGAACAGATCGATAAATCCAAGGGATATACCGATTTGGATCTCGTGAAATGGTACAACTTCACAACATTCGACATTATTGGAGATCTAGCCTTTGGCGAGTCTTTTGATTGTCTCGAGAAAACCGAATATCATTCCTGGGTTGCCCTGATTATATTCCACTTCAAAGCTGCAGTTATCTCAGCTTCTTTTCGCTATTATCCATGGCTTTTCAAGCTTCTGATGATGTCTGTACCCAAAGCAACATTACAGAAACAACGCGATCATTTCAACAATGCAAGAGAGAAAGTTCAGCGTCGATTGCAATTACAAACTGACCGTCCGGACTTCCTATCACATTTATCACGCTCAAAGCAAACCCTCAGTGAGGCTGAAATTGAATCAACAGCTGCTATCGTCATTATTGCTGGTACTAATTCTCTTGCCACAACTCTAGCAAGTACAACCAATTATTTGACCAAGTATCCCGATACCCTGAAGAGATTAACCAACGAGATACGGAGTACATTTAGAGACGAATCAGATATGAATCTTGAAAGCTTGGTAAAGCTACCATATCTGTCGGCTGTCATTGAGGAAGGACTTCGTATCTGCGCCCCAGTTCCTCTGGGCATGCCTCGTGTTGTGCCCGAAGGTGGCGACACAGTCTGTGGGGAGTGGTTACCAGCCGGGGTGAGTGGCAGCTCTTGATTATACTACTCGTTTCGCAGCACGCTCGTGGCTAATTTTGAAATTCTCATAGACTTGTGTTTCTTACATGCAGTATGGAGCCAATCATTCGTCCACAAATTTCTATCTACCAAATGAGTTCATTCCCGAACGCTGGCTAGAAAATCAACAGCCCTCATCACTATTCATCAATGATAAAAAAGAGGCGCACCAGCCTTTCTCTATGGGACCGCGCAGCTGCGTGGGCTACAAGCTAGCATATCTCGAGCTCCGTCTTATTTTAGCAAAAATGATTTGGAATTTCGACATCAGCAGGCCTCTTGGTCCAAAGTCTGGCCTGGATTGGGCAAGTCAGAAGACGTATGCAGTATGGGTTAGGGAACCATTCGTTGCGCGTCTTGCAGCTGCGAATGCTTCTACTTCTGTGGAGTAGGATTCTTCAATCGGTCCTTGATCCCTGACTAGATTCAGGGCAGCGAGATGGAGAGGGGGTGTTGGGGGCCTCTTAGAATTGCTGTTTATTTTCTTCGACCAAAAAGTTTCCAGGGTCAACAAACGTGCCGTACAGCGAATCATTTTGTTTGATACCCTTACGGGCTTACGGGCTTACTTTCCATTGTAAGTGAATGTGCCACATCTATGCGGCAAAGCGCAGCATAATACGGCGCAGCGGAATAACCAAGTAGAAACACATGCAAAGTTGAATCAGTTCTATTCTAATCCTTCAAGCAAGGTTATTCAAATTGCTCATATGTCAAAAGCTTGACCCCAGCGTAGTTAGATTTGCCTGTACAAAATGAACTGGGCTTTTTATTATAAATCTTTGCAAGGATCATTAGAGTGCCCTGCCAATATTCGTAGAGGTGTACGCCGTAACGTAGGTAGAACTCCTACGTGAGACCCCTATAAGGCTCCCTTTGAAATTTGCCGGGCCAAGAATTCATTTTCCTCGAAGTATTATTATTCTTTCTTTTTAAGGAAAAAGAAATAGGGCTAGAGTTCTAACCCTTTTACGGTATAATTTTTCTAAATCAAGGTATGAATCATAATCTCAATCCGCAACCCAAGAAAGGTGTGGTGTCCAAATTTAGACCAAAAGGACGCTATATAAATCTCCTGTTGAGCTAGGTGATGATCGGAAGTTCGTTTCAGTCTCAACTCATCATACTTCACAGCCGTTTCTTGGGGGCGTCATCTCATTACCGGTTGATGCTTCCTTCGAGTAGAAATGACATTCAATCCTAAGAAAACATAGGGGCAGGCAAAATGGAGGCTCGCGAAGAGAGCATTCCTGTGCCCTTGAATAGGCTTCCCAGATACTTCTGGTAGTTGATAAAGCAGAGATTTGACACAGGAAGTACAACCGGTTTTTGTTCATACATTTCTGCTCTAATCAAGCAGTCCTATCACAAATTCAGATCTTCAGTTTTCGTCTAAATAACCAAACATGCTGTTCATTGTCACTTTGATTTTATCTCTCTACTGTAGCGTGTCAGCCATTCCATTGGGGGGGCGAGACCAGTCTCTATATTCACAACTACTTGAGGTTGTGAATAACATACAGTCTTCTAATGCATCAACTGTAGATGGACAGTTGATGCTGAACATTCAGACGCTTAGGTCTAACTCCAGTAGCATTGTCGCTCGGCAGCAAAGCCCGGAAGCAGCTTGTTCTATAAGTAAAATCCTCATGGGAGACTCTGCGTACCTAGATCGTAGCAGTGCGGGGTACTTCAACGCGAGCAAGGAGAATTGGTATGTAATGATTCAAGTTTCGAGCTCTGAATGTTGTTTTATATAAATCAGGAAATTAACGTAATCACAAAACATAGGTCGCAAACTTGCTGGTTGGAAGCACGATGTATTGTTAAACCTACTACTGCCGCTGAGGTGGCTGTACTTTTTAAAGTTATTAACTACATGAATATACCTTTTGCAATCCGTGGACGGGGACACAATCCAAATAGTGGTTTCGGAAGTATCGATAACACTGGAATTTTGATTGATCTTTCCTTACTGGTTCAAACTGATGTCAGCGTGGATCGAAAGTCTATCAAAGTTGGGGCGGGAAATGAGTGGATGGATGTTTACCAAGCTTTGGATCCATTAGGACTTTCAGCAGTCGGAACTAAAGAGCCTTTTCCGGGAATTGTGGGCTCTATATTAGGAGGTGAGCCTCTTTCCTCAACTAAATTTTGTGTTACATCACCGTGCTAAAATAGATCATCAGGTGGATCTCCGTTTTTTCCAAGTTTGTACGGCTTCATCTGCGACAATGTCAAGAGTTTTCAGGTGCGAAAAACATACTCATGTTCAGTTATCTGAGACTAATGAGGTTAGGTTGTACTGAGTAACTCAACAGTTGTTCAGGCAAATGCGAATAAGAATGTAGATTTATTCAAGGCACTCAAAGGTGGCGGTCCCAATTATGGTAAGCTACCTAGAACAGCTTTATTCAACTTCATTTCTAGCATGTTCATCCAAAATTAACTCTTAATTAAGGTATCATAACTCAGGTCGAGCTATACACAGTTCCGTTACACGACGTTTCGTATAAGTTCAATCTCTACAATGAGTCGCAGAACGCAGTTCTTCTCAAGGCTCTTGTGGCCTACCAGGACTTAGCGGCTAAAGATCCCAGAGCTGGACTTGTGTTCACTTTAACAGGATCTACCACTGTTGTCGGCTTTCTATATGCAGCACATGCCAGGGAGCCTAGCGTATTCGGAAGCTTCTATGATATTCCTGTGGCAAGCAGCATCGTGGCCCCAGCAAATGGAACGGTGCAACAGCTTTCTGCGTTGGTCGGGAGCTTGAGTGTTCCAGGCACTGCTAAGTGAGACTCCTTTCAGTTTTAGGTTACAGGTACTAATATAAGGGCTTTTAGCCGTCAAATATTTGCCATATCAACAAAAGTTGATGCCGAGCTCTACAAAGATGTCTACCGCGAATATGCAAAAGGGGTCAGCAACATGTCATCGACAGCGAGTTTAATCATCTCCTATCAACCGCTTACCGCTACTGCTGTAACAGCGAGTGGAAAGAATGGGGGGAATTCATTAGGTGTTCAGGCTGAGGCACAAAATTGTATGCAATCTTCTATCTCCATATTGGGTAGTATTTATAGCTGATTGAATCACCTCTCAGGGCTTGCAGGAGTAATGTCATGGCAATCCGATGCTGACACAGTGTCGAGTCAAAATCGAGCCAACAAACTTTACTCCAAAATTCAGTCTTTGACCCGCTCTCGGAATCTTTCACTGCCCTTCGAATTTCAGAATGATGCGGGGTACACGCAGAAGCCGCTGCGAGGCATTGGGAAAAACTTGGTGCAATCTCTGAAGACTGTTAGTGAGAAATATGATCCCTCGCAGACTTTTCAGACTTTGCAGAATAGTGGGTTTTTGCTTTCAAAATCTTAGATCTGAGGAGATGTTAAATGTACCTGAAAGGATGGGCTCTAAACGGCGAAACTGCTCTGTAAGATTATGTACGATATTGTACCAAAATATGTATTCCTAGCTTTGTCTAAAAGAAGCAATAGAATTCTTGTCGCGTATGAACATCAAGCTGTTTTGGGTTATTTTAAGTCGAGATGATATATAGCTATGCAAGATGAATAAAAAGTAATGCTTTACGCTGTCTGCTCAGATTTTTGCATCACAATTGTCAAGTGAGCGGTGAACAATTATTGTTAAAATCATACCTACTTTGTGGAACAAATAGCTCTACGCGACTAGCATGGATATAAAGGTTTAAGTCTGTTCTAGCGAGACAAGACAGCTGTTGAGGTAAACATTTCTTATGAACTGAGATATCCTGTGGAATAACTATCATTCTCTACCAATATCTTTCGAGTAATCTTTCTCTACATTTGTGCGTGTATGTTCGCCCACATGTTCTCCACAGCCTCGACCACATCCGAAGGCAGAGGCCCCTTTGCAATATCAGCAGCATTGAGAGAAATCTGCGCTGGCTTGCTAGCTCCGAGAATCACACCATCCCCCTCCTGAAGGGCGGAGTGGTAGCAGAGCCATCTCAAGGCTGCTTCTGAGGGGGTGATTCCGTGGGGTTGAAGTAAAGTAATGAGTCTTCTCATAGCTGCATGTGTAGGTTCATTGTCGTACGTCTTCTTGAAGAAGTTTCCCTTTGGGTTGCCATCCTCGAATCTAGTTCCGGCGACGTTGGTGCCCAATGTAAAGATTCCGGTTAAGAATCCTCCTGCAAGCGGACTATATTGTTCGAACAAACCATTAGCTAACCACGTACTTTATAAAGACTAAAGTGTATCGTACCTATGAGCAATATATGATATCTTCTGCTGACGCAAGACTGGTAGGAGTTGCATCTCTGCATCCCGGCAGAGTGCATTGTATTGGCCTTGGTAGTAACTAGGCTTTATGTAGCCTTCCTTTTCACATACTTCCAGAAGCTCTTGGACTTGCGCGACAGAGAAGTTGGATATCCCAAGCTAATTGTGTCAGTTGGTGTTTGAAGTGTGGAGGGTAGGGGATAGCCCCACTTTTTGGAACTTATTCTGCTGATGAAGTTCATGGAGAGCAGCGAGCGTTTCACTGATTGGGGTTGATGCATCGGGCATGTGGCAATATAACACGTTAATCTGTCATGGCCAAATGGGTAAGCATATGTTGTGCCATGGTGAGGAATTGATAGAATAAAAATCGATTATACCTTGGTTTTAAGACGAGACAAACTCGCGGCGACGCTTTCATTGATGGCTGATGTTGTCAACGAGCCTTTACCGGAAAAATCCGTAAGCTTGATCTTGGTGTCGATAGCAAAGCTATGTTCAGCAGCATGGCTTTCACCAAGGAGCTGTTCCGACTTTCCTTGAGAGCTAAGTGGGTAGATGGCCGCGGTATCAATATGACCAATTTTCAGAGTAGTCAAAAGAGCTAGTAGCTGTTGGACATCTTTTGCTGTTGCAAAAAGACCTTCTCCAAGAGCAGCGCCACCAAAAAGAGTAAACGGAGGTGTACCTGGCATATTCGATTTGATAGTGGAGAGATTTGGTGCAATCGAGGAATCTTCTAAAGATGACAATTATGAGAGTAAACTTAGTAGGTTTAGATCGGTTGTGGAGTTACTTCTAGATAAAACATCAATTCTCTATCATGATATTTATAGAAAATATAACGTCATTTGTTATATCATATACTATATCAGTAATATATTTCAAAAAAGATAAACATATAATGGTTGATATATCACATAGGAAATTTCGGAACACTGGATCCGTCTACATGGATTGGAACATGAACTAAAACTACTAAATGCTTGACTTCACGTTACATTGCTAGGTTATACACTACAACACACCATAGGTGTAATATGAAATCAAATGCAATATGCTATTAGTATCTATTCCATATCTACATTATGCACTACGCCATATGCGAGTACCCTCGTGCCCCTTCTTCAGCATGATTAGCGCTTATAAGCTGAAATGCGGCTTTCGATTTCCGGAACTACTTGCTCTAGGTTTTCACGAAGGTTAGGGTGTAGTTCTCTTCTGTAAGTTTTTGTTGCAAGTTGGGCTTCTCTATCATAATTTCCTTTCTTAGACCATTAAACTTCTTTTCTGTTGTGTTTTGAGGTCAACTTTGTTCGACCAAAATGGAGTTTCTTGGACTCAATCAGTCTTTGACTGATCAAGGTTTCTTATCACTACTATCCTTAATTATATTGAGTATTCCTATAGCTGCGACTCTAGCCCATTTAATCTTCAATCAGAAGGGGAACCCCGAAATTCAGGCTCCATTCGTGGGCTCAAATTATTCTTTACTTGCCAGGTTTTCATTTTTCGTCGATGCAGAACGCACTGTGAATGATGGCTATGACAAATTCAAAGACCGAGTATTCAAACTGTGCGGAAACGACGTTATTGTACTCCCTAATAAGTACATTGACGAAATCCGAAATCTTCCCAGCAGCAAGCTCAATTCGATTTTGGCCAATATCACCAACGCTCAGGGTGTCTTCTCTATCACCGATGTGTTAGCAACTAGCAATCTGCACACAAGAGTCATTCAATCCAAGTTGACACCGAAACTTAGCTCCCTGGTCCCTACTATCAGAGACGAGCTTGCATTTGCCCTCGAGAAAGAGTTTCCTCGTTGCCCCGATGAATGGAAAACCATTGAGATATACGAAGTTCTCAGGCATATAGTTTCCCGGACATCTGCTCGGGTATTTGTTGGGCCAGACCTTTGTCGCAATGAGAATTGGCTTTATGCCGCGGATGGTTATACCGAAAACGCTTTTATCACCATCGTTGCCCTAAGATTATTTCCATTTTGGCTTAAACATGTGGCTGCTTTTTTTGTCCCTTCTTCCTGGAAAATATCGCATTACTTTAGACATGCAAAACGCATCGTTATCCCAGTCATCGAACAGAGACGTCAGGTTGAAAACCAAGGCAAACGAATCATTGATGAAGTTCATCTGGAGAATTTCCTACAGATGATGATGGATGAGGCTGTTGGTCCTGAAGGAGACCCGACAACCTTGACCCAGCGTGTACTCAGTTTGACCTTGGCCTCAAATCATACTACTACGATGGCGTTGACACAAGCTTTCTACGATATGTGTACCTATCCTGAGTACATTAACGAACTCCGCGAAGAAGTTCAAAATGTCATCAATGAGGATGGAGGCTGGCGCAAATCAAGTTTGACTAAAATGAAGAAGCTCGATAGCTTCATGAAAGAATCCCAACGTTGCAATCCCCCAAGCTTGAGTGAGTTTTAGTCCTATCACATCATACTCAACAGATACCTTTGGAAGTTGTAGCTAACCTACATTGATAGCTGGTTTCAAACGGCAGGTCATGGAACCGCTCACCCTTAGTGATGGCCTCTTACTCCCCAAAGGAGCTCACATCGAGATGGCTATTGTCCCAATTCAAAGAGATCATACTGTGGACCCGGATCGTTTTGATGGATTTCGATACTATCGAAAGCGTCGTGAACCGGGTCAAGAGCACAAGCACCAATTTGCTACAACTGATAACTACACTCTACATTTTGGGCACGGCAAATATGGGTGTCCAGGAAGATTTATGGCATCTAATACGATTAAGATGATTCTAGGCCAGCTACTCTTGGACTACGACTTTAAATTCCCTGGAGGAGGAAGTCGACCGCGGAGTCTACCGGCTTTTGAGTACAGCTTCCCTGACCCAAAAGGCAAAGTCATGTTTAAAGAGAGACGGAAATTTTAAATCATGATACTTAGTAATCAAATCATTCTTTATGTGCGCAAGACTACTTTGTCAATTTCGTACAGCCTGAATATTTTACATAGAATGACCCACCATCTATATATGCAATCTAAGAGATCGGAGTAGTCTCAAATCTGAATGTCAGAAAGTAACCCCGATGAAATGAGGGGAGAGTCGGGAGACATGGGTGCTTGCGCGTTGGGCTCGTTTAGGGGTACAGCGAGGATTCAGGGGCGATGGACAAACTTCAGGGTGGGTCAACCCCGCTTTTCACTTGTTGCAGTACCGTTATTTTCGATGTATGCCATATTGCCATTGCCATAATCTCCAAAGACGGTATAACGAGCGAATGGACTGTTAATGTAACTACACACGGCAAATCAAGATCTAAACGGCCTCTTGTGATAGCACAATGAAACAATATCAATGTTGAGAATTGATTGGAAGTACTATATTATCCGGTCATGGTGGTATCGGCGCGAGAAGGACTCACCGAACAGGAATGTGTGTCTATTGGTGCAGGAACGAGGCATTCGAAGATAAGAGTTCTCGAAATGGAAGGTCACGAACATGGTGGCAATACCACTTCGACGTTGCTCAACAATATACACACAATGTTGATCCGTTTTGCACTCAGGATTGCCATGCCTATATAGGTTTCACCTAGTTTTACAGATCGGTATGGCGCAATCGTATTAACCCCTTTTCCGTCAAGTCTATATGGAGGATTCATGCGGGGGTGGGGGTGGGGGTGAAGAAACTACTCCTTTTGTCCAAGCAAATTATTTGGCAAAGCCATGTAACCCTACACATATTACATGTGCAGGGAGGCTGAAACGTGTTAAGGCAGCGTGAGCCCAACGTTCAAGCTTATATTCGAAAATGGCTGCGGCGATGCCAATTGGAGTGTAAGACGGTAGAATTTAGAAAGATACATATGTAATAATGCGGCGAAACAGTTTCATGTGGGTTACATAGCCTCTCTCTCGTGCTGGAACTATCAGCACAATTGCTAGAATAGGAAGCTTATGCAAGGAGGTGAAGATCATGAGCTGCCACACTTTTTGATTTATAACGTGAGATGGCTTTATGGGTGTGGCGATCGAGAGCTTTTTGGGATAGATTCATGATGAGTGTGGTTGCACAGTTTGGGGGCTCTACAATGTATAGCTATTTATGTACAAGAGGGAGGCGATTTTTTAGCTTGGAAACTCTTAAAAGACATGAGATCTTGGTAAACATTTCAGAAGGATTGATGAACAAGATATCAGCTTACTATCCGATGTGCATCTGGGTTAGTTTGTCTGATATCTGTGTAATCTTTGGCTAGCGAAAGTTACCATAGTTGGAACACAGCAAGGTGTAGGCATTCTACGCCGCAGCACATATAGTTATATGGTGATGTCCTTGAATTGTACAAACTTCTTACTACGTGTATCCACATATCCTGAGATAATCTTTGTAACTCATTTGTCGCTCTGTATCATTAAAGTCCTCGCCGAAAATTTCTTCGTTGAAATATATATCGCAATGCCAAGAAACCATCCCACTGCGTCTCCCGCGGGAGAGACCAGTAACAACAGTGTTGGAGACAAAATCGTGATTTCTAGCTTGGTATCAATCATTTTGGCAGTAATCTTTGTCTCCTTGAGGCTCATCACGAAATTCTTCGTGACACACGCACCAGGATGGGATGATTGTACGCTAGTAGCTCTTCGAGAAAATTTCCATTTCACTTACTATTTATAGATACTTCAGTGATAGCTCTTGGCTTCGCAATAGCCAGAGTCGTTGGAAACTTAATAGGTATGAACTAGTTTACTTGCAATACTCTACTCCTTCATTGAACATCAAGAATCTTCCAGCTGATAACTGCAGAGGTCTACAAGTACCAAGTTGGACATCATGTCTGGGATGTCAACCCAGCCCATTTCCACCACTTGTTGAGTGTTAGTTATTTTCCATTCGACCACATCTACAGCATCTGCCTCTGACCTTTGACAAGCGTTTTCTTTGGTCGCTAACCAGGATATTCACAGTGGTATCAAATCGACAATGTTCTATACCTCTTCGCGATAATGTTTGCCAAGATCTCCATCTTGCTTCTGTATCTTCGTCTTTTTCAAGTGAAGAGAAAGTTTAAATGGGCATGCTGGGCAATGCTATTTGTGGTGGTAGGCTACTGCCTTGCTTTGTCTCTGGCTATTCTCTTCGCTTGCCATCCATTAGCACGGACTTGGAATTCCTCGATTCCAGGCACCTGTATCGACATTGGAACCATCGATTTCGTTATAGGCGGCCTCAACATCTCTACAGATTCCATACTCTTGGTGCTACCTATCACCGTTATATACAAGTTGCAACTAACTACCAGAAGAATGATTGGGCTGGCAGCTGTTTTTGCTACCGGAATTTTGTAAGATCCATTTGTTTCCCCTCGAGATTCGAAACTCACATGAATTATACAGTGTTTGCGTTACTACCATCGTTCGTGAGGTTATCGTTGTCAAAACTTTGAAGGACAAGGATCAAACGGTATCCATTGTTGATGATATTATGTGGTTGTAAGTTTTCTTGCTAATCAAACATGCGGTAATCATGAACTGATGAGGTGATCACATACAGGACTCTAGAAGTTAACATTGGCATCGTCTGCGGTTGCCTACCAGTGCTTCCTGCTCTTCTCCGCCCTGTCCTTGGCTCTAGTCGCTCCGAGAAAAGCTCATACATCAAGTCCTGGTTATCACGAGACAAATCATCCAGCGGGAGTGGTAACGGCTCGGGTACTTCGCTCAGTCAGAAATTCAAAGAAAAGGCCGAGTATCTGGAGTTGGTCCAGAATGGCAAGGTCGAATCAACTGCTTCGGGAATTCGTCCACAGGGACGTTTCAATTCCTCCACCGAATCTCATGATAATGATATAACTGTCTCTAGTCAAGTGGAAATTGACTACAACCGAAGACAACATCATATGGTATAAATTATGGCGGTTTCACTCGGCGATGGCTTCACCATAATTGAGTTGGAGTAGGAAAGTTTAGTCAATGAAATCAAAATTCAAATCATGTAGCCTTAGAGTATTACAATCGAGAGAAAGTCTTAGTCACATTCTTAACTGCTATAGCGCTGATCTGCCTTCAAACATGGCGGTTGAACTTCTTTGATTACTTAGCATCACCAAACACTCCGACGATAGCCTTGTTTCTATTAAATTAAAAGCATCAACTTGACATTCACCCATCAAAGGAACTACTAAAACCGGCGGAATCACTCGTGGAATGCTGAACTTCTCTAATGCGATTTAAACAGCTTGTTTTACTCCTTTCATAATGAGCACTTACATTGAAATCCTACATGATTGGAAAAAAAAAAGATTTCCACCATCAGCATTCCTTCAACTACGACGGCGCACAACAATCTTCTGACTCTTATCAGGAAGAATCGCTTCATCAAAAAATATGTTTTCCGGACGCGAAGTTTGACCTTCAGGAAAAGATATATCGAAGTCACGTAAAAAGAGAGCCAGAACAAGCTTCAGCTGCACCGATGCGTAGACTCGACCCGGACAGGCGAATTTCCCGTATCCAAAACCCATACTATGGGCAGTGGGAGTGGCGAATTGGAACTTCATATCATTATCTGGGAGTTTTTGTCGCAGTCTAAAGAAACGATTCACGTCGAAAACATCCGGATTGTCCCAGTACTGAGGATCGCGAGCTGTGGAGTACAAGGGCATTGTGATGAGTGATCCTTTTGAAAGAGTCGTTCCATCTTTCAACTTTACAGGCTGCATCACCTTTCTACTAAATCCAACTATTTCGTGTTAGTTTACTCTTTCTAGATCATAAAGACCCACGGGGTGTTACTCACGCGATCCAGGAGGATTCATCCGTTGAGATTCCTTGAGAAAGCTATCCAGCCTCTTGAAACGATGAATCACAGCAACTGACCATATGCCGTTCGCTGCTGCCAGCTCATCATCTATATCATTTCTTAACATCTGGATGTGCTCAGGCATGGAGCAAAGATCGTACAGTACCTGGACAGCCGTGGAGGTGCTAGCATGAAAAGTTGCCATTGTTAGGAACAGCATCTTTCGAACAAGGTTCGATGGTTTTGCATCTTCTCCTTTTGCCAGATCTACCATCCACTGCAGTAAGTTACTGGGCTTGGTAGATTTCATCATCTGTCTCTCCCTGATGAGAGGAATGAGCTTTTCTTCTGCAACCCGTTGATGTCTCTGCAAACGTTTGGTGGATGCTAGAAACTGATATACCAGAGGACGTAGAAGAGGTGTATAATTTCTCAGATCTGAAGCCACCTCGAAAACATCTTGAGGGTATCCTTCAGATACTTCTATCCATTCTTTATCGCGGCATAGAGGCAATCCCACAAGTACACGCGAATTTAATCGAGCAAAAATATGAAAGACAGCGTTGTAGTCAATTGACATCCTTTCCATGCCTTTCATTGTCATGATCTCTGACATAGCTAGCTGTACTTCTTCCAGCATTCCTACAAGATAAGATGGCAAGCTTTGGACCAATTGTGTCTGGCAAACCTCGTTATGCAGAGTGCTTTGGCGGACGACATCAAGGCCGGTGTAGGAGCCCAGGAATCTGTCACATACTCCTTCGCGATGGCTTAGTTGTGATTCTGGAAATGAGCGTAATTCTTCCAAGTACTTGACTGATAAAACAATGCGTTCGAGATCCATAGTCTGTACAATGAATTTGCTGTTGCTAAATCGGTTGTACCCATCCTGGAGAAGTTTTTTTCCGTGTTGAGAAAACTCAGCCTTGGCTCTTTTGAGATTGTAGTTGAAGAAACCAGGAGCTATACCGACGCGGGGAATACGATTTTTGTATATAGATCGGACCCAAATAACGGCAAGTCCGAGGACTATAGCGCATAAAGTTATATGGCTTGTCCAAGGCTCTATCTCAGAAGTAACGTAGAATGCCGCATACATAGTTGACATTTTGAAAACTTCTTTGCGGTGCAATTCGAAATCCAAGTGAAATTTGCTAGTTTTTATCAATACTTTTTGTCTACGGAAGATGGTGGTTTTTAATTTGGGAGGTGGTTTGACTGTTTCCGTTTTAGTGTAGTCCCTTAACCCGTATATCGTCATCGATATATATGCAGCTGCTAGCAGGGGGGTTCATGTCTTACATGCATAATTTCTTCAATAACTCAGTGAAGATTCTCTCTGATCTTACATTGATGGTATTAATATGGCAAGTAAAAGCGGCAAACAAAATTTGTACTGGGATCTATCGGAGTTGCAACTGCTTTGAGCTTTTTGAGAGGAGTAAATGTTCATCCAATGTTTTTTTTTTTCAAAAAAGCGCCTCATCTACTTCCTTATGGACTATAGAAATATAAGCCTCGCCTTGAAGGTCTATTGTCAGATAGTTTCTTGATCCCTTGGTGACAGCTTTCCAGGCTCGTTTATATCTCAAACACGAAACGCTACAACGCAGCATGTCTATACACTCTCAGGTATTTAATCTGCTCGAAGAACTGGCACTGAAGTGCAGTTTAGAGAGCGGATTCGGAAATATGTCACCAGCAGTCTATGATACAGCGTGGCTGGCCATGATACTGAAGGAAACCAAAGGGGAAAAGACATGGCTATTTCCTGAATGCTTTCGGTACCTATTAGAATCGCAATGCCCTGATGGTGGCTGGCCTTCTTATAGTTCCGAGGTTGACGGGATTCTGAATACAATGTCAGGACTCCTTGCACTCAAGCGACACGCCACCCATGCTGCAGCTCATGGCCGTCTCCACAACGAAGATCTTTATTTACGGATCGCCAAATCAACTTCATATCTCTCCTCAAAACTACAAGGCTGGAATGTGGAGGATACCATTCATGTCGGGTTTGAAATTTTGGTGCCTGCTCTTCTTGATTTCCTTGAACAAGAAAGAGATCCGGTTCACTTTGAGTTTCCTGGTCGAAACTTTATAATGCAAATGAACAAGAAGAAACTGGAACGATTTGAACCTAGTATATTTTATGGCAAGACTCAAACGACATTGTTGCACTCTCTCGAAGCGTTCGTGGGTAAGATAGACTTTGACCGAGTTGCGCACCATCGAGTATTAGGCAGCATGATGGGTTCTCCTTCGGCAACTGCGGCTTATTTGATGAATTCGAGCTCTTGGGACGAGGAGGCGGAAGCATATCTGCGTAAAGTAATACAACTAGGTGCTGGAAAAGGAAGTGGTGGAGTTCCAAGTGCGTTTCCGAGCACAATATTCGAAGTCACCTGGGTTAGTGATCCGTTCTCATGTTTGGCTTCCTTATATTGGATGTACCTAACGTCGATCCTGTCTTTGACAGACATTATCCTCCTTACTTCAAAGCGGAAGATTTCAGGAGGAAATCCTGGGCCACGTGCATACCAAATTCATTATAAGTTTTTTGGAGAAAGAGCTAGAGAACGGTCAAGGATGTCTTGGGTTCGGTGAGTGACCCTTAAATGGTCTTACGAAGGTTATACAAACCTAGATCACTGAAAGAAGCTTGCCACTCATATCTACATAGCTCCATCATTCCAAGCAGATGCAGACGATACCGCCAAAGGGATTCTATGTTTGAATCTCCTCAAACGACCAACTCTACCCGACCAGATGATTGCTACATTCAGTACTGGAGATCACTTCAAAACATTTTCTATGGAACTAAACCCAAGCTTCAGTGCGAACTGCAATGTTCTCAACATGCTCGTCCATCTTCCTAACCCGAACGATTATGTTCAGCAAATTCTGGAAGCTGCAGAGTTTATTGTTAAGTGTTGGATTGAGGAGAATGTCAAGGATAAATGGGTATGAAATCTACAAAAAAATAGAACTAAAACTAACGAACTCAGAATTTATCGCAATATTATTCAACAATGCTCATGGCCGAAGCTTTGATGGGCTTATGGCAACAATGGGGCTCTGGTCGTTTGCCTGGAATATCTTCCGAGAGTCCAATAATTGAACAATTATCACTCATTACTTTCCAGGTCCTTTCTCGAACCCTTAACAGTCAAAAAGAACATGGCTCGTGGGGTGAAAACAAATCACCCGAAGAAACTGCTTATGGTGTTCTAACTCTGATAGCCATCTCTGCCCGTCCTTGGCCAACGATGCTCACAAATCACATGGAAACAGCAATTGACTTAGGCCGAAAGTTTCTGCTATCTGAACGTCAAAATTGGACAAAGATGCAGTACCTGTGGGTCGAAAAAGTCACGTATGGTTCTCATATCATTACACTCAGTTATTGTTTGGCTGCCTTGAACCAGTGTGAATCAAAATCGCAGTGGGGTCAGGCTATTTATTCCCAATTCACAGCTAACAACAAGGCCATATCAAAGTTCTCTGGTTTCTATTCTCGTGTTCCGCTTTTTGCCGACGAGCCCGCTTGGAAAATAGAAGCCTCGCTTGTCGAAAGTTATCTTCTCCTTCCGAAGCTACGGAGGTTGAGACATGAGATCTTTCCGCGAACAGACATGGCGGAAGATAAATACCTGGAATATATCCCCTTTACCTGGATCGGTATTAACAATCTCTCACAGGAGGGTGGGCTTGGAAAAGATATACTATGGGAAATGATGGTTGTTTCCATGCTTAACTATCAAGTGGATGAGTACATGGAAGCAGTTGTTGGAAAGTATTTCACCAGCGATTTGAATTCTGTAAGATGCTTCATACGTCGTCTGTGTGGAGATACCAACTTTATCACCCAGGCCACCTCTCGCAAGCACCAAAAAGACACCGGTGTCCAAAATCTTGAAAAGCAACAGAACGTCAACGGTACTCCCGAGGCTGGTTCTCCCTTCCAGGTTGCAGAGACGATGACGGATCACATTGCGACGGTAAATGGAAAAGAGCAGATCGACAAAGGCACTCAAAAAGTTGAAAATTACCCAGACGAAAATTGTAGTGAAAGTGAACAGCGCCAAAATATAAATTGTACAAAAGATTTCAAGCAGTTGAGCACAAATGGTAAACAAAACGGCGGAACGGACCATAAAGACAATAGAACCTCAACTAGTCTTGCTACGCCCAGTCTCGCCGAAGTTGAAACAGTCCTGAGTCGCTTCATCAACTTCATTTTGCAGCATCCTAAAGTAACATCTTCATCGCCCTACGCACAAAAACTTGTCTGCCACGAGATGGAGAAGTTTCTTCTTGCGCATGTCACACAGGAAGAAGATAACTCTCAATTCGCGCCTCAGGTGATCTCCACAATGAACACAACTGTTTGGAAAAACGCTCGTACCTCCTACTATCATTGGATTCACAATACCTCGGCTGATCATACCAGTTGTCCATACTCATTTGCATTTTTCTGTTGTCTCATTAGGAAACCCACCGCTCAACAGGATTTGTTACAGGGGGTGAGACAGAAGTACCTCGCGCAGGACGTATGTCGACACCTAGCCAACCTATGCCGTCAATATAACGACTATGGATCGATTGTGCGCGACCGCCAGGAACGCAATCTCAACAGTGTGAATTTCCCAGAATTTAGCGAAGATGCAGATACAGATGGGGCTTGTGGAGTTTCAAATGACAACTTAAACAATGAGGCTAAGAAGATATATCAAAATCGAGACCTAGAGCTGGATGAAATTAGTGATTGGCAGGAGAGTCGAGAATCAAGGATGAAAAAAGAACTCTTCTGGATTGCGAACTACGAGCGACAATGCTTAGATCTTGCAATCAAGCAGCTGGAGAATCACATCGATGATATAACACGTAACGCGTTGAGGGTATTCGTTAAGGTAACAGATCTCTATGGGCAAATCTACGTGGCAAGGGATATTGCAACAAGTGTAAGAGCCGTTTGATTTGGTTATGTTTGTTTCGGAGTGTAGCGAAGAAAACTTATGCGTCGGATTTTCCGTAACTTTCATATGCCGTAAACTGAGTCATGTGTTTCATTTTCATCCCCCCAGAAATCCATTTGTGTGTGGATCACATGATCAATCTTTCCTTACCTCCTTCATCTACCTAGTAATCAATTGAACACTCAATCTAGATGTAGATTCACAGCATATTTTCCTCAATTGATATCCAAGCTGCGATCGCATCAATAAGAGTGACTCAGAATTGGGCCATTTCCCGGTAGCACCTCACACTCGTGGTACGCAACAAAAATGGTCCTGAACCAGCATGCTAGTTCAAAGAGACATCATCCAGGGAATCGAAACATAAAAATCATTCAATGGTCCACTTGCTTTCCACCATGAGCGATTGTCCTTTGAAGGAAATGTAATAGATTTTTTTTCTCTCGACTCTCCCAATTTTAGCTTGGTTGAACGATTGGACTGCGAGCTCATGCTGCAGTGTATATTCTCTCCAAGATAGTCTGCACTAGCAGATGTCCAAGGGAGGGGTCATTCCATTACAGCCCCGTTGGAAGAACTTTGAAATATGATAATGTTCATACAATTGCACTTTATGTCCGCTCAGGTCCAACGTGGAGATGTTGCACTGCAAGCTCTTAAATGGATAAATTGTGTGCTGTTGCAATAGTGGGGCGATCTTTTTCGCTTGCTGTTTTTACAGTACTCTGCCAAGTCATAATAAAGAGTCTGTTGGTCTGCTGCTTGGCTTCCTCAAAACTTCCATAGAATGTGTACAGCTTCACAGCTACTCAAGCCGCCCGGGCGGCCAAAGATACATCTAAATGGACAAAATGTAGTCCTATTCGCTGCGAGAGAAGATACAACCTGTAAAAGATGCCCATTGCCCATTAAGTATCATCACCCACCTGCAAAAGCAGCAACCCCTTTCCCGCATCTTTGTCTCACCCCCCACCTCCATCACCTCCACCACCAAAAAATCCAACTTTCGATATCTCAACCATCTTGCAACTATTTCGAGCTAATTTAGATGCAAATGAAAGGGCAAAAAGGCATTGTCATAATATGATCACTGGCGGGATCGAACCGCCGACCTTGGCGTGCCAATCTTCTCTTTTGAAGGAGTATATTAGCACCACGCTCTAACCAGCTGAGCTAAGCGACCTGAGCGACCGTGAGAGGCTATTTGATGAATCTGTGAGGCTCAGCACAGTATATCATTTTCAGAATCGAACAAAACTTGAAAAGAATTCGAAACGTAATGGTTGGTGGGCTAAAAAAAGATCTTCAGCTGGTGGTGGCGGGCGAGTGGGGCTGTGCCTTGTATAGGTAAGTCTAGCCTAGGTATAATCCGGCTAAAGATACTTAAACTTCGACCGTCGGATAAAAATAACCCCCTTCTAACAAGCTATCTAGAGCAACTGGAACAGCCATTCAAATAGAGCTTAGGAAAAATGTATGTTATTGTGAGCTGTATGAACGATAATATACCATGGAAATCGAGGATAAGATTGTTGTTCGGTATGGTGATTTTAAGGAGTGATGTTGTGGAAACCCTGGATGTTTGGGAATGGAAGGGTGTGAATAGAGAATTATATCGACGCTCAGGCGTGCATCTATCAATACCGTGTAATTGTTAAATCACTCACCTACCTACTTTCAGTTCCTTCATTCTGTCTACCAACGAGCAAATCTCAAAATCATCCTATCCATCGTCGGTATAAATAGGTCATCATTTTTTATTACTGATACTCTCAATATCTAGGCATTTTCATGGATCCCCGGTAACTTGCTATCTGAAGCCTGCTGCAGGAAGTGGTTTCCACCAGTGTACACCGAAGGAGAATATCATGCCTACAACGCTTGGAATCCTCCAAATATCGCTGAAAGCCTTCATTGCGTCTTAAAGATGCTCATAGCACTTCTAGTCGAGATCTGATATGTCATACTGTAAAGCTCTAGCATGCGCGGGGGTCATGGCGAGCCGTTTGCAGATTGGGGCATTCTCGATGAAGACCTGGATATAAATGGATACCCAGACTCTCAACAAGCAGGTCCTGCCATTGAGCTTTCTAACTATAACCCATAAAACTTCCCTTCCTTTTCCCATCTCACATTTCCCTATCCATCCAAGCTACTTTCGTTACCTAGACCTCGGAGTGTACTTCTATATCTCTACTGATATCTAGTAGGATTGATAGCAGTAGATAAACGTGAGAAAGTCTACAATGTGCAAAGGCTGGAGATTTGGTTTTGATGTACTGAGAGGGTTATTCTGTGATATCTTTGATTCTGATTGTCAGAGAGTGACATTTACGTTCTCTGTTGTCATGGAGCTGAATGATTCAAGAGGGTTTGTTTTTGTTGCTCAATAGAATATCGCTGTTATAGATTATAGATCGATATTTACTTTTAAATCAATTCGTCATTATCATTTCTATCTCATCCACCCTCTCATCCCATCCCATCCCATCTCCCCTCCCCCCTTACGCCTTCCCTTCCCCTCCATACCCATACCCCACCATCACCCTCAAGCGAAGAATCCCCCTGATGAGTCTATCGAATAATCACCTTCCCTTTCCATAGGCTCTTTTTTTCTCAACCAATCCATTTTTACATACTCTTTTTTCTTCTATTTTACTTTAGCTTACATTTATATTCACTCGAAGCGATCATTCACGTTCATAAGATGCACTGCATATATTTATCCATCAAACTCACTTCCTCTTCCCTTTATTTCCCTATTCTTCCTCTACCCTTCCCTTCCCATTACCCTATCCATTCCCTTCCCATTACCCTATCCATTCTCTCCCCCCATTCTCCCCGCCCCCATCTCACAAATCACAACTCACAATATACCTCTACCAACCATGCTCTCCCCAATACAAGTACCAAGAGAAAGTAATCTCCAATCCCCAATCCCCAAGTCCCATTCCCATTCCCAAACCCCATCCCCAATCCCCACCTCCCCAAACCCCATCCCCAAACAATTCTCCATCATCACCATCCCCTCTCTCACCATCCCCTCTCTCAGCTCAAATCACCAACTTCTTCCGAAAGATCCCATTAAGCCTACTTAATTATCATTGAACTCATCTACTCTCCATTTCCATTTCCATTTCCATTTCCACAATCACTATCACTACCAAAATCACTACCAAAATCTCAATCTCAACCACTCTATCGTCAATCACTACATACTACTCACACTAGCTTATACATTAATTAAAACCTAATCCTTCAATATTATTATATACTAATAACCTCTCATTATTATATCATCCTTCCTAAAAAAAAAACAGTATAAAAACTCCATTACTCACACCTTTTGATGCTACCAATAAAGCCCGGGGTAAGTAAGACTTAAAAGAGAACCTAGTTTTCGATATCACTTCACTAAAACGCGATGATCAAGAAATACAAATCTGATCTAGAAAATACACAAAATGAAAGATAATTGAGTACCTAGGTAAGAAATGCAGGGCAAAAAGACAATGGAGAGGTGTAATCATAATGATAATCAAGAATAATAGGCCTATTTAACCATCTATCCTCCCTCACTTCTGTCGCTCTCTCCATTTTAAGCAGCCATCATAATACTAAACTCATCCTCGCAAAGAAATTTTTTGTTTAAAGAAACCGTCTCATTTCTCACCTCTCACCTTAAACATACTCATCTCCCAAACCAATGTATAACTACCATCTCCCAAACCCATGCATAACTACCATCTCCCTCTCATAACCCACCTCATCTAATTCTCCAACCCCCCATTTTGAATCTTCTCCAGAATTCCCTTAAACTCCCTCCAATCCCTCATCAAAATCTTACAGCCAGCCCCCAACAAAACCCCCTCCATCTTCTCCCGCTCCTCCACCTCATAACTCCCCACATACCCCACGGTAAAAATTCCCGCTCGCACCGCCGCCGTCGCACCACTCTTACTATCCTCAATCGCCACACATTCCCCAGCTTTCACCCCCATCTTCTCCATCGCATGGATATAAACCGCCGGATCCGGCTTCGACGTCGGTTTCGGCAAACTCGACGCCGCGCTAAAAATCTCATCCCCAAAATACTTCTCCTGCCCCACCTTCTCCACACTAGCCTTGACACGTCTCAGCGCACTCGAACTCACCACCGCCATGCGATACGCCCCCTCCTTCTCCAACCTCACCAACTCCTCATCCACCCCATCGCACGGCTTCAACGCCGCCTTGAGCTTCGCAATCACCTTATCCTCCTCCTTACTCACATACGATTCCAACTCGCCATCATCCATCTCATACCCGTATTTAGCTTTGAGGCTGCCAATCATGCCGCGGAAATTCTGCCCCACGAATTCGGAGAGGAGTTGCGGGCCGGTGTAACGGTCGGCGATGCCGCGGGCCGAGAGGATTTCATTGGCGAGGTCGGCGCAGGCTTCGAAGGCGAGGGATTCTGAGAGCACGAGCGTGTTGTCGCAGTCGAAGAGGAGGGTGGTTATCTAGTGGGGGTGGGGTTAGTTGGGTTGGAGGAATGCGGGGTAGGTGGTGGGTGAAGCGGGAGTGAAATTGAAAAAAAGTGATAAAACTAACAGGAGCCATAATTGTAATTGTTATAGAACTTTGCTTGAAATCTTCTTATTTCGTTTCTGAAGAATAACTGGAACAATACTTTCAGAAAATACTTCTCGAATCGAAAAGGGTGTATGGATGTGTATGTATGTATATAACCGTCTCTGCGAAACAATCCTCTCTCAGAATGTAAACTCTAGTCGTCTCAAAGTCTCAAACAAGAGCTGGAAATCTTGAACTCGATCTTGTAAAATCCAAACGATACAAGGTAAGATCTCACTTGGTATTTAAGTATTTGAATATCGTATCTGAAGTAAAGAAGAGGGAACGAAGGAAGGAAGGTGGGAGGCACTCAAACAAAGATCAGGAAACCACTTGCATCTGTTGAATAGGTGGGGTAACCATGCCATCACATCACATCACATCACATTACATATTACTTCGTACATACATTACCTACATACTACATATCCCTTCCAACCTTCCAACCTTCCAACCTCCACCGCAGCTTCCCATGTAACCCCGCCATTTCCAAATCTCACCCCCTCGCTCACCCCCTCACTCATCCCTCCCTCCCTCACTCACTCAGGAGTCAACAAGCAACCCGGCAAGCAAAACCCCAAGCTCCAATCGTTCATACACTCTATCATACACTTTATCATACCTATCCCACATTTCATACTACATTTCATACATAACTACATGACATCAACAGCGGGGCAAAACATCCACCAACTCCAACCCCAACTCCAACTAACGTTTCGCGCCGAGCCTCCCGTTCCAACCTACTAACCTACTTCCTAGATACCTACCTAGATACCTACCTAGATACCTACCTAGTAGTCACTAGCGGTAACTAACTCTTTGACCGCTCCCTCCAACTACATCACATCACATTTTCCTCACAAGTTACAAAAGTACAGTTGCAGGCGTTCACAGTGCACATAACACATCCATACCCGAATATATTATCTCAACCGATTTTTATTCAAAACATTCCATTCCATTCCATTCCATTCCATTCAATTTGCAGTTCGTGTTACCGTCACATTCACAATTTGGAGCTCAGGTTGTTTGTTGGGCACCAATCCAATCAAATTGAATCATCGGGCCGTGGGTAAAGTTCTTATTTCAGCCATGAATGAGATGCATGAAGAAGATATTGATATTGATACTGATATTCCATTCCATTTCCGTTTCATTCCCTTTGTACCAAGGTATTCTATATCAACATTCATTCCGAAGTTACCCACGGATTTAATCCCATTCGATTCAGTTGTTGTTCCTCATGCTTATGCTCATTCATCCTCATGCCAAGTGAAGCCCTCCACCAACTGCTCCTACAACCCCCGAATATACACAGACATATGCAAGCAAGCAAGCAAGTCATGTTTCCTCCCGATGACATGTGTTGTCTTCATGCTCAGTTACATACAACGCATGCAATAAATGCATGTAACTTGATGTGTCTCTTCCTCAACCAATCCATCCATACAATTCAATCAGATATACATATAATTTCACAGGTATCCATTGGTATCAAAACCACAGCAGGAGGAAACCAGTAACGCCAATGCAAAATCAACCATCGTGCCATGCCACCAATCCATCAATCCATGCATTCTTCATTCATGAATAATTAATCCCTCAAGGTTCCCCAATCACTGGAATATTATCATAATTCCCCGTAGGAAATTGAGCTCTCCCCGTTCTCGAAGTTTGCGATCCCCCATATCCACTCGCACTATATGCTGTATACGCAGTCGAAGCTTCCAAATCATCATGATGAGCAGTCGATGTAGGTGCATATGAACCTCCATAACTCGAAGGTTCGTAATCAGGAGAATGAACTCTTCCTGCAAAGTTTCCTCCCGGGTATCCATCATCATGTAATTCATGTTCTTCGTGTTCTTCCGTGTTATGAACGGGTGCGTATTCGTCATCGTGAGGAGCGGTCGAGAAAGCTTCCTTATCGGGATCGATCATGGCTGCGTTGTTGGGAGCTCGGGATGCGCCGGGGAGATATCCTTCTCTTCTGTAATACACTAGGCCGTAGAATGACATGGCTGTCGAAACAATCCAGAAGAGCCTATTGTTATGGGTTAGATATACACTATTGAACATGTCAAGGGAGAGATAGAGGCATACCATAAAAATACTCCCAGTCCAACAACTGCCTTGCTCACTTTACATCCACTTCCACATTTTCCAGTCGCGTTCCAGTTCGCAACTGCTGCGAATGCCGATAAAGCCATTATACACCATATGAGATCAATAATCAGCAACGCATATGGATTTGCGAATTTCCTCGTCCGTGGAAATCGTACTGTCATTGTAAGATATATCACTGCAGGTAAAACCAAGAATGTCTATCGTATCCATTAGTAAAATCCCTGGACTCTGCGAAATCAAGAGTAAACATACGTAACCGAAATTCCATCCAAGTCTCCCATCAACAGTCGCAGATGATCGCATAACGATGATATCCAATATCCATATGACGACGCCAATAGTTAGCTGTACGATATGCACAGCTAGTTTATATTTTTGTAGATTATGTATTGAGAATTCCATCTTGATGATGTTTTGTTGTGATGTGAGGGCAATCAAATAAATGCAGAGTTAGAGTTAGGATTTCGTAGAGGTAGAGCTTCTGTGTTCAGAATCTGGTCTTCGTTGGATACTCGTAATCTTCGAGCGGCTGGGGATAAAACCACTGATGAATCCAAGTGTTTGATGTTTTGCTTGGTATGTACGTACGCACGTATGTATGCTATCGATATGAAGGAATTCGTGAGAGACTGAGAGTATTTGAAAGACTCAAAGTACTAGGTATTTGAAAGATTCAGAGGATTTGAAAGAACAAAATAATGCAGAAGAATCACAAAGTCCGCAGTCCGCTGCCCGCCTATGCTGGATAATAAGGCAGGATGAAACGAAATACTGAATCAAACAGAGACGGCAAACAGAGATGGGAAGAGGGAAGAGGGAAAGAGGCTCATCAACTCATACGCGTATTATTTTCGGACTTCATTCAACGAGTTAATAAATGCTCACTCACTCACTCGCTCACCAACCTCAACTTTTTATGAAATCTTGCTTTCATGATACATACCTTACTCCTCTCCTAGTAACTTGGTTGGTTGATACGAATTTTTGACGAATCAAGTGGATCAAAACATGAGTGTCAGACTGTTCAGTATGGATGTCATTGTGAGTATGTATAATGTGTTTATTTTAAGACAATCCATCCATCCATCTTGTTTTCCGTAGCTGAGCAACCAGTAGATTTAGAGTTTATTGAGAAGGCTGAGACCTTTGAAGCGAAGAGGCTGCGTAATGGTGATAACGTTGACAGTATGAAGTAAATCAAAATATACGAAGTATTATAAACTTTCAATAAGTCATTAATATAGAAACAGATTACATAAATCTATAGATGACTACACACAGTAGGTACCCAAGTATGAAGAATATTTGAAGCAATTCACAACTATTATTTTTTGTAAGTTATTCTCACTGTCAAACACCTTATATATAAGAAACCCCGGCCCATCAGGATCCACGCTTTTCAAGTCCTTCAAAGTTCAAACGTGGGATAATTACAAGGACAAGGGATTCCACTTCATATCCTATCATCCACAATGCATCTTCACTATCTTATCATCACCGACTCGAATCTCCATTATTACAAGTATGAATTTGAGAGAATTAGTTTTTCAATCAATTTTCATCCACCAACACCAGATGAACCTTTGGAGGTTGTCAGTAAGTGACTTTGTGATTGATTTATAATTGCAAACATCTTCAAAATATCTTTCACAGATCTTATTTCCAATCATTTCATTTTCATCTCTATACATATTCAAATTTTGGTAATATTGATCAATCCTTGATATCTTTACGCTGCGATGATATTTTCATAGAAAGCCAAACATTGCATACATTACACAACCTCCCATCCCACCCAAAATGTCCCCATCCCACCACTCAGACGAAGAAACCCCCCTCCTCGCCGAACCCACCATTTTACCCTCCCAATCACTCTATCCCCCTCCAGACCCTCCCGCATCGGCAGAAACAACCATCATCCAAGATGAACCCACCACCAAACGTCTAGTCATAACCCTCGGAGCCATCTGGGTAGGCGTCTTCCTCGGCGCCCTCGATTCCACCATCATCGCCACCCTCTCCGCCAGCATCTCCACATCCTTCCATTCCCTCTCTCTCCTCTCCTGGCTCGCATCCGCATACCTCATCGCAAACGCAGCATGCCAACCTCTATCCGGCCGTCTCACCGATATCTTTTCCCGCCGCGCAGGCTTGGTCGTGAGCAATCTGCTTTTCGCGATTGGAAACTTAATATGCGGGTTAGCGGGTAGCGAATGGATGATGATATTTGGACGTGTGGTGGCTGGATGTGGAGGAGGTGGGTTGATGGCGATTAGTACTTTTGTGGGATCAGATTTGGTTCCGCTTAGGAAGAGGGGGGTCGTGCAGGGGATTGGGAATATTTGTTATGGTACGGGTGCGGGGTTGGGAGGGATTTTTGGGGGGTGGATAAATGATACTTGGGGATGGAGAGTGGCTTTTTTGGCACAGGTTCCTTTTATTATTGTATCCGGAATCTTGGTTGCCTGCCTCGTTGATATCCCCCCTAAGAAAAGCGAGAGGTCGAAATTATCCAGGGTTGATTTTATGGGCTCATTCGCGTTGGTCTTGACACTCATCCTTCTCCTCCTCGGACTTAATTCCGGCGGAAATATAGTCCCATGGAATCACCCTCTCGTCTATATCTCACTCCCCCTTTCTCTGGTCTCTCTCCTCGGTTTCATATACATCGAACTCTACCTCGCCTCCGAGCCCGTTATTCCCGTGCGACTCCTCACCGACCGCACCGTCCTCGCCGCATGCCTCACCAACTGGTTCGGTACAATGGCCATCTTCATGGTCATCTTCTACGTCCCCCTCTACTACCAAGTCCGCGGCGAATCTACCACTGCAGCTGGTATGCGCCTGATTCCTCAATCCATCGGTTCCTCCATCGGTTCTCTAGGCTCCGGTATCATCATGAATCGCACGGGCAAATACAAAGCTATCAGTCTTATTACACTTACTATGCTCGTCATCGGAACCGGTCTCCTATCGACTTCGAATTCAAATAGTCCAGATTGGCCAATCTATATCTACCTCCTTCTAATCGGCATAGGCTACGGCGCCACCCTCACCACGACCCTCCTAGCCATCATCTCCGCCGTCTCCCACGATCACCACTCAGTCGTCACCTCCGCATCCTACGCCTTCCGCTCCACGGGCTCGACAATCGGTATTACCATCGCCTCGGCTGCGTATCAAAATATCTTAAAATCGCAACTCTGGGGGCGATTTGGGCATCTTCCGGATGCGGGAGAGGTGATAGGCCGGATTCGAGATTCGTTTGATGAGCTCAATCGACTTCCTGAGGGGTGGAGGGAAGGAGTCGTGGATAGTTATATGGATGCTTTTAGGGGGGTCTTCTTGACGGCTTGGGGGTTTGCAGTGTTAATGGCGGTGGTGGGGAGTGCGATGAGGCAGAATGTTTTGCATGAGAGGTTGGATCGGTCGTGAGGATGCTTGGGGATGATGATGAATGAATGAATGAATGAATGAATGAATGAATGAATGAATGAATGAATGAATGAATGAATGAATGAATGAATGAATGAATGAATGAATGATATGAGTGTATGATGTATAGAGAATGGGTATATAGAGGATTATATATATACATATAGGTATTACATATTCTTACAATTATACAACAAATACATAAATTTTATCATCAACGTCACCTTCCCACTGGGAATCTACCTTCTAGGTACTCCGCGCATTCAAATCTCGTTTTCTTTTCCCACGTATATGGAGTACGCAGTAGTAAGAAGTATAACCACATGCAAAATTCAAGAATCACCAAGAGGATTTGTGGAATATTTTAGGATTTCATGATCATGATAAATACTAATCTTGTGTTACGTCTGCGCCCTTGTGAGAAGCAGTAAAACAATCTTGGGGTATCGTATCGTATCGTATCTTTGCTTTCAGCTTCTTGGAAGCCAAACTAGGTATGTGGGAAAACGTGAAGAGGATATGTAGCTTGTAGCTTGTAGCTTCTATCCCGTGAAGCTACTACCATTGTGCATCTCTTCATACTTTCTTGGGTATCTTTCGCTGACGATTGGGAAGGGAAAAAGGAAGAAGAAAAAAAGAAAATGTAAGCCCGTCCGTTCCACCCTAGCATACCCCCCGTTCAGTAGACCCCCTCTGTATGATATCTTTTCTCTCAAGTGTGAAGATTGAGAGAAACATCAAGATAAAAAGAAATTGAAACCCCCGCCATTTTCACAAACCCATACCCGCAGGACTCAATCATCTCTCTTTCGCAACTCCTCAACCTCCTTCTTCAACGCATCTCTCTCCAATCTGACGATATCATTCTTGAGAGCCTCAACTTCATTCTTCAATCTCGCGACTTCGTTCTTGTGCTCCGCAGCTTCACTCTTGCGTTCCGCATTCTCGCTCCTAAGTTCCACAACCGAGGCCCTCAGCTCATCGAGGATGCCTTCGTGATCTCTAACGTGAACTCCCAGCTCGAAACATGCGCGAAGTGCTCCTGCGGCTTGGTTTTTACTCTCCGTAACTTGCTGCCGGACTTGTGCAGTTTCATATGGATAATTTCTTACTTGCAGCTGGAATTGTGAGACGATGTTCGATGTTTGGTCGGCGTGATACTTCGCTTCCTCAAGTTGGTATATCGCTTCGTCAATGTTTTCTGCGTTTTTAAGAGTTGCAGACTGAAGACCTGTGATTTGAGTCGTGTGCTCGACAACGCGATTCTGAAGTGCCGCAATGACTTCACGGTTCAAATCATCAAATTGCTTTGAGAACCTATCTTGCATCCTTTTGAAAAATAGTTCATTATCAATAAGATGGTTTGCAAACCTATCTTCCAATCGTGTATGGGCATGTTGAGTCTTGTCGACCTGATCGATGATGTCAATCTCTTCCGAGTCTTCTGAGTCTTCTGCAGAATGTACTGGAGATTCTTCTGCAAGAGTGACGGAATCTGAACCATGACTAATGACAGAAGCTGTTGTAGAAGCAACGGTTTGCGCGGTGACAGGAACTGAAGAGCCACCAAACATAGATTGTTGTGATACTGCATCGTTTCTTCTGTAAGAATTGCCGGCATGTCGCTTCGCTGGCTGTCTATCATCTTCGTCGTCAGATGGTCGTTTCTTGCTAGAAAATTTTGTGTCTTGTGATGTGTCCTTTGATGGCGAGTTCATGACAACCCCAAGGTATTCGTTCTCGAGACGGGGCTCGGTTTCTTGCAATCCTTCTTCCTGCTTGTGCTTAGAACCTACACTCTCCCGAGACCTGTTTTTAATAGGATAGAACGGTTTCCATTCAGGAATCATTGCTCTTCCTGGCGACTGATCATCAGAATGACGAGAGGGCATTCTGTGCATAGGACGTGCTTCCATAGTTGGACGAGACATGCTGGCAGATGAAGAGGGACTCCAAAAATATTCAGCGGATCCTCGAGACGAACCTGGCAGTGGCGGGTGGGGATGCTTTGTAGTGTCAGCTTCAACAGTACGATGGATAAAAAATAGTTGAAACTTACGTCAAGGGGATTGTCGACTTTGAATTCATAAGCATTTCCATTACCAACAGTCGATGAACGTCCAAAATTGTTGTTGTTAAATGAACCCATTGTTCTGACTTTCTGCCAAGCAGCCTTGATTGTAAGATGAGTCTGAAGTTGGGGTGCTAGAGCTTTGAACTTGGGGTAGATAATCGATGCAAATAATCTTTGTGAAAATTGTCAGCTTTGCGGAGGATGGAAGGAAAGGGAACTTGCCTTGCAAAATATTGAAGGTGTAATAACTTTCAGATGTAGCTGCAAGTTGATGTTGATGAGTTTCTTTCCGACCTTAAAGGTAAAAGATATCAGTTTTCAATCAACAAGACTGAAATTTCTTGAAGTTGTTGATGATTTTGAATGAAGTAGAAAGTATTTCGAGATGGAGAGGTAATATTAACAAGAAAATTGTTGTGTCTTTTGAGATCTTTAAATGTTGTAATGTTGTAGAAAGAATCTTGTAGAAGAGGTGGTTGGGGAGAGGATTATTTTCAGGAAATCTATAAACTGACACACCACTACTAGTGTAAAAACTTCCAAATTCACTTTGTTCCCTTGAAGAAGTTGAAAGTTAGATGAACCAAATAATAAGTTTGTCTGAAAGTTAAAATTTCTGGTATGAAATTGTAGGAAGTCGATGGTTTTGATGGTTTATATGTTATTTGAATAGAAGTACCTGCTAGGTAGTTGCCGTACTCTTAATAACTCCTTGGTAGGCAATTAGTGAAGAACATGGGCAACTGTACAGAATTTGCCCAATATCAATAGAGCCACTTGATACTCGCTTTGCCAGTCGACAATAGCAAGGAAGATTATTCACCATACGATGTTCAATTCCTATACAGTTCAGCTTCCTCGTAATATTCTCACTTCCCACTTGGAGCCGCAGATACCCAGTATCTTCTCAACCACTTATAACCCTTTCAGCAAAACAAGCCTGGCTCCAGCTATATAAACATCTTAACTCGTTTCATCATAAAGAAGATATTTATACCACGCATGGCATTGGTCTCCAATAGCCCGGATTGCGAATCAATAGCAACTATCATTTGGTCGGCCAAACAGGGTCTTCAAACTGATTTACCATCAAAACTTTTCAAATAAACATTACATAGAATCCACTTGAAATAGAAACTATCCATGAATGCAAAAAATTAAACTGACTGTTAATACTGGACGTATTCCAGACGAACAGTCATGGCTGCATGTCAGGTGGTAGTGAGCCAACGGGATAATGTGCATGTAACATTCATGTGAACTTCATATAGTTGCACATCCAAACAACCAGGGCCTTACTTTCGGAAATCTCTGGAATATTGGGTTGATACTCTGATTCCATAGCTCCGTGATATTCATCTACACAGGCTTGAAAAGCTCACTGCTGACGTGGAATCTCCCAACTTACACAAATCACGAACTTGACAGTTGAGACTCTCAATGTTTCCTTACTTGGCAACTTCAGTGTTATTGAAAATCTTGGATAGATTAAGTTTGGAAGAGGTGATTTGAGGTTACTGTATGTATGAATATAAGAACCGGGAATGAGTAAAATGACATTCGGGTACCGTACATTGAGATGGATATATAGATATGTAAATTGATAAAACCTTTCGGGATATCCAAAGAAAGTTTCAGGGTAGGAGGTAAAAAAGCAAGATTCAAAGTATAAAAGCACCCACGTTTTCAAATATAAGTGGCATACAAACTACAGCTAAGACCTATTAGCGAGATCAAGGGGTTGCTGGAAGGTCGGTCAGTTGTCCATTTGATTTATTTGTTTTGTGAGATTGTGAGGATATAAGACGGAGGGAGAGGGGATGGGATATATGAGAGTGAGGTAAATTACAGGAGAGTGGAAATGATGGTGAGATATTCTTAAGAAGATAATGGCAATGGAGAATAAATTGACAATGATGAATAAAAATATCGTTGATAAACCTTATAAACGCTTGCGCCAATATCATCAACGAGAAACAGTTACTATGTAGTTACTCGGCAATGAGATTGTGAGATATCAAGTTCCCAATATATTTGAGAGAAATCTTACAATAATTTTGTATCCTTAAAATACCAACATTTCGAGATTTGGTCCATGACATGAAGTCTTTGGTATATATCGAGCAGATAGTCTTGAATACTTCACAGATCTCCTCACACTTTTTTGTAACTTGTGTGAATATCCATCGAGAGAATATCCGAGTATGGAACTGCAAGGAAAACTTGGATGTGATTGAGTTGGCCTCTCAAGCTTCTTTGTTACTTGGTCGATAGATGATCGGCTGTGAGATTCTTGGTACAGCGGGTTCTTTTAATAAAGATATGCTTCTCGATCAGTAGTTACCACAACAGACCAGATGGCGAGTTGATTAGGCGTCGGCAACAGAATCAGGGAAGTTTCTTGAGATGATTTCAGGATTGCACTTTGGATCATGAGAAGAAATTTACTTAAGAGTAGAAGAAAATAGGTGGTGAGGGGAGTGATGATGTTGTGATGATTCAGCATTGAGAGGCTGCAATTCCATTCTGAGCCAACGAACACAATTTTCCAAAGAATGACTGAGGACGCTCGCGGCTCATCTCCGTCGAATATGAGAGATAAAAGCAAGGCCGGTTACCCCATGACCAAATAACACTAACTCGAAAGCGCCCATTACTTTCCATACACCGGTGCATCATGTTCCAAGAAATATACTCCTGTAATTCCTTATGCATAGTAAGTCCACTGCCAATCAGTCTTCGAAGTCTTCCATGCCTCACACAAACTACCCGGCACAGCTTGCCCCCCCGTTGCACAAACAAAGGCAACTCGCCACAAGCTATCTGCCACAGTAGTTCCATTATGATATGCAGTCAATAGACTTGTGTTGGTCTGAACTGTATATGTAAGACCATTGAGACTTCCGTCTGACCAGCCAGCACCAGATTTCCAGACCTTCTCACGCAAATGTGTGTTGTTGTATGCGGTTCCGATATAGTATACATGAATCTGAACGAGGGGTTTTAGTTGGGACTCTTGGGTGAAGGAAGCAGGGTTCAGAAATGAGAAGTTGAAAAGGATTATGTACCTCATCGAACGCTCCCCATGAAATAGCTGCAATGGGAGTGTTGGTCTTCGCGACACCAGCAGGAATCAAGGTGCCACTACTGTAGCCCGAGCTAGCAGGGAAAGAGGGAATGATTTCTACAATGGATCCGTCGGTAGCTTGATAATATGTGCGAACCAAGCCATTGGTGGTTTCCACAGTGGCTGCTTGAGCCAAGGGATTGATGGCGATGGGAGTTTTGAAGATGGAAGATTCAATCTCAACTGGTGCGTTGGATGTGGCTTGTTGGGTGGAAGCTGGGATGGACCCTTGAAGGGTAAGAAATCCAACGAAAGAATGCGCAATAGAATCAAACTTGAGATACATGATGAGTTTTGCTAATTTTTGTGTGGAATTTGGGAATTATAACTGGAGTGCTTCTGTGGTTTGCGGGAAATCTTATGCTATTTATACAAGATTGCTGTAAGTCGGTCTTGAAGTTCCGAATATCGCACTCAAAACGACAGACGGCATGAATTTCAAGCCCTTGTATCTCAATTCTCTCAATTGCATGCATATCCAATATTATGTACGAGATGAAATGACTGCGATATGCGATGCCGATGTACGAGATGAAAACGACTGTTATATGCGTGCCAGCTTGACAATGTAGCACATTTTGAACTTCAAGTAACAATGTCCCACCCTAGTTTCTTACCCTGGTATTGGTAGGAATTTGATATTTCGAGATTTCAATGCAGCAATACAACTCGCTCTTCAAAAAGCCACTTGGACCAAGGTTAATTCTATAGACTGAACGTTACGTTCCAGTGTCGGAGTCCGGCTGTACAACTGAAATTAATGTAAGCGAAGTGAAGGCGCCACCGTGTACCACAGATCTTCTTTTGTTCATTTTCTGCACGCCCCTATTACCCCGCATCTCATTTGGCTCATCTGCATCCACCTGCAACCTTCTGTTCTGCGAGATTTAGCTCTCCGTATTGTTTCGATCAGCACAACCCGCGAATATCATTCCAAACTTTTTACTCAAACCGTATCAAAGACATGGGAAACACGGAACTGGAACGACACTAGAAAATGGATGTATGCAAGTTGTCTCAATGGGGGGGGGCACCACTCAAGGTCATGACAAAGAATAGGAAATATGCCACCTCAAATCGGGAACGAATCCTCAGCGCGTGGAAATTGTCCAAGGACGGATCAAGGATAATTTCGGGAAGACAACGATTCCTATTGTCATCAAACCGATCTACACTAGTAGCGGCCATGAATTAATGGAATGGTAGTTTGTGTTTGAGCAGAGCTTCTTATAAGTTTGATTTGGAGATCCAAAATAGCACATTGGAGAGCTCAACCCAAAGTGTTGCAACGGACCACTTCCTGGAATTCTGGGTTTCTCAACTAAGAATCGAATGAATTCTGAATTCATTATCCTTGACAAAACACGCAAGGGGGTCTCTTCTTCAACAAACTGAATAACCTTACACCAAAGTTCAGGGAAATTGTGAGAGGCCATTCATCCCGAGAGTAAATTAATCGATTATTACAATACTTTCCAAAGTTGCACAAGTCTTTGCGGTATGAGCACAAGATTTGGTGCACTTCGATGAGCCCATGATACCTGTAAAGTTGAAGTTCTAACATAGAAGTGAGTTGCTTTCATACTAATTTGAGCCCGGGGAGGTAACGTAGAGGGAAATTCGATCTTTTTAGCCGAGCCATTCAATAACCCGAACAAATTAACCTCCTACAGGGAGCAGGGTTGACAAAAATGATAGGATACTGATCAGGGTGAGTTATTCCTTAGAAGAAACCATTGCGGTGATTAGATCAATCTTTCGAGGCAGATATGAACAACCGGTGACCATTAGAGAGAGAAAAGGACGAGAGGAAAAGGAAAGCAAAGTCTAACAAACCAAAAACGTTTGAAATCACAAAATCCAAAAAATATATATCCTCACTTTACTCACACCCCCTACTTAATACATACAACACCTACGTCACACACAAGCATCGCCCTTCCCTCTTTCTTTGATATTCTCCATTTATAGCGTGTTACTTTTCTTCTTCATACACACAGTTTCATATTCTCAAATTCCCGTATCATCATGTAGAAACATTTGTATCTCGATATCTCGACAGCCGATTTATGGGAGTAGGCGAGGATGGGGTGGATTGGGAAGACGTATATGGTGGTTGGGGTAGATACTAGAGGCTTAGATTGATCATTGAGGATTATAGAGGAGGGACTAGAAGGATGAGGAAGGTTATGGGCTTTTGGCACGGAGGGAGGTTTGATGTTAAGAAGATGAACATATACGGGTTCAGAGAGAACGCACATGTATGAGGAATTTTCATTTAGGCAAGAGCAGGGATTGGTATTTCAAAGATTAGCTTCATTTTGAAGGCTTTTCGTAATGCAAGTTCAAGACAAAGGGTATTCGCTTATGGTGAAAGTGCCGATAAAGCACGAGTAAATTGAAACTAGAGACTGCAGGATGAGGCTCAAACGTCGAAACCTTGATACAAACAAAGATTTTCTAGACTCATCCTTAAGCTTGGAGTAAGATACCCTCGACGCGGAAGTTATTGCCACTGACCATGACCTCTCTCTCTACCGCTACGATGACAGCGGTAGACAAACGGAAGGTGCAGAATACCTAGTACACCGGTAGAATAAAGAAACCGCCCATATGTGACTAGCTCAAGAAAAGTTCTATCAACAAGTGTTCCAATATCTTCCTCGATGAACAGAATCCTCATCTTACGACGATGGAAGCCCGCGGGTACAAGCAAATATAATAGCACAAAATATAGAGGTTCAATCAGTAGAAACATGATGTGAGTCCTCCAGTCGGTTTTAGATACCTCGAGGTAGTTCGGCAGTGGCAAACGTGCCATCAGATTTTTGGTTCGTCCTCGGCCTTGCCGATAACAGTGAGAAATACTGCCCAATAGAATCCCGGGAAATGGAAGAATGTATAACTATATTACAGCAGATAATACATGTCTATAGCTTCCCATTCTCTTCCTCGATGACCCTGAAACTTCGGGATTATATGAAGAAGATTACTTGTCGATGCATTTTTCAACATGCACGCATACAGGCTCACCGGTAAGATTGACGCCGGGTAAATACTACCCTGATATCATCGATGTTTTCCTCCGAAGCTATCATAAGAGATGATTGGACCTATTACACTGCCTTGCCAGGCTGATGAAACCTCCCATCTCAAGATTGTCAGGATCATGTTAACGATCTGTAAGAACTTGAAGTGGATCCATATAGGTATCCATCATTCGCTGCTGTTTTGAATATATAAAATTCAACTGTGAGATTTGTTCTTGGCTTTCTTCAGATTATTCGCGACACCTAACGCTATTATCATGGACCGCGCTTTGGCATTAATGCTGAAGAGAGTCATTAAGATATGATGTCGGTGATGATTTCTTCAAGCCACAAAGCAGAGAATTCACAGATCCCGTGCTCATTGTGACCCTATTAACGATAATAATGCCCAATATCTTGAAGATGAAGCAACGGGCAGATGAAGCCGAGATTTATGATCGCTTCCCTGATTGTGGCCGGCTAGATCTGCGAGCGGAAAGTTCGCATCCCATGAAATATCGCGATTCGCGACGAGAAGAGATTGACAGCAATACACTGATAATGAAGAAAGTGTGTAGCCATTAATGTACACTCACGACAATTCAAAGTGAAGTTCCAAAAACAACACTGGTTAGAAGGAGAAGTCTTCCCAAAGGAGGCAACGGAGTGAATTTGCGGCTGATCTGGAGATGGTAATATTCCCAAAAGGAGTAACTCAGAGAAACTCGTATAGAGACATACAGACTAATAATAAAATCATCACCGTCCGTACGTCAGATTGAAGCCCTGGAAGCTGGAAGTTTGTACACCGGTATTCGGAGGTGTGAAGCAATTAAGCAACGGCGAATTTGGATGATTCACGTGGTTCAAAACTAGATTTTGCAGGTTATCTTTTTGACTTTGGTCGATTTTACCGCACGTATATTGGAGATACCGATACATTGACACTATCTTGTTAGTGGTAATTAAGACGAGGGACAGACACAGCATGATGACAGAACAACGTGTTGAAGGCTGATTAGGAGGGTCAACATCAGCTTTCATGGGCGCCACAGGTGGCTGGTAAATTTCTAGCCCATTCTTCGAGCATCAAACTGCATCTGAAGGATTGATGCCTTCGGCCTCTGATCAATGGGGTTCTTTCGCTCGCTCGTTTGCCCTGGGCCAGATAGATGGTAATACTCATGAGAGAGAAGTTGTGAACTTCTTTCACTTAGTTAAGAAGCTGCTTCGCGGGCTCAAAATGGAAATCTTCATGCTAGTAATATCAACGTACATACATACGCTGAGAGCATCATTTGTGGGTGACAAAGCCCAAAATCTGCATTCAACAGCGGCAATCTCTGGTGCAAGAACCCAGAACCTCTAAACCTCACTGACAAATCTGACAAAGTCACTACTGCAGGTACTCCCCATACATGATTCAAGTTTTTCTTCTAACACAAACCTCATAGGGTTCCGTGCAAAAATCATTCCCTAAAGGTATCTATAGTTAGAGCAGATCTCGACCCCCAATCATCATTACGCCATACCCCGCAAAAGGTCTAGTGACCACTGACCGGCAATGCAAGTTATGAGGGATGACATGCAGTTATGGGGATTTGTCTACATCTGAGTGTTCGACAGATAATTTCATCTCTTCCCAAAGATGGGTGCTTTCGGGATACTCATCTCTCCTTTAAGCTCCCTCATTGTCTCGTTTGGTTTTGTTTCATCCCAAGTTTCTTTCGTCAGTGCCTTTTGCCGGTTTCCATCATGTTTTTGCGTACATCTTTCTTGTTGCCGATGGTAGCTTCAGGACGACCTCCATGCCATCGGTTATTTTGAATTATTCAACCATTATTGCCACTGCTGGTAGTGTTTCAATCGGGTATTACAAGTATCAAAAAATTCGGTACACTGCAGTCCCAACTGGTGACCTTCGTTTCGCAAAGCTACAATGGTCTCCCGTTGAGACAGTGGTCAACAATGGTACTTTAGCTCCAGCAAATGTATATTGCGCAACCTACGAAAATTGTTTGTACCTTGATATTTGGGCACCTACCAACAGTGCTAAGAAGAGCCTTCCAGTTGTTGTGTGGTCTCATGGTGGTAGATTTATTCTTGGAATCAAGACTGCAATCACTCCTGAGGCTTTGTTCGCTTTGAGTAAGGACTTCATCTTCGTGGCTTATAACTATTATAGCATGACTGGCCTCTCTAATGGCCCAGCCCTCAATCATGAAGGCGGTACCTCAAATTCATTAGTTTTGGATTATGCACATGCATATGACTGGGTTAGGAAGTACATATATTAGCCTTTGAGGTGGCGATTCAGAATAGATAGTAGCTGTTGGCTTTTCTGCTGGTGCCTCGCAAGATCCTTTTCAAATTAGGATACGAAATTATTCTAATCCACACCAAAATACAACAACACCAAGATACAACGCGTTTACTTATCCTTGGTGTATAGAAATTTGCTGGTCGTGCTGAGCAGACTTTTGTACGCGCATACCTCATACTCCTAACATTATATCCAACTACACCTACACATTTCAACCTCGCTTAGACGGTAACTTCATTACAGGAACATGTATGCTCATATTCTCACTGATAACTCTATCTAATACTAACGAAAACCGACAGACAAAGCCCACCTATACCAAAAACGATTCGACTTCACAGGTCTCGTCATTACTCAAGAACTCCATGAGTCAAACAACAAGCTACCCAGCGGCATAAATACCAGCTCGGACATTGCCCCCCACATCCAACTCCATTTTCTCTTCATTACAAATGATTTCATCGTTAAAATGCAGAACCTTTACCCCTCAACTGACTATGCAAGTGAAGCACTCCGCTTCGCAGATATATCCCAAGTATAAGATCTCACCCCACATAACTTTGCACTTACCGGTGCTCTGGTACAGCAACTTTACTCTCGTTGAGACTAATACCACTTCCGCAACTGGAAAAACTGCTGTGGGTGCAGGTGTTGTTACTATTACAGATATAGATTATAGTGTTGCGCTTAAGATGCAAAAATATGGGTTCTTTCATATCAACAGGAAATCTAAACACGATGTGGCCGGAGGATAAACTGTGATTGGCTGCAACACGGAGGGAATTCTACTTCGGTCGGTCAAGGATTGGGTTTCAATAAAACAGTGTATATTCAAGAAGATAGTTTGGCTAATAACAAGGGCCACTTCTGGAATGAAGTGCTTTGGTATTAGGAGACTTTAAGAGAGGAAGTTATGGCCCATTGAAGACATTTTAGGATATCTCCAGCTAGATAGATATCGAACATCAACGTTGAAATTGAAAAATAAGACCCAACTTAGATCAGACTAGATGCTTCTGATTCGGGAACACAATGATCCCAGAAAGTAAAAATCGACAGGATTTATGTGAAGAAAAGTTAGCATGGAGAAGGAAAAGACTCTTTCGATATTGATCTTTTGGATTTTGAACTGAATATTGAGATATCTATTTTTTCTATAAAATACTAGACTAGAATGGTTGATTACAAGATTGATGACGTCAAACTTCAGTAGTTGATACAATACAACCCCCGATCTCCGAGCCGTTGTCTGCCGTACGCGTACGCTACGGCCCGTAGCCCTACAACTGGGGCAATGTGGCTGGGACGGTGGGGGGAAATCGTGGCTGAGATTGCGGGGCACACAAATTCTCGGATCCCAAGTCAATTAGACGCTAGTCTACAATGTATCTTGTATACATTCCAACTTCCAAGGTCATGGATACTATCCAAAATTCCCCATCTACACATTCCCATCCCAGGTACACTAGAATCCCATACAAGCGACTTCGGAGCAAAGACCTCTTTCCATCAAGATCAATTAACCTTAAATTTCAGTCTAACATTGGTAGCATTGTGGCCCGAGTACAATTTCCGTTTCCCACAGCTAAAACCCGAGTATATCAGCTACCTACCAATTCGACGTGTTCAAGCCCGCAGACTTGGCTTTTATCTCTGTCCTGCCGAGCCGAACATGCATTCATACATCCATACAATTTATTACAAATTACAACTACCGTACAGTCGGGTCTCGTCGCACAATATGCACAGAGCCGAAAAAATGGATTTTTCTCAGCCCGGGTCCAAGTTTGATGATCTGCGTGCAGCGACTTGTTTCAAATGTGTAAACAGCTGGGCCCAAGGTCAGATATGCATGCGCTGGGTGGTTGAGAGTGGAGATTAGGACTACGAGTAAGGGAGGGTATTTATAGAATTGAAGGATATCTTTAGTGATGATAGATTCACCCACGGTGTAAAGTTGAGGTTGCTATGGAGATGTAATTCCGCACTCATGCTAATCTCCAGATAGTTTGACATGGGAAACGTCATGATTGATACTTGTAGACTGCGATATTAATGGCAATGAAGTAGGAATTGATCAGTTTACTTTAGATTCAGTGTAGCTCAAATGAAAAGTTAACGCTCATAAGTTAACAAGTGTCCACGATGTGGTTTTTGCCTTGCTATGTTGATCCTTCAAACATTGTGAATCGTATCGTAACGAATTAGACATTAAACGTTCAAAAATCACAAGATTATACAATTGCAAGCAAGTAGGCGAAATGGTACTGATCGTTCTTAGGCTTCCCTCACTGAATTATAGGGCATCACGTAATTGGCAATTGGGTCGGGTATTTTCTTTCACAAGCTTTTCTAAATTCAAGTATTTTTTTCAATTGATTCTAAAGTACTGAACTAGAGAGGTTTGACTACAAGAAAAATTAGAAGTCCCCCGAACTCCAACCAAAAAGAAAATCTAGAAGAAAAGAAAATTCGTTATCTGCTGCACTTTTGCGCCCCTCCCCCAATGACAAAGGAAAACAGTCCGTATTTGCATAACACTTCTACCATCATCTCCTTTCACCTCATCGTATATCCAGACCCATTAGCTCCAAATTACTTCACCCATTTCTTCAACCACTGACCCAAAAACTGTTTGACATAACCATCCTGAATGATATCAGGTGGGCTTTGCAAGACCTTGCTATCCCTTAATATAGCCTTCGTGTCAAATGTGACTCCCACGATTTCGTAATCACTAATACTAGTTGCCTTACTAGATGGGGTAGCACCCGAGACACTGCTTCGAGGACTGCTAGTACCGCTTGAATTTCCGCTTTCCTCCCCACCACTGTAGCCGTGACCATTGTTACTTTCGAGGTAGCGCTGCTCGAAATGATCCAAGAGTTTAACGGCTGGATTCTCTTCTTCTTGACCACTAGCGGCCGACTCTCTGAGTTTCTGTAACCAATCTCCGAAAGGAATAGCCTTGAAATCAAGACCTGCGGTGGAAAGTGCTCCGAGAAGTGATTCCCAGGTGAAAGTAGCAGGATTGACCATGTTGTAGACGATGGGAGGGTTGGTACTGTCAATAGCGCATGGTCTCGGGCCAGTCTTAAGCTTTTCGTCAATCTCTAGGATAGCAGTTGCGAGGGTATCAACCGGAATCCAAGAGCAGTTCTCATGGAATATTGGGAGAGCTTTCATGGAGAGAGCGGATCTTATCATGGATGGTACAAACTCGGCTTCGTTCCAGAAACCGTTTTCTCTGTCTCCAACGATCTGTCCGATACGGAGAGCATAAGCTCGTGCTCCACCACGAGCAGCATTGAGAACCATGTATTCACCGACCAGCTTGGATTGAGCATAGCCCATGTTCAAGGCGTGGTGGAAGTCCTCAATTGGCGCATCTGGGATAAGAGCTGGTGCTGGTGTGTTCTCAGCTGTGGAGATTGAAGAAGCGTAGAAGATACGAGCTGGCTCCGAGCGATAGACGGCGAGGGAGAGGTCCAAAAGGTTCTTCAATCCTGCGAGATGTGGCTCGAAACTTTTAAGACCAATGATGAAATTGACAGACCAGGCCAAGTGAATGATGAGTGAGACTTCAGTCTTGAATTGCTCAATCATAGCTTTGCCAAGGCCCAGATCAGTGAGGCCAAGATCAGCAGTAAATGCGACAACCTTGGATTTGGCTGCTGGGGTGAGAGACAACCCTCGATCTTTGATAGACTTCAAGACTCTGTCCATGGGGTTTTCACCTCTAACAAGACAGTATACCTTTCTGTATTTGGGGCTGTTGACCATCTGATACAAGGCATGTGCACCCAAGGAACCAGTGGAACCAGTCAAAATCTGTTCTTGTGTAAGTATTTGGGTATTATCAGAGTAACAAAGGATAAACATACCACGACCTCTCCAAAAGTGGAGTATTTCTGAATCAATGATTCCATAAGTGGGACCCTGTCTTCGTTTTCCTCACTTTGACCAGAGCTAAGAGAGAACAAGTATTGCGCCAGAGCCTTGACAGTTCCGTGTTCGTAGACAACGTTGCTGCTAAGTTGTTGACCATTCAAGTCAAGAGTCTTCTGGATGGTACGTCTCATTTGAATGGCCCTCAAACTGTCAATATCGGCGTTGAAGAAATCGGTATTGACAGACTCCAGAGAATGACCTGTGATATCTTCGTAGGTCTCGGTCAAGAAAGCTTCAATGCCAGCGAGATCAAGCTTTAGAGTTCCTTCCGCATCTCCATCGAGACTGGCATACAACTCATCAATCTTATCTGCAAACTTTCTGTAGATCTGTGCGCGAATGATGCTTCCCTTGTCTGTTCTAGGGTATTCGACATCTGATGGTATGAGACCAACCATATCCTTGGTAATTTGAGAGAAACCTTCGGCACGAGAGTTGGCATCAACAATCGCTGGCCAAATAGCCTCGAGGTATTCGTCATCTGGTAGTTCATCTGAAGCTCTGAAAATCAAGACACCTGGAATAGCTCTGTCTACACCAAAGACGGCAGCTTCACGGATAATCTCTTCTTGGCGAAGACGACCTTCAATAGGAAGTGGGAGAACCTTCTCTCCATTGCTCAAGGTAACACGATCATCAAGACGAGTCACGTACTTCCAAGTATCAGGGATTGTTGGATGGGGCTCGAAAACATCCTTTGAGCGCCATGAACCTGGTGCGGGGTCATCAGAGTTCGAGACGGACAATCCTGGATGGCTCTTGAGGTAGACACACTCGAATTGATTGTCTCCGATTGGGTCCATGTAGATAGAGCTTCTAATGTTTGAGTAGATTCGCACGTAGTTCCATGAGTCATCTCCTTCAGCACGGCGCATAGTATCACCAAGGAGACCTGCTTCAGTACTAAACATGAATTAGTTTACTATCTTGAAATCAGGTGAAGAGTAATACTCACGTTCCGAATACGACACCAATATTAACTTTCTCCGCGGCCAAGAGATCACCAAGCTCATCAGGAGTACGAGCACCAGCAGCGGTGACGATTTTGGCTTGCTTAAGATATGCCATACCTCTTGGGTGCTCAGTTAAGAGTCCCAAAGCATATGGTACAGCGTGGAAAACCTCAGGTGAAGTTGCTTCGATTGCGAGCATAAGGTTGTCTGCCGTCATCGGTAGAGTAGCACTAGGCAGGTTCGCCTTCTTTGCCATGTACATCGCTTGGAGTGTTGTTGAGAGACCATACATGTGGTATAATGGAAGTGCACCAAAGTTGTGCATTCCAGCACCTTGCACTGGATGAGTCAACACATTCTTGTGAGAAAGGAATACCGGTTTAGGTAGACCGGTAGACCCAGAACTGTGCATGACAATAGCGATCTCATTGGTCTCAACTTCACGATCAAATTGTCTTGTGAATGGTTTCTCGTTTGCTGGGCGTGGCACTCCATACTGGGCACGCATAGGAATGACAACAGATCTTAAAGTAGCCTCTTGTGCGACGGCATCACAGGTAGCGGCGATCTGTGGAGTATCACCACGGATTATGACTTCGCAATCCGTTTGCTTGAGAAGGTTGATGATAGCTATGGGTGCTATACGGAGGGAGAGGCAGAGGACAGTGTAGCCTAGACGACTGAGAGCGAAGAAAGTGACAGCGAAGTCTACATTGGAAGGAGCGTAGAGACCAATGACTTTTTTTCCGCCCTGAATTATAAGTCAGCTGAGTTCGAGTGAGGCTTGAGGAATTTTGAGTTAACTTACAGGTTCCAAGCCATTCTTGATGAAGTACTTGCAAGCAGCATCAACGAATGAATCAAGCTGCTGACCAGTGAAGGTCTCGTAATCACTTGGATTATCCTCAACCCGAGGATATCCCAAGATAGGAGCAGGAGGATTATCTTGGGAACGATGACGGATGATATCGTCGAGCACCCTAAGCTCTCCAAAGGTGTCGTAAAGGTGCAAGATATGCTCTGGGGTGAGATGGGCCATTATGATCTAAACGATAACTAAGGATGCTTTAAATAGGGTGAAAGAGATATTGATGAAGATAGAGGAGATGTTGGTAAAGTTGATGAGAGAGGACTGGAGAATGAATGAAAACTGCGTTGGGGAACCGCCTTGATAAACAACTTTCGGATCAATGATTCGGGTGCGTCGGTCAGCCATGACTTGGTAAGTGTATACCGAAAACGAGGTTCCGGTAAAACAACTCCTCGTAGATTCACCCCATTCTCGACTCATCTCGATTTCTTCAACTCCGGAATCGTGAAAATGATATTCCTCTCCGTATTCTACACTTCATACACATCCTTCATTCTTCTGAGCACACTTGTGGTCTGGTAGCTCCGGCAACATAGAAATCCCATCTCGGCACCATTCCGCTTTGAATGCTTACACAAAGTTTGAATCCAATTGATGTGATACCGGAGTTTTGATAGACACTAGGAATAGAGCTGATGGTATGCCAGATTATTACCTGTGCTGCATACACACCCCGGAGATCAAACGCAAAATACTTGGCGGAATACGCTCAGTAAGATTGAGCGTAAGATGAGTGAATTTAGCCATTGTATTGCTGTAACATTGAGTTACGTGGCTAGCTTCTGAATTGAGTTTTGGCTGCGATGAAGAAGTCGTGTGCGTATACACTCGGGGTAAAAAAACTTGGTTGAGTTAAGGTTCGAGACCGGACCATTGATTATGTCAGCCACTTCAGCCACTTCAGCCACTTCAGCCACATGGAACGCACAAGCCAACTGAAATGTTTATTTTCACTCAAACTTTATAAATTCTAATAAGTAGAATATGAATATCATCTAATATCATCTAATACCATCTAATTAGATGATATCACAAGAAAACTTGTCAGTTTTGGACGGTAGATAATTGATGTAAGTCTGTGGAACTAGATCTACTATGACAATCAATGTAAATATGAGGAACAAGCAATTAGATTTACTATGTGAACCTGGAACCGAAAAAGCATCAAGTAATGTTGAGATTGTAGCACATCGTCGACATGTCTCTATCGGGATAGCATGCCTCAGTCTGAAATTATGAAGTTAATTTGAGCCTCAACTTCCCATGAAACGAGAACTTGTTAACCTAGATCTGCCCAGATACCTCTTGCATGATATTTCTTTGGTTCTCTTGTCCTAATTCCGAGTTGAAGTCATTGCGGGGTATCATTTTTGACAGGCACTGAGATGACGAGCAAAATCCAACTAGAGCGTAAAAAATGTGCTAATATTTGCGGCGCAAGTTGCGGTTTCTATCAAAACTAATTTCACTAACATGCTATATCCGCTGCCTTCCCTCTATGATATATCCCATTAATTGGTAAGAGGAGGAGTATCAACCACAAGAACACCCATAAGGTGCTCAGCAACTCTAGTACCAACCACCTCAGCACTTTCAATTGCATGTCTGATTTGCTTATCCTCCTCATCAGTCAAATCAACATAAAGAGCTCCAATATTTTCTTCCAAATACTTGATCTTCTTGGTTCCCGGAATTGGGAAAATGAGAGGATCTTGTTTTAACATCCAGGCCAGTGTAACTTGTCCCGGGGATGCATTCTTGGTCTTTCCAATTGCAGTAATAGTGTCGACGAGCTTCAAGTTCTTATCGAAGTTCTCTTGTGTGGCGAAACGTGGAATTGTTCTTCGGAAATCGTCCTTGTCGAAATCATCAACTGATCTGTATTGACCAGTGAGAATACCACGACCCAATGGCGAGTAGGCGACAAGTGCTATGCCGAGTCTCTTGCAGCAATCGAGAAGTCCAACTTCTGGTTTCTCAACGTCCATAGAGAATGGACTGTACTCGATCTGGTACGCGTGGATTGGGTGAATCTTAACGGCACGTTCGAGAGTGTCAACGCCACACTCGCTGAGGCCTAAGTAGCGGACTTTGCCAGCACTTCGAAAATTAGTTTCTATCAGGCAATGTAGAATGACACCGAACTTACTCGACAAATTCTTTCATAACGGTAACAATTGTCTCAACTGGGATAGTTCCAGTGAATCGATGGCTAGAATGATGCTTATCAGAATTATGCCCCAGTTTTGATAAGCTGGTGGGAAGATTTACCAGTAGAGTAAGTCTATGTAATCGGTTTGGAGCTTCTCAAAACTCTCCGCTACAGATTGACGAATGTACTCTGCATCATTGCGAATTTCACGACCACCTTCTGGTGTGACGTGGTTACCGAATTTGGTGGTGAGGAAGATCTAGCCAAAAGGTAAGTAACCGTTTTCTCAGCTTTGTGTTCAAAGATCGATGCAAGCTTACCTCGCTACGTTTTCCAGTTCTTGTGAACCATTTACCCAAAAGTACCTCGTTATCGCCGTACATTTGAGCTGAATCCCAATGAGTGCATCCTAACTCATAAGCACGGTCAAGGAATTCGAAACGCTCTTCATCGGAACCAGGTTTTCCGTAGAAAGCTGTTGTTCAATCGTCAATATGAATCTCTCCCGTTGAAAAATCGTGATGAGCTTACTACTGAGACCCATGAGACCGAGACCAAGGGCTGGAATCAGGGGACCATTGCGTCCTAAAGCACGAGTGGGAAGTTTGGTAGAACTAGGCATATTTGCTGTTTTGATTGAAGCTCAACTCTTGTTTGATAAATTAAGTTATCGTTGTAGATTTTTGCGTTCAATTTCGACGAAAGCGAAGTCAAATATACTGGTGCTTGGAGCGGCAATACTTTGGGATGAGAAGAAAAGTAAAAGAGGTGTCCACTTCATTTCCAACAGTCGGGGTAATGGTGATATGTATACTCGCGGCCACCGATATAGGACGTGGGTGAGGTTCCGCGACTCCATTGCCTAAATGGGGAATAGGAAGGATGTTGTGAATTGTCGTCGTAGAATGTGGGGACAATGCCGATGTTCTTCAAGATGGGATTCTGGGTGGGCTCGGCCCGTGAAACTGCAAAACTTTAATTTCCTGGTCCCGTTCGGTTTCTATTTACTTTGTGTGATCGGAGACAAGGAGTCGGGCTCGATAATTGGGACCTCAATGTGTCGTGGAAGACGGAAATTTTCTTTTACCGGAGAATACCTGGGCTTGATTCGATGCAAGCTGCATCTTATGCATATGTTGGAGAGTGACAAGGTCAATCTAAAGTATTATGTAAGCATTTCGACGTTAGGGCTCTTCTGTTCTCGTATAGATAGATTATTTTTTGAATTCGTCTAGTCTACTTGGAGAAACATATGGGGGCTCTTTTACATCAATTGCTAATTTTAGTATCGACAATCTGAATCCTTGGATATCTAGACCACCACCTAACCATTATTACCTCTGTTTTAAAACCCACTAACCAATGGAATCGTAGGCTTTAGGCCTTTTTTTATCTGCTAGGCCGTTCCCTAGAGTATTGAATAATATATTTGCCATTAAAGATTTGAAGATTTGAAGTGATTACAAACCCTGCATCGAGTTGACATCAAATATTTCTACATCCAACCTCATTGTATCTTTGGGCCATCTCACTAACCGTCACACCCTTTCTATGTTCCCTGTCCTCCCGTTGTTTTTGAAAGGAGACTCCCGTCAGAGAACTGCCATTCATGAGGTAGTTTTATGGCGTAACCAAGTTTCTGACCAAAGTCTAGTACCGGAATCCCTCATATGGATTATCTCTAGAGAATCTTACATAACGGTAGAATGCCGAGATTTTCTGAACATTGAACAACATACCTTAAAAATCGGTAGGAGCACCGGAATGTTTTTACTCGATTGTATTGGAGCTATTTTGCAGTTCGGTAGAGATTCCCCAAATCGGTACGTAAAAATTACCTTCGCATAACAATCGCATTTTGGGCGCACTATCCGGAATTCTCACGAACCTCACTTCGAGACTACCATTGCATTTCGGCACAGCATCCAGATTCGTACAGGTTAATTTGAGTTTGGAACCTTGCTCGTTACAGCAAAGTATCATTGAACTCCTTATCACATTATAGTTCCATCAAAAAAGATTGCTCCACAAACATAATCAACACATGGGAAAATCCCTTCAACTACATGTGTGGCCCAAGCTCCGGCACATATGACGGAGTGTTAGTGGGCGTAACGTGTCTGGCAGTCTCAATTTAGAAGCTCCATCAACGTCTGCGGCAATGGATCGTGAAAATTCTGCAAGATCCAGGATGTACGATTGACACCATGGCGTGATGGTGCTAATCTGAATTCCAAGAAGAGGGTAGCAAAGTGAGCTACAGCAATACCACTCCTTGGAGTACCTATTGGTACTTCGACGTTAGGAGATTTTGGCAAGCTCCAAGACTCCTAATTGTGTCAATCTCACCTCTAGATCTAACAGCTAGCTTAGATTTCCTGCGGAAAGACTCCTACATTTTTCACACATGGTACATTCAGTCTCGTTAAGAGATGCAGTAGGCCGAAAGTAGCTTGTTAGCTCTACTCCGGTTGTCCGCTCCCCGCGAAAACCATCACTCCTCAATGCAATGTTCATGCTGCGTGGTATGGAAACACTCGTTTGGGAAATGTATAGACTATACACTATGTCGACAGTCAAGGAGATTCTGATATATAAGATGTCGATGTTGTCGAGGTAAAAACTTTTTTCTCATCATCAACAACATCTTCAACATTCTATCAAGGCACCGCCAGAACATCTCTTCTCAGACTTCCAACACTTTTAGACATCCAACACTTTACATCCAACACCTTCACTAAAGCTTCTTTGAGCCAATCATTCATCTAATAAATACTTCATAGATATCTTTCCCTCCTTCAACCACTCAAACCAACTTCAAAAATGTCTCAAGCAGGAACTCTCCGATCTGATGTCCAGGCCGCCTTCGCCGCAGCCAACGCCATGCCCGCCCGTCTGGTTCATCTCATCCCAGATGAGCTCGCCAGATCGGTTCCTGATCATTCGATCTTTGCTTACCCAAAGACCGACATGCCACAAGATGGCTTTGTGGAAGTATCCGCTAAGTCCTTCGCCAATGCGATCAATCGCACCGCTTGGTACTTAGAGTCTGTCCTCGGAAAGGCCCCTGCTGGGGAATTTCCAGCTGTCGCCTATCAAGGCCACAGTGAGTCTGATATACCCCTTTCCATATGCTCATGACACTAATCAGATTACCAGGTGATATTCGTTACTTCCTATTCATGTTCGGCGCAATCAAAGCCGGATACAAGATGCTGTATCTTTCTCCCCGTAACAGCGTCGCTGGCTCTCTCAATGTTCTCGAGAAGTCTGACTGTCACATCTTCTTGACAGCTCGCAACACTCATGTCGAGAACATCTTAAGTCAACGCAACATGCGCACTGGAATCGTGCCAGAGCTTGAAGAGTTGCTTGACGATGAGGAGGTCCGTGCCTACCCTTACAGCAAGTCCTTTGCTGAGGCACGCACCGACCCATGTCTTGTCCTCCATACCACCGGTTCTACCGGTCTTCCAAAGCCTATTACATGGAAGAACGAGATCCTCAGCACCTATGAGGCTTGGAGAACAATTCCAGAAATCGATGGCTATGTCCCCACCACCGAAGTCTACCAACAATCTCGCAGGGCTTACAACCTCATGCCTCTATTCCACACTAGTGGTTTGAACATCGGTATCACCATGTCCCTCCTTCTCGGTGTTACCACTGTTTACGGTTCTGCCAATGTTGTACCCCACGCTGCATATGCCGATGACATCCACAAATACGCTGGTGTCGACGCCTCAATTGGCCCCCCATCCATCTTCGAGGAATTGAGCCACGACCCAAAATCCCTTGAGCGTATCCACAACTTCAACTACATCCTTGTCTGTGGTGCTGCCATCTCTCAGACTGCCGGTGATATCATCTCCAAACATTGCAGAGTTGTCTCCAACTTTGGAGCTACTGAGACAGCCTGTCTTCCACGATTGGCCCCTGCCGTCGAGGATTGGGCTTACTTCTACTGGCATCCAACTCACTCTGGTATTGTCTTCAGAGAGTACATGGATGGTCTTCACGAGCTCTTCATTGAGCGAAAGCCTGAATTGGATCTTTACTACCAGGGTATCTTCAGTACCTTCCCTCAACTCGAGGAGTACTCAATGAACGATCTCTACTCTCGTCACCCCGATCCAGCCAAGCCTTTCTTGTACAAATGGAGAGGTCGTGCTGATGATGTCATCGTTCTCAGTAACGGTGAGAAACTTGCTCCCGCTCTCATGGAAGCCTCCATCTGCAGCAGCCCTCTTGTCAAGGGTGCCATGGTTGTCGGTCGTGGTAAATTCCAGCCTGCTGCTCTCGTCGATCTCAAAGGTGCTCCACCAGCCACTGCTCGTGAGCGCCACGCTCTCATCAGAGAGATGCTTCCAGCTATTGAGCAAGCTAACAAGCACGCTCCTGCTCACGGTCAGCTCGATCAATACCACATCTTGTTTGTTGACCCCAGTCGCCCAATGCACTACCTTGGTCAAGGTAAAATCCAAAGACATCAGACATACAGATTGTACGAGAAGGACATCGAGGATGTTTACGCTGCTGCTGAAAACTTCGATGATCAGATGGGTCTCAGTTCTGGTGAAATCGGTGACTTACCACGTGTTGACTTTGCCGACCGTACCAGCATCGCAAAATGGTTGAAAGAGCTCGTTGAAGAGACTGCCGGTATCCAGAATCTTGGACCTGATGCACCATTCTTTGAATCTGGCTTGGATTCCCTTCATGTCATCAGACTTGTCCGCGAGCTCAAGATGCACGCAAAGATCTCCGGTGGCAGCAACCTGACTCCGGACACAATTTCACCTAATGTTGTTTACTCCAACCCATCTCTGGTCGAGCTTTCTGAGTTTCTCTATAAGACAGCAGATTTGTCACCTGAAGATCCTGATAGCGCCTACCAAAGCGCCGATCCCAACGAGAAGGAAGTGAAGAACCCTAAATTGACTGCAATGGAGTCTCTCTTCCAAGAATTCGCCGCCACTCTCCCAGTTGAGACTAAACCTCGTGTTACGCCAATCACCAATGGCACCACTATTCTCCTTACTGGCAGTACCGGTTCTTTGGGATCATACCTCCTCAACGAGATGAACAACGATTCTAATGTGGTGCACATCTACGCTCTCGACCGCTCTGCTGGTGGTGCCGAGAAGTATCAACAAGCAATCATCGCAAGAGGATTGAGCCCTATTGATTCCAAGAAAGTCACCTTCCTCAAGGCAGATCTCTCTGACCACCAATTGGGTCTTGGACACGAGAACTACACCAGACTCTTGGATAATGTCACTCATGTCCTTCATTGCCAATGGCCAGTCAATTTCAACTGGACTCTCAACTCATTCAAGCCATACATCGCTGGTGTTCGCAACCTCGCTCACTTGGCTTCCAGCTCCACTCACAACGCTTTCGTGATGTTCATCTCATCCATCGCCGCTGTTGGTGGATACAAGGGAGTTGGTGGTGTACCAGAAGCACCAATCCTTGACTTCACTGCAGCTGCCCCTATGGGATACGGTCAATCCAAGCTTATCGCCGAAGCCCTCCTCGACAAAGCCGCTCAGATCTCCGGTGTCCGCACTGCTGTCTGCCGTGTTGGTATCGTCGCTGGTCCAGTCGAGCAACAAAAGGGAATGTGGAACAAACACGAGTACATTCCATCCATCATCGTCTCATCTGCCCATCTCGGTGTTGTCCCTGAGACCTTCCCTTCCAGAGACCACATCGATTGGCTCCCAGTCGACAAACTCTCCAAGGTCTTGTGCGAGATCCTTGAAACGGCATCTCAACCAGAGTTTGATGAAGCTACTGGAGCCATCTCTTCTGCTCCTCTCCGCAGCAAGACTTACCACGTTGTGAACCCACAATTCTCCTCCTGGGAACAGGACTTGGGACAGAACCTCCTCGCCGCTTTCCCCGAGGGAATGGTCAAACCAGTCAAATTTGAACAATGGGTTGACGCACTCAAAGCTTCCGTCGATGAGGCTGAACGCACTGGCAATGTCAATGTTGATGCCAACCCCGCCATGCGCCTCCTTGAGTTCTACTCCAACGCAGCAGCTGGTGGCGCCGTCGAGAAAGGTGCTCGTACCTTGCCTACCAATGGTTCTCAATCTGCCAGTAAGACTTTGAGAACTCTTGGTCCTTTGAACAAAGAGTGGTTGGAGAACTGGATGGTTCAATGGGGTATCAAGGAGCCAGCAGCTGTTCCAAATTCCTTCTTGGCTTTGAACTAAGCACGACTATCATTTAACGAATCTCCTTTGTCACCTTTTCTTTCTTTTCATGTATATAATGATTTAATTAACGAATAGACTGGGTTTTTGGTATAGACAAGGTATCGGATATATAGACGGTTTTGGAGTTTGGGATTTTCATGATATTATGATATGGATTGTTCATATTTAACGATCAACAAGATACTCAAAAAATTTAATAACATCACAATTACATTATTTGCCTCAATTGAAAGTGATATCATTTACAGTGATAGAGATTGATTCCATCCAACCATTTAACTAAAATCAAGAAGCCCTTTCCGTCTTCTCATTCTTCTACAAAATCTCGACTTTTCTACCAACTCGTGAATTTTCCAGAAGTTTCTATTTTATTGAGATGTGTCCTCGGTTGCTTATGATGCCGTGGCTTAGTAAAGTGGCTGGTGCATATATACATGTGACCATGAACTGATTCTTTTGATCATGATATCATCATTCAAAGTCTTCCTGCCAAGCCAGGTAGGCTAATAAGATGAACTCAAATTGACCTTTACTTTCTTCTCAAAGTGTATTCCTGATTCACACAGTGAATATCACATGATCGGTCCGGCTACACAGTCAATATGTCATGTCGGCTCAAACATACATTTTTCGGTCCCGTCGTACAACTCATATACTGACATCACTCATCCCCCACCTCAACTTACTCGTAAGTACAGATATTGTCTCACCCGTTTCCCCACCTTCGCCATCTCAAAAACTTGGAGGCTGAGATTGTATCACATGACACCACAGACACGTACTTGAATGTCTCTCGCATAAGCATGAGGGGACGGACCTGCGTGGGATCTTATTCATCACATAAAATACATTCCTTATGATAAATAATTGGATAGTTTACGATCACTAGGTCGTGTGTGCGTAGATACATCTTAGACACTCAACTCGGGGTAAGGATTTCAAGGCTGAACGAAGGATTAGGATAACGGTTAGAATGAGATTATTATGTGAGATTGGTATGCAGGTAGTTGACTTAAAGTGGGGGACGGAAGGGATTTCGGAAGGGCTCGGTAGCGAATGATTTTCGGTAAAACTTTGTCAGCCGCGGTATTGTTTATTTAACCGAGATACCCCTGACAGTAGCCGTAATTCACCTTACCCGAATTAGAAATGATTGGTGCAAATTTTTCATCCTTGAGACTTTGACCTTTTGAATAAGAGAATTGAAAGATTTATTTGAATGTGACCGTCAACGTTTTGCTGCTTCGCAGGTTTGGTCAAGGTAGGCCTTGAAATTTTATAATATCGCCGAAATGAAAAACGGCGATGATGATGTGAACTGATGAGTCATGACTGCATACTACATAGGTAGATAATGGTTGGTTGCGTTGATAGGTATTGGTTGGTTGCATTATTAGATGTTGGTTGGTTGTTGGTTGGTTGAAGTTCCACTGCGCGGAAAATTTGGTCTGTACAACAGAAATATCCATGCAAAAAATCAAACGATTGGTGTTGGAGAGACAAAATTTAAATTTATTCCGAATTTCAATTTTCAATACCACCAATATATTCTTTTTTCACACCTTCGATTCGATCTTGGCAAAATCTGCAATGTCACCCCCAATAAAAAAAATGAAGAAAATCATGGTCACGATCTGCATAGCACATGCGAAGAGTATTCGTTGTTATATGAAACTTGATTGCCACTATGGATCTCTAACTGAATAGTCCATCTGTTTCCTCCGTCAGGTACATTATGAAAAAGAAATCCACCCCTCAAATACCACATTAAATTTGAATGAAAACAACGATGCTCAAACTGCCCCTCAGCCTCAAGCTGAGGATGCGAGCAATAGTTGTATGATGGCGTCCTGCCAAAAAGAAGTCTGTGCACAGAGATCGATGAGTATTCGAGTGCTTTGCGTACATTGATGTGCAGAATATTTTGGAACTCAAGTGGTGCGTCAAAATATTCTGATACATTCGGCAGGAGGTCAAAAGAGAAGAGAAGAGAAGAGAAAGCTATGATGCTTCTAAAGAGGACCTATCGACAAATCGACGACATAACCAAGGTAATGCGAGGACGACAGCCGAGAAGTCATGAGTTGAGCTGCTTATGACCCCCCGATGATATCGGCAGCAATCTTCTCAGCAAAGGCATCTAGGGTGGATGTTAGTAGTGTTCGTATGTTATTATGGATACGAAGGGTTATACTTACAGATTGTGGACATAGGATGTCCAGGTGGAAGAAGTGGGAAAGCAGCAGCGTCAACAACACGGAGATTAGAAACACCAAGGACTTTGGCCTTGGTATCGACAACAGTCATGGTGTCGTTGATAGGACCCATGGCTGCGGTGGAGGTTGCGTGCCAAATAGTGTTGAAGCTCTTTCGGACGAACTCCTCGATTTGAGCATCGGTGGAATAGTTGGAACCTGGGAAGTACTCATCACCGAGGACGAAGCTTTGAAGAGCATCAGTGGCGTAAAATTCACGGACACGCTTGACGGAAGCGACCATGATGTCGACATCAGATTGCTCGGTCAACCAATTTGGGTTGATAATAGGAGCGTCGTTGGTGTCTGCAGAGCTGATGGTAAGAGTTCCACGGGATCGAGGAGCAACAAGGGCAATGGCCATAGTGGCATAGTTGAATCCATCCATTGGATCACTTCCGAGGATAACTTGGTCACCCAAGAAGGAGGAAATGGCAATGTACTCAACTTCAGGCCAATCAGAAGGGTATGCATCCAAAGCAGCTTGAGACTCGTTGCTCCATTGGCTTCTGTACTTCTCTGGGATCTTCTCCCATCCGAGGACATCAGTATCCGGGCTGGTATACATGCCGGAAGCTGGGGTGTTGGCATAGAGGGCAGCTTGTTCGGCGGCGAAGGCAGTATCGTAACTGACTTTAGAAAGGGTAGGAGCATTAACGCGGTATCCGATACCAGTGAAGATATGATCTTGCATTCCTTTTCCGACACCTGGACGATCGGCGACAACATCGATACCGAGAGGGGTCAATTCAGATGCAGGGCCAACACCAGAAACCAGGAGAAGTTGTGGAGTTCCGAAGACACCAGCAGATAAGATGACTTCCTTTCTAGCAGTCAAAGTGAATTGAGCACCACCAGTTTCAAGGAGGACACCAGTTGCGGTCTTGTTGTCGTCAAAGAGGATTTTCTTGGCCAAAGTGAGAGTGTATACTTTGAGGTTATCATATTGCAAACCGACACGAAGGAAAGATGTTTCGGAAGAATCACGGGTCATCTTCTCAGAATTCAAAGTGAAGGTTGTGTATGAAGATCCGATCAAGTCTCCACTGTTGAAGCCATCAATGACTTTGATGCCAATCTGAGCAAGACCTTCGATGGCCCAGGTACCGAAAGCTTGGGCGTAGTGGGACCAGGTGACTGAGAGTGGACCAGTAGCTGGAGCGTTGGCGGTAGCGATAGCATCGTATGATGGGGTGGAGTTGGCAAATCGAAGGTTCATATCAGGGGCAGTGAAGTTGACAGACTTCTGAAAGTAATGAAGGAAGTTATCCCACTCATAGCTATTATCCCCAACCTGGTCGGCCCACTTCTGCATAGATCCCTTGGTACCACGTTGGTAGACCATGAAGTTTCTAGCAGAGCAACCACCCAAAGTCTTACCACGAGCGTAGTGAAGAGAAGTGTTGTAGGCGCCCTGCGGTAGAGGTTAGTGATGTGTTTCATGCTCCCATTCTTTGATGTTGAACTTACTGCTTGTGGGGTAGTTTGATAACCCCAATCGATCTGGGGTTGCCAATCATCTTTTCCTTTTCCGGCGTAGATACCATCAGTAGCAGGGACTTGGGAGATGTTTCCATTACTGATCTCATAGAAAGTTCCTGCCTCAACAACAGCTACAGTACCAAGCTGGGCCTCAGCCAATCTCATAGCGATAGTGAGACCGGCATTGCCACCACCGACGATAACGTAGTCGTAGGTTTCGTTGATTGTAGGACGACCGAAAGAGGTACCCAAGAGTTGTCTTGCTTTGAGATGAGAAGAGCCCATGGTAGGTCCTGCTTTGGATTGAGAGACCAAAGTGAGAGCTGCCAGCCCTATGGCTGCGAAGTCCTTGCTAAACATATCTGCTAATGAAGAAGGATGATAGGCAAACAGGCAGTGATCTTCAAGTGAAGGAAGATTGATTGTCAAGAAAGATGCTTCTGAAAAGAATGAAGCTGAGAGTAGAAGGGGATGAGGATGAGGATGAGGATGATGAGGATGAGGATGAGGATGAAGCTTGATATCGAGACTTTGAGCTGTTTATATAGACGTTCAACTCGATGCTTCGACCAACTCCCAAGCATTTTCCATCGTCCGGGTCACCCATGATGTTGACTATCGTATCGTCTAAAGTTCACCGCCCACATCGAATCATATCCGATATCACAAAGTCGAGGATGTTGAAGAAAGAATCCTAGCTGACTGTAATATTGAGTACGGCGCAGAGACAGTGAGGTTAAGCTCTGTTCAGCTCATTTCTTAGGCAGGATTACCAAATTTCGGATATTTTTGGAACCGAGCTGCTGTCGAATTCACGTTTTCGACTCGTGGTAACCCTGCTTACATGCGATTAGCGGGCAGCGGGAGCCAACCCCTGCCTTAGTTCGTACCATCGTACCACTGTCAGCAAAGGAAGTTGGGCTAGCGATAAGCCAACACTGACGAATGTCTTAATACGATATCACGGCTTTGATATTTCATCACGTAAGCAGCCGAACTCTGATTCGGTCCGGGTAAAGATCCGGCACTATATATTTCTGGTTCTACAGCATTTTGACAACTGATCACTGCGTTTCTTGGGAAAACTAGAGCAAGTAAAGAGGTAACACGACCGTAAACTAGCCCATAAACTGTCTGCAAGACCGTGCAATGAATCCGAGTGTCTGGTCCCAAGCTGCATGGCTCCCTCAGCCTCACGTGAAGTTTGGTGTCTAAGCTTAGACGTTTATGTGATATCGTTGCATGGATCCCCGAGACCTTGCAGAACTCAGGGTCCAACAGGGTACCTTAGTTACTGCAGGGAAAACCGCATGTGGCATGGACGGACTCGGGCCCGCTGCATATCTGCAAGACCCCTGAAGAAACGGACGGGATTGCATCACACCCCGTGGGCGCGGAAATTATAATAAGATTCCGCCCGCTGAAAAAACGTTCCGTTGCACAAAATAATTATTCTCTCGTTGCATCCGTTACTTACGCACACTCTTAATCCAGAAATAATGCAATTCTGAACAAGAGCCTCATCATTAAATTGAACGCTGGAAATGAGGTCTTCAGGCGTTGAAACTTGAGACCAATGACTGTCAATCCTTTTGCTTTCGAAGACTCTGACCTTACGCCGACGACGTAGGTGCCATGATTACCGAGGATGACAACGAATTCACTGACTACAAGTCTACAACGCCGAACTCACCGGTTACTACCGTACAGTGATATTGTTGTAATAATTCTTGAAGGATAATCACAACGGCACTTGTTTATACTTCAATGACCCGCAACTCTACGTTTAGACTGAAACATGAACCCCACATTTAGAGTGTGAAGAAGAAAACAACTTGAAGACATATGTGCTCGGCAAATCTTATTTTCTAGCTTTCAGGTAAGCTTACTTAAACTTTCGGCTTATCCATCTAACACGGAGGAATTCGGGCCATAAAACCGACAAAAAATCGCCATAAAAGGTGCAGTCGGCTCTAACGGTCTTTCTCTCGTGTTCGGAAACTACGGCTTGGGACCCGAGTACATCATCTGAAGTTCTAGCCACTACTTTTGTGGCAGTAATATCGCCCCAGACCGCCTTCAGTCAATCTAATTGGTACAAGCCGCTCACGTGTAAAGGACCCGAGTGCAATGTGAATGAATGAGACTTAGTGACTTACTGTAACTGGTGTCATTTTTGTGCGTTGTTGGGCAGATTGTGGAATTAGAAGACTTGGTAGCTAAAATTGGGCGTTGTGATGACTTTGATGAGAGTACGTACACTCAAAGCGGAGCCATCATGCAATTATTATACTTCATCCATGATAATAGGATGATGGATTAGAAATTTGGAGATGTTGAAATGTATGATGAAGAAACTCTTTCTAAAAGAGGATGTATGAATAGATAAGATTATGAAGAGGGGTTGTTTAGCAGGTAAGGGCTCAAAATCAAGCTTTTCTTTCTACAGTAGTGAGTTTAGTCACTTTAGTGATCCATTACCTAGTACATTTACGACAGATCGACAGGGACGTTAGTGTACCTATATGGCTCATAGGCTCTTCTCCGAAGCCCAAAACGCTACCTCCGCTTAAATCGGTTACATCGATACCTAAAAGTATTCAAAGCTTGGTAACTCTTTCTAGATAGTCGATAAGAGAGATAGATCCTTTAGAATACGTTATAGGCAGAGAATTAGATGATTTTTAACGGTAATTCCGAAGATACATTTAGCTATAGCAATACGATTCGTCATTTAGTCAAAACCTACTACTAGATTGTCTAAAATGAAACCATATAAGCAAAACACGTAACTTCATCTAATTCTCACAATCATCTGAATCCATCTGTTGTCCTAGACATTTCTTGTGATGACACTAGTTATCTTCCACGGAAATATCGAATGGTTACAAAGCCGCATTTTGCTACATTCTAGCCATCAAACTTCCCGGGTCCCTTCAGGTGGGGCTTGGTTGGGGTAGACACCTTGGCGCCGAAAAAAACACATTAATTGTGCCGCCCGTGCACAATAAGGAATGCTAGAGATCTGCTTGAACCTTTTGGCACCGCAAATCAGACAAACTCCATATTTTGTACATACAGAATCGTTATTCTCCATCTTCATATCTCGAGACCTTCCGACTTTCCCAAAATTGATCTCGGGAGGGACTGATAACCACCGATCACGGGTAATAGCCTGCCGCCTTCTTATGTAGCCATCTGTTATCAATTTCAGTAGCTGCTGCGCCGCATATACATCCAACTTTCCTACATTTTCCTTCACCGCAACCTTTGCTGCCTCTACTTGATACCCATTGCAACATCATCTCAAGATGTTCACTACCTTCGTCAGCATGCCTTCCACCACATCTAGCACTTCTGCATCACCAGAACCACCGCCACGTCCCCGTCCGCGTCAAAAACGAAGTCAAGTGGCCAAAGCGTGCGACTGGTGTCGAGTTCATCGCATCAAATGCGATAATGATCATCCGTGCAACAACTGCAAAACCCGGGGCGGTAATTGCAGTAATAGCGGTGCTATGAAGCTCGCAACACTTCCACATGCATATCGCGAAATTGAACGTCTAAAGCAAAAGGTTCAAGAACTCGAGAAAGAACTTGACAAAGAGCGCTCAAGCGACAAACAGAACGTGCAAATGCATCCTCCACACGGAATTCCTTCACCACCAAATAGCATAGGCAGTTCTAGATCTGGGCATGACACTGGACTGAGTATAAGTGGCTTAAGTGGTATGAGTGGCCTTGAATTTGATGCCAATTTAATCAAAAAGGAATGGGAAGGTATTCATATTAGCACTGCGCGTTCTCCACAAAAGACATGGTATGGCTCAGCATCGCTATACTATTTCATTGGAAGAATCAACACTTTCTTGACTGCTTCCTCGCAGCAGAAACACTCAGCTCATGCCATGTTACCGAATTCGGCAAGTAAAATGCTGGATGGACCTACTACTGCCTATTCGTCAGACCATAAGAATGGACTCATGGTCCCGATAGAAGATCCATCCAACGTTGGAGACTACCTTTCACCAACCCAAGAAGAGTACTTCCTTGGTCTCTTCTGGCAATCATACTATACCTCAAATCCCATCATCGATGAGCAAGATTTCAAGGAACACTACCAGTCGTTATGGATAAATTCCGACAAAGAGCGAAAACCATCCGCACTTGTCGATATTATCTTGGCAATGTGTATGCAGTATGGCATGTCATTCCTGCCAAACGTCACACGCGCACATAATCCAGGCACAAGGGCTAACATGAATGTTAATGATGCCACAATTGCTGGCAGATGGCATTACCGACGCTGCCAAACTCTCCTGGCCGCTGATCTTGAATCACCCACCATAGCCACTCTTCAATGTCACATTCTCTGCTCCATATACCTATGTTGTGGATCATTCCAAAACATGGCAGATAGTGCTTGCAGTGCCGCTGTACGAACAGCTTATATGCTCGGTCTACATGTCGACCCTCCCCAAGAAATGCCGAGGAAAGAAAGAGAGCTGCGAAAACGTATGTGGTGGACACTGTACGTCTTGGAGAGCAAAATGAGTATGAAACTAGGTCGTCCATTTTTGGTTCACGAGTGTAATACTACATGCACACTTCCGACCGATGATCGCGATGTTGCTATAGCTGCAGGTCAGAGCTTTGCACCTTTGGGGGATAATGTAACCTGGTTGACATGGAATTTACATAATACCAAGCTGCTGCTGGTCGCACGATCGGCTTATTCGGCATTTTACGACACCCCAGTTCCTAATACAATCGACGTGAGAGGAAGCATTTGGGACAACATGCAGACTCTGGGGGCCTATGCAGATATGCTGGAACCACACTTGGAGCGTATGGATGAATGGCTCAGGGGCGTACCTATGGCGCTCAAGACCGATCGTCTGAATGGCGGAGCTCCCTTTTCCACCGATCTATCACATCTTAATATCGAACCGTTCGCACCTCTTTGGCTTCAAAGACAGCGTCTCCTTCTTGAACTCATGTATCACAACTTGAGTACAAATCTCTGCCGACCATTCATCATCTTCAACCCAACCGGCATTCCCACACCTCTCTCAGAACAAATCGCTCTCAAATGTGTTGGCCACGCGATGCAATTAACGCACATAATGCATCACGTCATATTATCGACATCGATACTTGCAGGCTGGCAAGAGTCCTTCCAATGGCAGTGGAATTGCGCCATGACCCTCGTCGGTTATATCTTCGCATACCCGCAAGGATCACAGACTCGGGCAGCGAGGGGCGCCCTTGACCTTGCCGTCGCTGTCTTTGATAACTTCGGAAACAATTTTGCTCAAGCCGCCAGCGCAGCAAACGTCATGACTGAACTTAGCGCCAAAGTCGATATCCGTCTTGCAAAATCCTATGAGAAACAAATGATGGTGCACCAGTCGAAAGTGACGATCAAGCCTGATGAAGTACAATCTGTCATGAGTGCAGGAGACTCTGGTTATGAAAGTCTTCTCGATGATAGCTTCACTGGTATGCAAGGTGTAGAATCGTTGACTTTCGACAACGAGACGAATGCAGAATTGCAAGATATTCTGGCTCAATCTATCGATATGACGTTCCCAGCAGAGTCATATACAGACTTTGAAATGTTATGGGCGAATATGGGGACGATATTTCCGGAATAATGATGATGATGATGATGATAAACTGGAGGCATGACTTCATGGCGTAGTTTTCTTTACGTTCTCTTTCTCTTCTATTACTACACTTTTCTCAGGTCGGTTTTGGGTGGGCAATGGTATGGCAATATGCACATCATGGTAAACGAATATATGGGGGACTGTCTTATACTGTGGAGTGGTGGCCTGCTAGCGAGTTTGTCCTTCGCTAGTTACTCTGTATCTGTTCGTATAGAAGTAACGCTTTAGCCACTTGAATATTGATCTGCTGGTTCATTGCAACGTCAAATTGTCAAATATCACTTAAACTCTAATGTACTATCATTCTCAACCGTATAAATGGAGTTCCAAAGCCAATCATAAGAGTTTCCCATTTTCGTGACTTCCAAGATAGATGTTCAAAGATATGCACCATCGCAAACCCGCATTACTTGCTTCTTGGCTAAAGACCCGGCAGCTTCCCCAGAAGCGCTCATCGTATAAACGTGGCATCTTATTGGCTGAAAGCGAGACACGAAAATCGTGGAACAGCATAAGAGATTTTTTTATGATTTAAACGCAATAGCAATTTCCACTCCGCGACTCCACCGCATATCGACACGGCATTGAAAATATTTTCAGCATAACGAGAATCATTGACCACTAATCCGTGGGTCTGTCTTATCAACTAACAGTTGGGCACCCACTTCTGCTTACACGGTGGGGTGCGCTAGGGACTGAAAAGGGAACCCGGAGATTAGACCCTAGTAAATCGTGTTTTGGTTTTAGTCATAGACCTGAAGAACATGGGTCCTCCTCGGGCCTACACCAGTGAATGGCCATAATTTGCCTTCCGGCTTCTCCTTCAAGGACAATCGAATCCGCAATAGCCTCCGTCGGATGCAGACCGGTAACTATGCTTACGAACAATCCCGTGAGTACCTGCGCTGTACACTTCACCGGCCGTACTTTCACTAGCTAAGCCAATGCATGAATGATGGGCCCGAATGTGCGGCGGCCTAGACCTAGAAGTTGGAGGACCGGCCCTGAGTTCGACGATTATATAATGTGAGGTTTGAGCCATGGCAAATGGATTTATTAGACATCAAATCAACTTCCTCTTCTACTCTCTCCTCCATATCCTCAAGATTTTCAGAACTTTTATAACTTGACTAGAAATTCCAAGTTCCAAAATCTACCTTCAAATCATCTACTTCTCTTCATATCACAATCCACAATCAACATGCCTACCTTCACAGTTTACAAAGGCAGAGCCGATGGCACCCCCATCAAGAGCACCACCACTAAGCCTGAGGAGCTCAAGGGTGATAGTGTCTTGGTAAAGATCACTGCTTCCGGTGTCTGCGGAACTGATCTCCATTACGTTAGTCCAAACTTTACACAATTTGCCTCATGTACGATCTCTAGCTAACCCCAATATAGAAAGGCGCCGACATGGTCCTCGGCCATGAAGGTGTTGGTATCGTTGAGGCCGTCGGTCCTGCCACAAAGTACCTCAAGAAAGGTGACCGTGTCGGATGGGGCTACGAACATGATTCTTGTGGCCACTGCCACGAATGTCTCACTGGAAACGAAATTTTCTGTCCAGAGCGTGCCCTTTACGGATATGCCAATCTAGATCAAGGATCTTTCGCTTCCCACGCCATCTGGCGTGAGGCTTTCCTCTTCCCCACACCTGCCTCCATTCCCGATGAATACGCCGCCCCACTTCAATGTGGAGGTGCTACCACATTCTCAGCCCTACAAGGCATCAAGAGCACAGATGTTGTTGCTGTCATGGGAGTTGGTGGTTTGGGACATTTGGCTATTCAATTCGCCGCCAAGATGGGTTGCAGAGTTGTCGTTTTGAGCAGTACCGATAAGAAGAAGGATGAAGCCGCCAAGCTCGGTGCACACGAATTCATCGCCACCAAGAATGCCAAGGAGCTCAAAGTTTCCAAACTCATCAACCGTCTCCTCGTCACCACTGCCGCTCAACCAAACTGGGATCTCATTCTCCCAATCATGGCACCACGCTCTACCATCTATCCTTTGACTGTTTCCTTCCAGAACCTCGAGATCCCATATATGCCATTCCTTGTGGCTGGTATCAACATCCAAGGAAACCTTGTTGCAAACAGGAGTGCGCACAAAGAGATGTTGGAGTTTGCTGCATTCCATAACATTAAGCCAGTTGTGCAGACATTCCCAATGACGGAGTCGGGTATTGCTGAGGCAATGGATAAGTTGGACAAAGGACAAGTTTACTACAGGGCTGTTCTCTTGGCGCAGTAAGTGAAGCGCTTTGCCTTTTCGTGCTGTCGATAGAGGGTTGGAGGGATGATTTTGATGACGCAATACAATGATTGTACAAAAGCAAGAAAGATAGAAATACAAGATGATCCTACTTCAAATTGGTCTTCTGGCTCAGATTTTTATGAATTCGTGACTAACATTCTTCTTTTCCACCTCATAGAATCATTGAGAAGGTCCTCCCAGGCGCCTCTCGATCATCCTCATCTTCCTCCACTACTCTTCGCAAGCGGTTCACATACAAGGCTTGGTTGAGAACCATTCTTTCTTCTTGCTCACCCAAAAGTAAGAAGGAGAGAAAGCTTATTGAGAAGAAATAAGTTCTGGATGACTGCTTTTAATTTTCCGTTTTTCGTTTTCGGGTAAAGATTGTTAATGGCATATGAAAGAATACCTCTTATGATGGGTGCATTTAATACCCCGCCTCGAATGTTTTGTTTTATAGTAAATAGATAATACGTGCGTAATAAATAGATTTTTCCATTACTTAGCATTTTGTGTTCATCAAAGTTCCATTCATCGAGGTGAATTCCATGCTTCATTAATGATAACCCTGATACACGTTCACTAGGGATATTCTAAATCTAGAGTGCATGGATGATTATTGGGACAAGGAGTGCTATTGGACGCCACAAGCATTTTATGAAGGTACGAGAGGATTCATCATTGATACCCAGCCCGTTAATGGAAAGGATCTATCAAGAACGCTCTACCCCTTAGTGTAATTCCACGAGGCATCTTCTTCCTTGAGCTTAACCGCATTATCCCGGACATACCAAAAGGCTTCATTGAGGACAAAAGCAAAGCCGCACCCCTCCGCGAAAGTAGTGCATGCACACAAGGGGGCGGGCCTGTGACTCAATCAACTGCACGCTTATGCTAGAATCTGCCCATTACACTCTAGAAAATCAACACAATCGTCCACGTAGTCTGTGCCTCAAAATGCATCTAAACATGGTACTGAACTTGAAAGCCTTCTTTTTTACAGATCTGAAAATCATCTGGGCCATTAGAATCATGGTGACCAGGTAGAAAGCTCGACTGCAGCCAATCTTCCAATCACGTCGAGTCGGATGAATATCACTAGAGTATCTCCGAGCGACGGCGCTGAGAATACCATACTACAAGACGACTAAGTGCTTGATAATATCGGATTTGATTTAAGCCCACAAGCTCTATGGTTCTCAAAGTCTGTGTTCTCCAGAGCAGATTGACTAAACATGAAAATGGGGCATGGAGGTCGGTCCACCATACCTGTAGTCATTGAACTAGACAGCATTGGCATTCAAAAGTGGCGGATATCATGTCAGGTCTTGGCCACTACTAAGCTTGCTGCATGAGAACAAATTCATAGATTTGGGGAAATTGAGAACTGATCTTCACTTGATAGTTGTATCTTTAAAGAAATAGTCTACGCCAGAGCTCGTGGTTAGCCCCGGAGGCAATGCAAGAGAGACAAGCTACTTTGGTTCGCGTGCGACATAGTCTTGATGTCAACTAGGTCTTAGTAACCTTGTTCATGAGCCCAAGCTACCGCAATGCGACGTGACTCATGACTGACAGAGACCAAGGGCGTATGAACTTGAATATCACCTATTAAATTATGACGGAACTCGAAACGCATATTGTTCCCATCATTCTCGTGATCATATTCTGGATCTTGGTGGGATTCTGTGAGACATTGACAAAGTGGACCGTTTGCAACGTTGAAGTAGACAGTCGCTTCGATATTTTCAGGCAATGCATAATGCCATATTTGATTGCGTAGCTCAGGGCAAGGTTTTGAAACAGATAAATGTGAAGAGAGTGATTTCTGCTGCCATGGTTTTTCTGGGAGTTTTAATAAGTATATGTTTTGAAACATCTAAACGATATGAAAATAACGTACCTCCGCGCCTTTGCCGGATCCGGTGCGCTGTCAACATTTCTTGAAAATCCGCGGGGAGATGGCTTTCAGTACCAGGTTATTGACGTCCATTTAAAAAAAGAAATTCTGAATCTGAGAATGGATAAGACGTATGACTGTTCTTTAAGCTTATCACTTGATATAATTGTATCAGGTTCCTTGAATCTCGGCAGTGAGATACCGCAAGTCTGACAAGAAGTAAAGTTCTTCCATGGAATATCGATGTTTGGAGAAGTTAGTCACCCCAAAAATACGCGAAAGCAAAGGTATCGTCATTGTGCCGCAGCCACAGAAACCCGGCCCTATACAGAGCTACAGCCGCCGCCACCGTTACATCAGGTCAATCATAAGCTTACATCCTACCACCCCATCCGTAATTTCAACATCTGCAGGTGGCTGACAGTAGTCCAGATTGAAATTCGAAGTTGTAAGTTTTCATTAATCTTGGATACGTATGAAAGACCTAATACATGTGAAGTATTTAGAGTATCAATTCGTTTTTGAAGATTCATATCTATTCGGATATCGGAAACCTTTCGCACATTAGGTCTGATCTGCTAGTCCAGTCAATTAAACATCTCAATCCTTCAAAAATTGCTGCGGATTTTCAGAAGGGGCTATGTGTTCCGACATCCGAATACTTAATCATGTATTCCCCTAATGACTTGGATCTTGATGTCAATGTCAAAAGGATGAAATTAAGCTTATATCTTAGGATCATCACGGAGGATTCCAGTGTAACACCAGCAGGACAATAGCATTAATCAGAAACCGGGCTCGTTATATAAATAAAACCAATAGAGTGATACAAAATGAGCAGAGAGGATTAAACAAATCGTAAAACGGCATGGTTTACGGAATTTGGACAATATTGTTTTAGATATTACCCCCGCAATTCTAAAAACAACCGATCGCCGCAGCTCAAGTGCTGTAACTTAAAGATTTTATACAGGAGTTTGGATGTCAGAATGTGCCTCTTTGCTCCTGCAATCCTGCACGTAATCGGTTTCTTCTCAGCTTTGAGTCAATTAGTCGTGCCCGTTTGTTTCCCATCATGACATATCGAAACGTAATGGATATCACCTTGTGAGAGGCATTGCGTTGAGCAAGGCCAGTGAAGAAGTATAAGAAGCTTTGTCAATCCAATGTGAAAGTAAGAGATCATCCACACACACTCACATTATCACATATTCATTTCCAAACAAACTATAACACTTTCTCTACAGTCATTACAATACCGTTTGTACCCAAAATCCTCACCTCCAGGACAACCACTAACCAACAAACAGAAATCTACATCCCTTCAAAATGTACGCATTCAAGACCATATCCCTCGCATTTCTCCTGCTGGTAGCCAATGTGCAAGCCGGAAAAATTACCTACACATGTTACAACAAAACCGGTGGAATCAAGAAAGATGGACTTCTTGAGCAAAAGGCCGGTGGAACCATCCCAGATGATCAAGAATCCGTCGTCGTAAACGGCATGCACACATGGTCCAATGGAAAATACTCGGCTGCTGTCAACAAGCGCACAAATATTCTCGTAGTCAAGTGTGTTGAGAAAGTGGCCAATAAGGACCTTGCTACCGCGGCGAACAATGAGCAGCAACAGCTTGTCAACAGTCACATTAAAAAGACTAAGCGGTAAGATTCTGTATTCGGATTTTCTGGGGTGCCATGCTGACTGAATTAGCGATACTGATGATGATGTTGTGGACGATGATGATTTAGATGATGCTTCAGATGACGATGTACCTGAATATGTATTCTAAACAGGTCTTGCCTGCGAGAAATATACGACAGTTGGTTGTATAGAAGGATGGAGGAGTTGTCTAAACTTTTAGTCGTTGTATAGAGTTCTCCATTGGAGTTTCAGCTCGGCCGACTATGGGGGTTATGTAAACTAGAAACTGAATATTTTAGATCTGGAATATTGATTTGATGCCGGCATACTCATTCCAAGTAGCACATGATGATGTTGATTGTGTCATGAGTCTATGGAAACTGATGGTACACTCAGCAGCAAGCTTTACTGGCCCCGAACCTTTCTAAATCCCGAAAGAGGCATGAAAACTCCCTATGTTGAGAAACCATGACTCCCGCATATTCAATTGCAAAATAGGCAATAAAACAACATACACGGACACTGTTCTTGGCGAAGTTTTATTTGATGCCATTGTAGAAAATTGGGATAGGAGAGAATGGAGAGAGGTCACCTGGAAAAATGGTGGGGCGAGGGACAGACGCAAATCCCCAAGGGCAGATCAAAAAACGAGGGCAATGACGTAGAAACAGATTCAAGCAAAAGCTCAACATCAATAATTAAATAAATCAATTCTTTTTCTAACTGCACCTCGCAGTTAGTTCAATTAGACACCCAAGTATTAGGTATTCATCCCTCACTCATTCTCTTAAACAAGCGACCAAACACCATCCACAACCTTAATTTCAACCTCCCTGTTCTCATCTAATGCTCTTCTTCCAGCTTCCAAGATAGCAGTTGTGCCCACGGTATTACCTAAAGTAGGTAATCCTCTATCGTCCAATACTTTCACCGCAGAAACACCATCCCTATTGACCAATCTACATCCATCTACAAACTTCTCAAAACTGACATATCCATATCCAGTCTGCCCGGCAAAGTTTCCCTCCTCATCTGGTGCATAACGCATATAGAATGGGTTATACCACATCAATTGACCAACCTTGTCATCTGCGACATCATATCCTCTCTTGGCTTGATCGATTCGGATTTCTCCTCCACTGGCCATGTAGTGGAAATATTGATTTGAGTGAACACCTGCTTTTTGTGGTGCAGTCCAAGATGCGGTATAAACACCTGTCGCTCTCTTACTTGGATCATCCTTTTTAACCCAGTGCACAAGTAAAGATATAGTATCCTCAGTGATTGGATCGCAACCCAATCCCACAGCTGTTCCTTTACTAGCACTCGCCGAAACCTTGACTGGAAAAAATCCCTGCTGTGAGACCATCGATTCACAAATATCGATATGATGCGAGTTTAGATAATAACTGATATCTGAATCCACACCAGCCCATGCCTTGAATGTCTCCAATTGTGATTTGGGTTGACTCATATAACTGTAAAAGTAATTGAAATCACCCAATCCCAAACTCTTATATCTGGCATCGGAGTATGCGGGGTCGAATCGTTTGTGATGTTCAATATAAACGAAGACACCATGCTTTTTGGCAGCTTCGAGAAGTTCGAGATGTTGAGAGAGGATTTTGACGGCAGGTTTGGTAATTAGGACGTGAATTTTGCGCTCTATGGCATAAAGGGCAATTGGGTAATGGGTTGTGTCGGGGGTAAAGATTGTAATTGCATCACCGGGCGAAAGAGCATCGATGGCGGTTTTGTACGCTGATGGGTCGGTCTTGTCATTTGCTGGGAAGGAATCGAAAGATGTATCGAGATTGTTATAGACTTTGGAAATGTTCTTGTTAAGATGTTCACCTGGTGAAATTTGTCAGTCGGTGATACATGATAGATGGTACACGGTTAGATGAAGGTTAAATTGGGAGACAAACGAATAGCTGGGAATTTTCCTCCAGATGTGCCAACCATAGACAACTTATCAACCTTTCCACGTCTTCGCAGATCAAATAATGAAAGTCCTACAACTCCAACTTTCTTATCTGATCCAGAAGCTCCACCTCCAACGAACCCGGTGGTATATTCACCAGTTCCCACCATAAGAACATTGAGGGGTTTCAATTCTGAAGCCATGATGATTATGTAGTATTCTCCGTTTGTTCGAATCTGAAATCGAGAATTAAGAATGGATGAAGAGTAAAGTAAAAATTTACCCAAAATCAAATGAGATGTAAAGAGAGGTTAAAAGAGCACTATCTAAGTGGGGGAATGATGTCGATTTCATTGCGCAGGTGGTTATACAACTTGCTCTTTAGCTTCCAAGGACCAAGTTCCAACCATTGATTTAGTCAACTCCCGTACCAAATTACTGTGGAAACCAACCAAGTTATTAGATCATGGGTTTTGGCGGAGGATTTGAGGGGTAGAGATTGGTGATGGTCGCTGTTTAATTATCCGGGACTAAAAAGCGAGAAAAGTTGCAGGATGAAGGGGGTGGTTCGGATATTTGGAAATAACCTTGAAGGTACTTGTGTGTTCGAGTACATCATGTACATGGAAGGAAGTTTGATGGCTTTTGAATTAAGAATGTAAGATTATGCATCAAAGACCAGGAACAGATATAACCCCTTGTTATTCCCTCAAATTGAAGATATACTTTAGTACAAAGTGTCATTCAGGCTGTTACCCCGCAATCTTGATATTGTAGAGTGCAGCATCTTGTCCTCCCAGCCTCTTTCGTTAATACGGTACTCGTAACCGTAACATTCTCAACGTCTTTTCTCTTATTAGACATATCATATATATTATATTTGAGCCTCAAAACCTAGACTGAATATCATCCCAAGACAATCCATAATATCTTTGATCATGAGGTTATTTTCCTCCTTTCTATACCCAAAAACTTTCTTCTCCCACTCCCCCAAATTTTGCCCCGCATACAAAGTACTTTCTTTTCCAGTTATTCTACCCCACGTCCTTGGCATTATATCCAAAATCCTATTGGTGGAAAAACAAGTTTCCGGAGTCAACGACATCTCAGAAGAGTAGTTTCATATGTCTAGTCCACAAGTATCGAAACAACATTTCATCACCTCCATACATGAATTTGGTGACCATATCATATCAATAAATGATCATTATGAAATGCATAACTTGAATACACAGTATGCTCTTAGTCATGAGATGTGCTGTACGTTCCAGCACCCAAAAGGTAAGGAGATCAATGGGTATGATGGCATGTTCAAAGATACATACATGGCAAACTCGAAAGACGACCAGATGCCAATTCAAGAAGACTAATACCGATATACTTCATGAAACAAACATCTATTCAACAGTCTAATCCATCCTACCTTTAACCCGCTTTTCCTCAAGGCTCTTGCTTATTATTCTTTCTATCAATGCATAGCTGACACGAAATCCCCCCACTACTTCCTCAAACTTAGACCATCTTTCGACAAATTACAGGGAAACCCGGCATAATATTCCAGTCTGGAGCTCCATTGATCTCCTAAGTTCGGCATGTTAGTGGAAAACAAATCAATCTTATTTTAAATTCCATTTGCAAAAGATAGGTCACCGGTCCTCGGACAAATTTGGTATACATTTCTGTTAAGTCATTTAGGGGATGTCTCATCAATTTTTGGAGCCAACATATACATAAGATACTCTTTCCTACTTCTGTCTTCTCTTCCTTCTTCACATTCTTCTTTCATACTACCTTATATATACCCTTTAGAAGATCATCTCATCACTTCTACTTCTACATCTATATTCTCTTGTATTCTACTTCCAACCCCCACTTCCCATATATTTTTATACAAAATCACAACCATGGCCGCAACCAATGGAACCAATGGAACCAATGGAACCAATGGAAACAATGGTCACGTTACCCGTCGACCTCTCAAAGATGGAATCTATGCCCCAACCATGACATTCTTCGACCCAGAGACCGAAGAACTCGACATTGCATCCATCAAGAAACATGCCATCCGTCTCGCTGAAGCCGGTCTTGTCGGTCTAGTAACCATGGGATCTAATGGTGAAGCCGTCCATCTCTCCCGCGCCGAAAAACAATCCGTCACACGTGCTACCCGTGAAGCTCTTGATTCCGCCGGCTTCAACCAAGTCCCAATTATCGTCGGAGCAACCGAAGGGTCTGTCCGCGGTACCCTTACCCTCATCAAAGAATCACAAGAAGCAGGAGGGGAATACGTTCTCCTATTACCTCCTTCCTATTTCCGTGGCCTTATGGATGAAGAATCCATATACAACTATTTTATCCAAGTAGCTGATCAATCTCCATTACCAATCATCCTATACAATTACCCAGGTGCAGTTGCCGGTATTGATATGGATTCTGATCTCCTTATTCGTCTCGCTAAACACCGCAACATTGTCGGTACCAAATTCACCTGTGGTAACACTGGGAAACTCACCAGGGTTGCCTTGGCCACCAATGCCACAACTGCTTTCTCGGAAGGATCTGGTTACATGGCTTTTGGAGGCATGTGTGATTTCACCGCTCAAACTTTGGTTTCTGGTGGTTCGGGAATTATTGCTGGTGGTGCAAATGTCATGCCTAAGGTGTGCGTGAAGGTTTGGGAATTGTATAGAGAAGGAAAGAGAGATGAGGCATTTGAGTTGCAAAAGATTTTGAGTAAGGGTGATTGGGTACTTACAAAGGCCGCTATTGCTGGTACCAAGAGTGCAATTCAGAGTTATTATGGCTATGGTGGATACCCAAGAGCACCACTAAAAAGATTAGATGAGGTTAAGACCAACGGAATTAAGGAGGGTATTGATGAGGTCATGAAGGTCGAGTTCAGTTTATAGATGAACGTTGACGGAGGTTGCGGTCTTTGCGTTGGATAGATGGGTTGGACAAGTTGTGTATTAATCACCGATATATACATGTATGGCTATTTCATACCTGGTCATCACCACATATGGTAAAATGAACTTTAGATGAGAATTAAGGAGTTTTTGATTTTCATTTGATTGTCCTTTTCCACATGATTTTTCATCTCAAACTTTTCGTTTTGTTGGCATTCTTATTCTGTTGTCTGCCTTTACTCCATTGTTCTATTCTCGATCATTTTACTTCCCAAACATCCTATCGCATCATCGTTTCATCCCCCTTTCTAGGGTATCCATCCAATAGTCCGAACTGCGGTTCAATATTGGGAGATCTTGGATTCTTGAACCCATTTCAAAGATTCATATGTTCGCAAAGATATATTACATTTCAAACATCAACAGCATTTCGATTGAAATCCTTAAGAACAACGAAAATATTTCAAACTCGGATATGGTCTGCCATTCCCGACTATCGAATACCCTGCCCCTTTCCTTGTCCCAGAGAACATCTTTCTCATTTTCAGTTAACAAGTACAGAGTCACAAAAAGCATGGTCTTCCTCACCCCATAGTTCCAGATGAACTCCATATTCTGCTTGTATGCTGGTCACATCACTGTCTCTCGAGTTATTTCTTATATAGACCTCACGTCTTTTAGTCTCTCTTGAGTGTGGATCTGCGCTACTGTTCAATGCGTCATCTTTGTGAGATCCACGTGTGATCGAAAGCATTCTCTCCTTTTCCTCAACATTCTCTCTCAACATTCACTTTCTCAAGTTTCAGCATTTACTCTCAATCCAAGCTCTTCAGGTCCTGACCTACACCCATCCCCACCCCGCATTCCCGCATTCACCCGATCGCCTGCATAATTCAAACCCACCAAGAAGGTTCTTTTTTAGCTGCTCGTATGCATTTAAAACGCGGATGGAACGAAGAAATTTAGAGAGACGTCGTAGCTAATGCGAGATGGAAAATCAAGACTATGGGTTATGATAATTAAGAGAAATGAGAGATAACGCCAGTAAGGTTACTACAACAATGTTGCAACCAGTTTATAGTCTCAAAAAAGACTAAAATTTTCGAAGTTATGGGGTACCTAATGGTAGTTGAGATGGCGTGGAAGCTGCTGCGGTTGGGATGGGAGTGGGCTATGGGTAATGGGTAATGGGCCGGACGAGGTGGAAATTGGGAGGAGAGTCCCTGTGATAATATGGGAGAGTTCGGGTGAAGTGAATAAAAATATGGAATGGTAATCTCCCGGGAATCATGGTGGCATTTGTGCAAAAGAGACAAGATTGGACGACAATATCGATTATATGAGACGACAGCCATCAGACTTCAGATGACTGACTATGCAAGGGAATACCAGGTTATATTGATTGCTTATATGGTGGTTATGATTGTAATTGGATGACAACTCGAGAGAATTTTGATATACGTTTCTACTATGAACTTGGGACGAGAAAGTTTTCAGTTTAGCTACAACAGATAAGAATGAAACTGGGAATACCGACAACGAGCATTCGCTGTGATATATCCATGTTGTTGAAAAGAATTGGCAGTGAGGAGTTGTCGATGTATCGATCCAATTCCACCCCCTCAGAGTTTATAGTAGAGCTAGTAGTACGGCTCTGCTTAGCCGATTTTGTTGAAGCTTCATCTTATCCCCATGACAGATAGTGCAGTCGCACTCGAACTTATAGGCAGTCTTATGTAAGAAATTGTGAGTTCTTCACCGACAGAGATCTCTTTTATATATATTGAAGAACAAAATATAATAACGCGGCGCATGAATGGAAAGATCCACTGCTTAACGTGGTGCAGAGGTATAGCTGTGATGAATAGTGAATCTGGGACTTGTGATCAGAAGTAGTCAGAGCGATGTGCTGAAATTCGAGAGATTAAGCTCAGTGAATGTAGAGATGAGGGCAAGGTCTACGTTGGAAATTCGAGATTGGGAGATAGGGTTAGGGTATATAAGACAGGGGAAGAGGGACTTCAAATAAGTATGCAAAAATGAAGGAGTGAGAAAAAAACACTTGCAGGCGGTAACCGTGCTGGTATGAGAAAATTTGGGGATTCTACTTGTCTACAGTTTGATTCAAATATCTTGGACGAGAAAGTTCTCATCGGACCTACTTTAGAAGCGTCATAAATATATCTTTGGCGACAACGATAGATTCTGTGATAGCCAAATGAATCGACGGCGAATACATGTCAACATTTCATTAAATTCCAATTCCAACCCGCCCTATACAGAGTCGAAGAACATTCTAGACCATCTCGTTCTCTTCTTGCTGAATCCTCTGAGTCCTGCTCGTCCTATTGACTTGCCCTACATACCCTTGGTGTCTAATAAGTCCTCAAATAGCCCTCTTTTATAGACACAAGACTCCAACATACACTCAAAGCCCGAAAGCTCGCCACGTGGAAAACGGGAAATTCAAAGGACTTGTGAATTATGTTGAGTTCACCTCAAGACCCCATGATCTCAACCAAAACCACATACCCATCAAGGTCTTCCCAACAAAACTAGCCTCCTTGACCCCTATCAATATTTTCTAAACCTCTGGCAAGAATCTCTGCGCATAAATAGATTCCTGTCCTCCTACTTCCATTGTTCAACACAACAGAAAATGATGGATCTCTTTCCAGAATAATGGGTGGTGTGGTGTATCCGGATGGTTCAATGGCATTTCTTCTATTAAACAAGGCAAGTTGTTTGGATATATATCAGTGTTGGGCACGCACTTTACCCGCGGGTTATCACCCGGCGCCATATCAACGGGTCGGGTATTACTCCGGCAAGATCTGAAATGATCGGACGGGTACAGGTATGGGTACCCCTCTGGTCAGTAATAAGATATATTTCGTTGGGGTTTTTGCTGTCAATTTGTTCCATGTATCAGATATCATGAAGGAAATTGTTATTGTCATCCAACCCCCTCACCATTCCTGACCATACCAAAACTTCCGCATCTCGACAAATATCCTGACTCGATACCCCTTGATTCGTCCGTCTCGTATAATACCACCGGTGGTCATCCCCGGCCCCTGAAAATATAGCATAATAGCTGAGCTATGCTTGTTTCGAAACACTCGCGACGTGGTGTTATACTCTGGTGGAAATTATTTCCCGAGACGAAATATGAGCAATTTATATTCACATCTGGGAGCCACGTGTAAAGAAAACTTCAAAGCTTCTGCAGAGTTTATCCTGTTCATCTCAAGTATTTTCAGGTTGTGGGTACTGCAGGATTCATTCACCCCTTCGCTTCTTCTCCGGCACCTGATGGATATTTTGTTGAGGGCTTCTCATACGATATGGTGTAGTTGCATTACCAACACACATCATTATATCTCAAATAGAAGTACATAAACGCTTAGCTTTCAAGTAGGGTAACCACAAGCACTCGAAGTAAGAACAATGAGGGGTCAGGATTGTGAAGAAAATACTCCTTACTCGTCTCGCAAGCCCATTGATTTTGCAACGGGACTTGTTTTAGAGATACTGTGATGGAATTTTGAACCTAAATGAGAGAAAACGCTGGGTACTTGAAATTTGATGTAAGTCAAGTAGTGCCCTGGGGTATCCTGGATCTGACTCTCCAATGAAACCTCCAGTTCAATAGATTTGATCAAAGAAAGTCACAGACGTTTAATGCAGTAATCCAGACTCATTATGTCTCAAATTATCTGCAGATGCTGAACACAACCGTTAAGATCATTCAAACGATACTGTGAGAAGAGCAAGCATTAAATTCATTCTTGTTGGCTTCCTTATACCCGGTTTATCAAAGAGTACATCATGTCCTCGGGTGGTTCTAATTCTGTACTTAAGAACGGCTCCGCGCATAGCCTCTCCCTGAAATAGAGCACTGGGGAGGAGAAATGCAATGAGATGATTATTAATTCGAAACCAACTGCGGCGCTAAAACTACTGCATCCTCCTATCTAACTCTAGCTATACTCTGATAGAGAGCCTTACCCTAAGTACACATCAGCAGAATCCATAGTGAGACACAACTTTGCATGCGTGAACTTGAGAAGAGATCAAAAGTTGCCGGGACTATATGGTGAATTCAGTCCTGGTATTGTACTTGTGTTATCCACTACTAGTACACACGGATTAGAACTCCTAACTTAGCACGTGGAAAGTATAAGGTCTTAAGTCCCCGGGTAGATGGACCATAACTCCTTTCCTACCATATTCACCACGTTATGAAGTCACACTAATACTGAAGATAAATAATAGGTCGAGGAGAAAAATGAGAAATAAGGTATATAAGAGAACGGAAGAACTCTTTTGACAAACATGGAAATTCTACTTTCACAGTGGACTTTCAGGAGCTGAGTAGCGATTGTGGAAGAGTGTGAGGGGGGAGTTTGGCTCTATTGTCTTTCCCGCGGAATGAGCATTTTGTACATCAGGAAGGAAGGAATGTGAACTTTATAGCTCTGGAATCCTATAATCTAACCTCTATCACCTATTATTATCATTGAGTGGTGATTTTAGCGAGAATTTATATGAAGAAATGAAATATCACCATTCACTAGGTATAATGTCCTTATCCCATATTATGGATACAATACTCTCGTCTAATCACTCTTCGCTCATGTGCAAAATCAATGTTACTACTTAATAGGTATCATCAGTCAAAACTGCCACCTTCACTCGAAACAATAGTTTGTTATACGCAAAAAATTATCAAGCAGACGAGAATAACTTGTTCATCGACACTAGTAATCCCATCCGCCATGGTAACAACAAAGAACTCTCTAGCGTAGGTACACATCCTCTGCTTGTATACTACCTCAATTCATGAAAGCTGCTAAGCGAGTAGTATATCCGCATTTTCATATAGAAGTAGATACTGCCGTGTTTCCTTAAATAAACAGATACTGCAGCAAATATAAGGATATTAAATATTTTCAGGCGCCGTACTTTGAACAGATATTTTCGATTTCTATCGAAGATATTCTCGTGTAGCGATCATGAATGCGGAGCGCCATCCAGAAAAAGGGGTAGGAGAAACCTGTAAGGTTCCATTATTCGCTATGTATTTACTCAAGTATATTCTGATATGTCATTAGATGGACTCTCTATCATTCACTGCACCATCTACTTCCTCTTCCATGGAATAAAGATATATCACCACAGTATATAAACTTAGACTCGCGCATTTGGACATCACTACACTTGTTTCAAAGAAAACCCAATCTCAACCTCTTAGGCACCCTGGCCCAAAACTGCAGATACACATCCAATGCCCATTTTCTGCGAGCTAAAGCTGGGGGAAATCCAGGACACCCCAACAGAAGTTCAGAACTCATAGCTGTACCAAGCTTCAACTTCACAAGCAGCAACAGAAAATATACCATTAACATGACGATAAGTATTTTCATAACAACAATCAAGGAGAATGATGATGAGCAAATCCCTCCTTCCTCCTCGCCCAAAACATAACTGATTACCTAGTACCTAGTAAAAACCATTCACGGATCCAACTGGAATCCGAAAACTCCATTCACTATAAGACTTACATATTCCAACACCAAGATATAAAACCTTCCCACCCCTCACCATCCAAATTTTCCTCTCAAATTAAATTCCCAAAAATGGTTAAAACTATTCAGGAACGAGAATTACAGAGATACTATTGAAAGCTGTATACATTCATTCCTCTTACCTATCCCAAAATTTAATTCAAGATATCCATACTCCGTAGTACATCCAATATCGACATAACCCCGATAATAACTTCCCACCCCTCGAATCTCCCTCCCCCCCAAAAAACTATTCTTTCGCATAGGTAGCGATAACAAAATTCAAAAAGCAACAACAATTCTTGTAAATCGGAATTTTGTTAACAATAATAAACCCTAATATCATAAAACCAACTAGTAATACGATAACTCGGCGATAGAAACCTCACTTCCGCAACCCGTATTTTTTGCACACTTTTGTACGGATGGAAAAGAGATGGTTGATCAAGGCAGAATAAGTTTCACCATGCTATCAAGAGCTATTTGGAGTAGTTTGAAGAGTTGATGTTTTATTCACGGGGGGAACGGTGGTTTATATAGTCGCAGGTGTTGGATGGCGATGGGAGGAAGGATTGAGTGGGATGTGTGTGGTGGGGGAATTGCACAGGTATCCATGTGGATGTACATAGAAGGTAAGATGGACACGATAATTGCGCCGTGAATCCCCGGCGAAGAAGAACTTGGAGATGACGTACGTATCCTTAGTCTATTCACTTATATCCCATTCCCCACCCCCTCACCCCCTCCCCTTCACCCACACCACCCACATCTCACAAGCGAGTAGAAGACCACTCTTATATTACAGTAATATCCGTATAACTTATAAATGCACCAAAAACCTTAAGCGAGATAAATCAACCGCATCAACCAAACCTACGTCTACACATCTATAAGATGTCTGAAAAGGGAGAGATCCGCTATTAGATACTCGAAGAGCTCATAATACCAACTCAGATTCAATACACATGAGTTGTGGTGTATAAGATTAGATAAATCATAAAATTCGACAGCAAAAATAACAATCACGACCAAAAAAAACGACGTTAAAAAGTAAAAATACAATCAACAAACCAAGCCATCCGCAAACGCAAATGCAAAAGCAAATGTACCACGCACCCAGCAAATTCTCTCAAACCCATTCTCATCAGCTCCCATCCCATCCGATGCATACAGTATCCTTCAGCAAGTCAAATCCATCCCAATGGATATCTCCCCATCCCTTGCGACGCACCACCAAAAAAGAAACCTCCAATCTCCAGAATCGAAAGCCGAAGACTATTCCATATAATTTCCATACATACCGCCTCACTCCCAACTATCAAATCAAATCAAATCAAATCACAACTCAACCCACAATCAAAAAACTTCTCCTTCCTCCACCCCATACTCCATGCAATAAAAACTATAAAATTCAAGAAAAAAAAAATTCAAAATTCAAAATTCCAATAACTACCTACTAGGTAGTATATTATATA